>CM076584.1:1221250085-1221775461 GCA_034641835.2 Pinus albicaulis | reverse complement strand
ATGTTTTATGATGTTTACTGAAGGTATTGTTTTGGGGCATCACATTTCAGGGGATGGGATTAGAGTTGATGAGTCAAAAGTTGAAGTCATCTCTAACTTATCTATTCCAAGTTGTCAAAAAGATGTTAGGATTTTTCTAGGATTTACAGGATATTATCAGAGGTTTATAGAAAACTTCACCAAGATAGCATCTCCACTCTTCAAATTACTTACCAAAGACTGTGAATTCAAATGGAATTCTGATTGCCAGTTAGCCTTTGAGACCCTAAAAACAAAAATTTCTGAAGCACCTATTTTAAGGGGACCTAACTGGAAGTTACCTTTTCATATTTCAACAGATGCCTCAGATACAGCTCTAGGAGCAATATTGGGACAAAAAGACTTGATTCCTTATGCCATCTACTATACCAGTAAAAATTTGACTCCTGCAGAGTTAAACTATACTGTAACTGAAAAAGAGTTTTTAGCTGTTGTTCATGCCATAAACAAATTCAGACACTATATAACAGGCTATGAAACTTTTGTTCACACATATCATTCTACAATTAGATACTTAATGAACAAATCAATTACTAATGGCAAAGTTATAAGATGGTTATTGCTTTTACAAGAATTCAACATTACCATTCTAGATAGGCCTGGAAAACAAAACACAGTAGCTGATTTCCTATCTAGACTCCAAAACATCAAAGATGATACTCCAGTTGAAGATCAATTTCCTGATGAATATATTTTTGCAATTTCTACTCAGACTCCTTGGTTTGCTGACATTGCTAATTATTTAGTTTCAGGGAAATTTCCTTCAATAATGAATGCAAGAGAGAAAATAAAAATCATTTATGACAGTGCAAAATATTCATGGGTTGCTAATGAGTTGTACAAGACAGGTCCAGATTTGATCATTAGGAGATGTGTTCGTGAAGATGAGATGCCCGAGATTCTCAAAGCATGTCATGATGAACCTTGTGGCAGACACTTTGCTGATAAGAGGACAGCCTATAAGATCCTTAATTTAGGATATTATTGGCCATCCTTGTTTAAAGATGCTAAAGAGTATGTCAAAAGGTGTGACAGTTGCCAAAGGGTAGGGAAACCTTCTCCTTCAGGTGAGATGCCATTACAACCTCAAGTACATATTGAACCTTTTGAAAAATGGGCTTTGGATTTTGTAGGACCTATTAGTCCTCCATCAAGACAAAAGAGATATATATTAGTTTGCACTGATTATGTTACCAAATGGGTAGAAGCCAAGCCATTACTTTTTGCTAATGAAGCATCTGTAGTTAATTTTCTTTTTGAGGATATTTTTACTCGTTTTGGTGTCCCAAGGGAAATTGTTACAGATCAAGGAGCTCAATTCACATCAAGGCTAGTGGAACAAATGATGGAGAGATACAAAATCAGGCATAGAAAATCTACTCCTTATCATCCACAAGCAAATGGTCAAGTGGAATCTACTAATAAGGTTATTGAAGGGATCCTAACAAAGACCGTCCATTTACATAGAAAAGATTGGGTAGATAGGCTTCCTGAAGCCTTGTGGGCCTATAGAACTACATGGAGAAGCACAACAAACCATACTCCTTATGAACTTGTTTACGGAAAGCAAGTTTTGTTTCCCATAGAGTTCCAGATTCAAACTTTCAAAATGGCAGTTCAGCTAGGACTTGATCTATCAGAGGCACAAAAGCATAGATTGGAGAAGATTAATGAATTGGATGAGATCAGACAAGATGCAGTTCAGAAAACAAGTCTAGTCCAACAGCAAAGGACTAGATGGCATGACAAGTACATCAAAGAGAAGAAGTTCAAATAAGGTGACTGGGCTCTCTTGTTTGATTCAAAATTCAAGGATTTTCAAGGTAAATTTCAAACACATTGGCTTGGGCCATATGAAGTTGTTAAAATTTTTGACAATGGAGCAGTAAAAATTAGGACAATAGATGAAGAAGAGGTTACTTTTCTTGTGAATGGTCATAGATTGAAGCTATATCACAAACCACTCTCAAGGGAAGAATTTATTACAAAGTTCTAGGAAAACAGTGATGTGAAGTTAATGAAGAAGAATCTTTCTTCTTCATCAACTTAATTGAATTTTCTGAAGTCATTTTATTAAAAAATAATAATAATAATAATAAAGTATAAACATGAAAACCAATCAATGATTGGCATGTTTATACAGAAAAGATAGGGTGAAAATCAGAATCTTTCTGACACTCTAACTTTTCCATTTTGTTTCTGCAAGCAGCTGTTACAAAATCATAAGTTCAGATCCATTTCACTTATGATCCATCTCATTTCATTCCATTTACTCATTCATCCATATTCCATCTCATTCATTCATTCATACTTCACTTCATTTCATATTTCATTCATCTCATTCCATACTTCATCCACCTCATTTCTATTCCAGAATTTAAAATTTGATGTTTTCTGCAATTGAATAATACAAAGCGGAAAATTGCAGGGTACTTTTTCACTCCATTTCATAAATTGTAATCCATCCCACTCCATCATTCACTTCATACATATCCCATTATACCATATTTCATCATCCATCTTCACTCATTCCATACAACATTCCATTTACATTCCAATCCACTCCATTCCATGATTCAAGTTCTCTACAGGTACATTCTGCAATCAAACAGACATTCTGCAGCTAATCAGACTTTCTGCAGCCAGACAGATATTCTGCAGCTACAGAACCTGAAGACACTGACCAGCAATTATTTGATTTGCAACAAAATGATCCTGCACATCCATGAACAAGTCAAGATCAACAAGGTTATGAAGACTCAAAAAATTAATGATTTTCAGGGAAAACAAAGCATATGAAGATCACAAGAAAATCAAAGCAAAGGCAAAGGTATGAAGTAATTATAATGCCACATCATGAAAAATTTTAGTATAGTTTAGCTATGAATAATTCGAAAAGTTGTTTTGATTAATTTTATTGATCATGCCGAATAAACCTTCCGCAAAACTTTGGATAAAAATCCTTCTATTTCACCATTCCAAAACCCATATCCGATCATCATTTAAAAAAAAATCTCTAAATGGTTAAAGTGCTGAAGTGATTGGATTAATCACGTCACTAAGCATTTAATGATGATTTTTGAAATATCTTCGCAGTATTTTCACTCATTGATTTGTTTTCTTCACCTCACTTCATTAATTCATTCTGTAACCATTCCTTATCACTCCTTTCCGCAGCCGACTCTTAACCATTTCATTCTGTAGAACAGAGGTATCTCTGTAACAACCGTTGTCACTGTGAAACAGAGGAAACATTTGGGGAGCAAAAACAGATTGTTAACGGCCATTCTCATCGTGAGCAGAAGGCTGGTAATATTGAAGATTGAAGAAGAGTTATGGGCCTCATCGTGAGAACAGAACCAATTGGCACTAAATATTTAGAAGGCTATCCCCAAATCTGAGAAATGTTGCAACAAGCAGGATGGCTGCAATTCCTTGAAAAATTTAGTGGCTCCCACAAAGAGGTTACTAAAACGTTTGCAAGGTCATTCAAAGGAGCCGAGGTTGAAGTTGGAGATATTAAATTCATTGTCATAGAGGTTTTTATTGCAGAAGCAACAAGACTGCTTAGACAAGGAGAAAAGTGGTTTAAGAACAAAGAATTCCATAACGAATCATGGAAGCAGATACTCAAGTCACCAGGTATGGATGTCACTGTGTTTAAAAAGGGTATCCCTAGTTCTGCATTAAAGAAAAAATGGAGAAACATGTTGCTTATCCTAAAAAAATTCATCACTTGTGTAGGTAGATATGGTACTTTCTATGTTTACCATATTAGGTTGATAATGCATTTCCTAGAAGAAGAGCTTAATTTGCCCTATTTCTTGCTTCAAATTTTAAAGAAAATGGCTTCAAGTGTCCAAAAGAGAATTCAATTTCTGGAGACAACTTTATACCACCATGGGTTAGTCAAGATTTTGATTGAGCATCATTTGAGAAAAATAGGGGATAATTGGGATAACTTCTTGGTGAGAAATCACTTTGAGGAACCAAAAGAACCTTCACCTGAACATCAACCTACAAAAAGAAGCAGAAGATGGAAATCCTCCAAAACTGAAACTGGTAAAACAATACAAGAAAGTAGTGAAGAAATGATCTCTGAAAAATTAGTTCAGATTAAGAAGCAGATTAAGAAAGAGAGGATCATAAGAAAAGTTGCCAGAGAAAAAGGAGAAGGGCCATCTCAATCGAGGAGGAGCCACAGACTGAGGGGGATACTAAAGAAAACAAAAGTTAAACAAACTGGAGTTATAAACATAGAAGACGAAGAAACACCTACTGAGGAGGATTTTGATGAAGAAGTTCCAGAAATTGATCCTGCACAGCAAGAAATTTACAACTATGTTGAAACATTGGAGAGGAAAGCTTCAGAGAGTAGAGACAGAACCCCTAGTCCTCCACTGTCCGAAATAGATGTGTTAAGAAGAGATAGGTATGAGCTGGAAGTACTTAATAGACATATCAGGACTGAGAATGATATTCTGAAGGAACAAGTTAAACTAAAAACCAGTATGAACTCAACCTTGTCTCTACAAATGGACAAAGTGGAAAAGGCTAATGAAAATTTGAAAAAGAGGAACAAGAAGTTAATCAGGGCACTTACCAATTTAAGGTTCAAGTTAGTCATCAGGAAGCCCAGAAGGCCTTTAACTACCAGACAAAGCAGAAGAAGAGGATTGGATGTTCTTGCAGAGGTCTCTGAGTTCATGGAATAGTTGCATGAGGACATGCAAGAATCTAGCAGTGGGGGTATGTTGAGCTCCAAGAATGTTCTTTCTTCCACCACATTCCACTCCATTTCTTTCATCCATTATTAATCCCAAGCTCAAATGATCAATGAAATTAGTTAAAATTGCTTTAAGAATGAATATTGTGGCTAACTTGCTATGTTTTTATGATTGTGTCATTGTAGTGCTTTTTGAACTGAAACTAGCTACAGAATGCAGACATTCTGTAGCTAGTTGCCAATTCTGTAGCCAGCTTCATGTTTATACAGGTTCCGGATGTCATCTTGGAGAAAAGCACACATGGGTGTATTCCACGTCATGTCCTCATCATTTTTTGCCCTCCATGCAGACTGAACGGAATTTTGTACGTGGTTAAGCACGTGGAAACTCAAACTAGGAGGTAGACTCCTAACAGAATAAGGACAGTCCAGATTCTGTTACGTGATCATGATCAGAGTCCTAGTTTAGTTTCTATTAGGAAAGACAATAATCCCCGTATTATCTCAAGTTCTGTTATGTATATTTGCTATAAATATGCTCGGGAAACCGAGAGACAAAGGTTAGATTTTGGTTAGATTTTATGGTTGACTGCTAGATCTTTGAAGTCTGTGAATACTCTGTTTTGAGGTGATTCCTCTTTAATGAAAGAAGCAGTATTTCCTTGAACGCGTTCAGTTGATTCTGAAATATATTTCGTGCTACTATGGTGGTAGAGGGTCCCTGCCTTCTGAGCGGCCTTGTTTATACAGTAGATAAGTATTTTAGTTTCGCTTTTAATTCAACTTATGTTCATATTTGTTTATATTTACTATCACAGCCAAACTTACTCTAATCAACTCTTCCAAAATATCATTATGAAGAATGAGGCACAACTGTGATAGTGTAGGTTTTAGTTGCATTTACTTTTGTTAGTTATCACAGTTAAAACTTACTCTAATAAACTTTTCCAAAATATCATTATGATGAATAAGGCATAACTGTGGTATTGTAGGTTTTAGTTGTTAGTTTACACCAAGTGGCATAGCCAATCTTACTCTTACAAAGATCTTCGAAAATATCATAACAATGAGTAAGAAGTAGCTGTGGTGTCTTGGAATTTAGTTGTATTTTCTTTCAGTCTTGTGTTTATGTTCAATTGCTTTGAATGATACAGCCATACTCATTCTCACAAACTCTTCCAAAACATCATTCATACTGAACGGGATGAACTGTAGAATTCCTTAGGTTAGTTGCATGATAACTTAGTTATAGCACTCCGGAGGTAGAATGCATGTGGTTCAGTTCTGTCATTTCATTTTTAGTTTGATAATGGCTTTTAATTTAACACTGTTCACTGTAGACTAGAAGTACCCTAGTTTAGTCTTAACTTAGTTCATTGTGTTAACATTCCAGTGTAGTTTCCATCCATTGCATTTCAAATTGTATTAGTTGTTAAATTTAAACACCACAGTCTTCATTATTTACAAAACTTCTTTTGTTCCAAACTCATACTAACACATAATTATCTGGACAGAAGGTAGTATCAGTCTAAGGCCTGGAGTATTTTTGCAACCTTTTTACCATTTCACAAACAATCCTTCTCTCAAAGACTATTCTAAAAAGTAATCTATAACTTTTGTGTGAGGTTCAGTGTGCTAGATTGAGTTGCGTAACAAAGTTAGAATCTAGTTTAGACAGTTGTCATGATGCCACAAATGAATTTTCCAAATATTTTTTAATAGACTTTTAATCATGGATAATGAGATGTTGGTAACATTGAAAGTTGATTGTTTGATTGTTTAGTTAGAGAATTTCTGCATTTACACTTAGCTGCCCATTTCTCACGCTCTTCCAAAACATCTTTAATGAATGAATTGGACAAGTTAAGCTCATGTTGTGATTTATTTTCTTGAAGTCATTATCAAGCTTTTTAATTTGCTAGTCATAGTTCAGGCTTTGTTTTGTTTCAGTATTTGCATTTGTCATCTGTCATCCATAATTTAGGCTTCACTCTGTTTTTTTAACCAGTAGCTTCTTTCCACCAGAATTTAGTTCCTTCCCTTTCCAAACATAAAACCATAAAACCAAAAACATCAGAATACACTAAACACAACGTGGTAAGAAACAAATACCTAGGCACATATAGTGTACCACACTTCAGCAGTTTACCAACCCTGGTTGACAATTAATGAACTCAATTTAGGAGACTAGATTGAGCACAAACAATTATCATACTCCTGATGATCAAAAGACTGACAAGTCTACTGCAAATTTTCATCAAACTCAGAGGATGTAACGTGATTTTCATAAATAAACTCTTGTTGGGTTTCATTTTCATCCAAGAGAGAGGATATGCTTTCTTCTTGGTGATGAAAGGGATTTTCATGAAGGGCCTCTAAAATTTCCTCATCCATGAACTCATCATCTTCATAACAATTCTCCAAATATTCAATAAAACTCACATAGTGTTTACAACAGTCTTTTACCAGCAATAAGGAGGGATGACACTCTTCATACATCTCATAAAATGCAACATGGAAATCAACAAGAGAATATAATGAACCATTTGGCAAGCTTTCATACCAAGACCATGCTTTTCCTTCTAAAGTGGCCATAAACATCTTCATGAGACAATCCTCAGGGAACTGAACCTTAAGACTGTGTACATGCATATGGAATCTAACCAAATGAAGAGAAGCATTGTCTTTCTTTTCATCTTTAAATATTGGAAGATCATCTAACCATTCAACCTTTGGCATAGGATTTGGAAAACCAGGGATATGAGACCGATTCATAGGGGCATACTTGGAATTCATTCTTTCAATGGAACTCATCTTGAAACTTCATCAAGCTACTGATCTTTAAGTAGTGGAGTCACCTTCCAATTTGATTATTTGATGTGTGGAGTTGCTAGAGCAGAAATACAACCAATATGTGTCTAAGTGTCTCCTGCTCTCAGACCTTAGAACTGAAACTTTGTCATTCTTCCCAGGGAAAATTTACACCTTTGGTCTCCCTAGCAACGACGCCAAATTGTTATCACCAAAATCGTACCTGATTGACTACCGATCATACAAATTCAGTGTAACTATTTCAAACCAATCTTGTAACCGAGGCTTAGCCTTCTCAGTCTGATAGGGCTCTCTCAAGGGTTAATGATATTGAATAAAGATGTAGATAAATGGCTAACTCTATGAATTATGTCTTGGTTTTGTATGCTTGTAGGTTTAAAATATGAAGGCTTGCTACCATTGGGCTATGGAGTCAGTGACAGGGATAAAGATTACAAAGGCTCTCCTTATCGAAGTTGAGGCTTATATATACTTCAATGAAAGACTAACACATTCAGGAAAATAAAAATAACCTGAGGTTCAAAGGAAGTCAGAGCATGTGACACACGAATTCTGAGTAATGATACATCAACGTATTGAAAGAAAAATACTCAAAAATATTTCACCATAGCTTAATACCTAAAGGAAGTCAAAGCATGAAAAATCATGAAGTCTAAGTAATAAGCACTAAGAAATTGAAGAAAACCTTTCAATAGATAGAACAAAAAGCTCATTTGACCATAGCTTAATACCTAAAGGAAGTCAGAGCATGAAAAATCACGAATTCTGAGTAATAAGCATTAAGACTTTGGAAGAAAAACATTTCAAAAGATAAGACATATACTCATTGAAATATAATAAGAATCTCAGGTGAAGAAAAGTTGTATTGTTACTGTATATATCAGAAACTCCAAATCTTTACAATAAAATAATCTTCTGAGATAACATATTCCAACCCTTCATACATCGAATTACTCACTACTTATAGGCATATAGCCTTTACATCCAATTTTCCAAGTGGCTAGATCATTAAACTCTATTAATGACACCAAATCTAACAACTAACTAGATATTTAAAACTAGAATTGACACCTTTCGAATTAGGAGTTAGAGTCCTAATATGACTCAAAAACCTACTTATTACATTTAATCTAAAGATTATTCAAATATTCCTCGAAAGGAATCATGCCTTTCAAACATAATGGCCACAAACAAAACATTAATACTCTAACTGTCTTCATGAAGTTGCTCTGCCTACTATTAAGGAGCTGTCAGTTTGATGATATGGCAACATAGTGAGCTGGTATCTTTGAACTATATCCATAACAAAATATCTCCACCTAGCAATATTTTGATATGATACTCTTTATCATTGCTTTCATAATGTTTGTTATTCCTCATGGAGAACAGATTTGAAATAGCTATTTACCCTTAACCTTCTTCCAAAAATTGACCTTGCTGTAAAAACAGAGTTTTGAGCTACTTTCGTAGCTAATTTCGTAGCAAAAACAAAAAGGTCACCCGTGATAATCCTCTACTATTATTGACCATTGTAGGGTGTTAAGTGATCAAAAACATTTAAATACAAACTTTAAAGTTCCTTAACCAGGTCAATTTAAGTGACTTGAAACCAAAAATATGTCTTTAGAAATTCCACAGCAAAAACTGGGCTTCAAGCCTGGGACATGCTGTGGAATTGCCTAATTTCCCACAAACTTCAAAGAATTTTGATTTTAAGCCTAGAAGAGGTCCATGGTGTGTGAGATGATAGTATGAATCCTGATAAGGAAAATTTTACTAAAAATACCTCTTACCCTCCTCAAGAAACAACTTTTTCACCTTCAACCACTTCATCTACCAATAAAAATGACTCTTTTTTTCCTGAAAAATAAGGCTGCACTCATGAGCTACTATCTCTCGATCCCTGATAGATGTTTCAAAAATGGAGGAGATTTTTGTAGATAAGAATTTTTATAAGAAAAACCTCTCTTGGGTTTTTGAAAACCATCTTCAGTTTTCCGGAATTTGCATTATAAAACCATGTATAAAACAGGAAAATTCTGAATTCTGAAAATAGGTCCTAAGGAAACTTCAAATCTCCAAATTGGTAGTGCCTGGGAGAAATTTGAGAGAGGTTTGTGTTCCTTGTTATGTGCTTAGAAAAAAAATCCTTCATATTGTTGAAACTCATCTTCATTTTCCTGAAAATTCCTCTTGAAACCGACAACTCAAACAATCCAAGAAACACAAAAATCCCCTTGTAGCTCCTGGTAGAAATACATGTAACCTGTTTGGATGAAAGCTCATGTGAAGTTGAGGTCATCTATGATTAGTTAAAATTCCATAGGCTCCTATCCAAACTCATAGCCTCCTTTTTATGCTTTCCTCTTCACGGAAATTTCCTTTTATAACCCAAGCTGCCCTCTTAAAAATGTGACAGTTGTAAAAAAAAATTTGGACAACAAGTTGTTTGTCACAAAGCTAAATTTTCAAAGTTGACAACTGAATGATACATGTAAAGGTTGAAAAATAAATGACAGAGAGGAGCTTGGGTAACTTGTTTAAGGAATGAAATTCGAATGTGGAGAGAAAGGTAACAAAATGAGGGAGTGGAAAGAAATGATGAGTGGTATTTATGCTTTTGCATGCTTGGATGATTATGAAAATCAATTGTATGACCTTACCTTTACCCTAAACCACTAAATACTTGACAGGTCATCATCCCATTCATTTTTGCAGAAAAACATAATTCTGCAGCATTCTCAGTTATAAATTTTACAAATTTGCTGCAGAATCAGGAAAAATAAGACATGTGACTTAAAAACGAATTTTAAACCAATGCATGTGAAAATAAAGTGAAAATTGATAGATATGACTGAGATGACATGATCAGTGAGGTGTTTTGGACTTAGGATAAAGACTTATTTCATGAATTTTTCACTAATTTCATGGACCAACCTTATGAGAAAGATGAAACCTAGATGAGTGACCCTATTAAAAAAAAAATTATGTGTGATAACATATTATATAAAAATAACAAGGAGATGAAAGGACAATATCAAATAACTGTATCAGAGTGACATCATCTTCTTCATCGGACAATGGTGTAATAAGATTGATGTCTAAAACATGCAAATTTGACTCAGCCATAATCTTTTCTAGACCTTAACCTTTGATCAAATTTATGGGCTTAATCTCGAGGTCATATTCCAACATTGCTGCTATCCATTTCCCTCTTTTACCTTTCGGATATGTCTGCATAAGAACATCTTTTACTGTTGCATTAGGTACATAAGCCAAAATATGTGAATGTAAAAAATAGACACGGAAATATTTCAACGCTTTTACCAAAGCCAAAGCTTGCTTCTCTATGATATTGTATCGAAGAGCTGCATCCGTGATGGTTCGATTGAAAAATGCGATAGGCTACTCGGTCTTGTCCTTCTTTTTCATTAATATTGCAGCTATGGTGTGCTCGAAGGTGAATTAGAATATAATAAAATAAATAGTGTAATCCGAGCTTATTAAAATAGGGTTTGTGGTTAAGGAAAACTTCACAGATTTAATGGACTTCTTGAAATCCTCGGACCACTTGACCTCATTCCCTTTTTTCAACATATTGGTCATTTCTCGAAGGTGCTCAGCTAAATTTGGAATAAATTTGTGTAAGAAATTCATCTTACCATTGAAAGCCTAAATTTATTTCTTTCTCAGTGGAAAGTAAATTTTTTGAATGGTCTCAACGTGAGAAGGGTCAATTCGGATCCCATCCTTTGAGATGATGTGACCAAGAAGTTTTCCCTCCTCCATGGAAAAAAGGCTTTTTTTCGATTAAGAGATATTCTGAATTTCCTAAATTTCTGAAAAAAAAATCCTTAAGTGATACAAGTTTTCATCATTAGAATGGGAGAAAACTATCAAATCAACTAAATATACCACTAGGAAAACATATTCATCATTTGCAAAGGCTATATCCATCGCCCACTGAAAGGTAGCCCCTGTGTTCTTTAGTCCAAATGGCATCTTTGCATATTTGAACGTACCCCAAGATGTAGTGAAAGAAGTTTTGTACTGATCTTTCTCATGCACTAAAATATAATTATATCCTGAATATCCATCAAGAAAAGACATTTGGGAAGCCCCAACCACCCTTTGTAAGATTTGATCCATTTTGGGAAGGGGGGAAACGATCTTTAAGAGACACTTTGTTTAAATTTTTGAAATATGTGCAAAGCCTTATTTCACCAGTCTTCTTTCTTTCCGGGACTAGATTAGATATCCAATTGGAAAACCTGATAAGAATAATGATACCTGATTTGTAGAGCCTATTCACTTCTTTTTCTATGGATGGCAGTAACCTCGGGTTGATCCTTCTCAAATTTTGCCAAAAGGGATTTTGATCGGGCTTAATTGGAATAGTGTGATGTATGATATATTTATTATAGACCTTTAAGTCTACATAATCCCATGTGAAAAAATCAGAAAATTCAGACAATAAATCAATATATTTTTCTTTTACCTCAGGAGTTAAAGACTTGGACAGTTTCACCATCGTATGCTTCTCCGTTGTCCTGATTTTTACATCCTCCACACCTTTTTTAGTAGGAACCAATGTTGGCTTCCTTGCTACATCATCCTAATCAAACAATTATTCCAAAGGTATGAGACCTTTTGGAATATTGTTATCCTTCAGCTCTAATATATCAGCCTCAGTGGATTCAATGACTTGGTCATCCTTGTCATAAACTTTATCAATCGTAGAGTTCTCAAATTCACCTTCATTTTGCATAAAACTATTAACTTGTTGATCATCCCAAAATACTTGCCAATATTGCAAGTTATCTGGAACTATAGGCCGATGTTTTACATGAATTTTAAATTTATTGTTAGAAATATAGGGATTTTGAAATTGCTTATTGTTGTAGCAAGCAAATCTGCAATGATATTCTGAATTCTCGGCACTACTGACAGATGTTATTCGGGAAACATATTTAGGATATCCAGTATAGCATTCATGTTAAGTCCCTATATTAATAGTGTAGTCCCTTATTATGTTAGTGTAACCCCCCTTATTGTTATATTTGTAACCCTGTAACCCCCATATTGTTATTATTGTGCCCTTACATTATTATTGTTAGGTCAGTTAGGATTACATTGTGGCCCCATGGACTCCTATGTATAGAAAGGAGGTTTTGTTATTTGTATCATCCAAGAATTGTTCATTCATGTAATGTATTGGAGGTTTCCCCCTTGAATTGGCTTATTTCTAAGGCATTGATATCTCTTTTCTTCTATTTTTGGAGCTAGTTTCACAACATTTGGTATCAGAGCTTTGGATTCTAGGGTTTCGCTGCTCCAAACAGGTCATCGTGGCATTGTCGCTATAATTTTTTTTATATGAAGGTTAGAAGCTAAAAAATTTAGAGTACGAAGCTGAAATCCCAAGGAACATCATCACAAAATTTCAGAGCTTGGTTCGCAATATTTTCGAAGATATGATCTGTGGAAGTTAGGGTTTTTCGTAGGCTCCTGAATTTCACTTAAAAAGGTCATCGCAGAATTTTCACTATAACTTGTTTTCTACGAAGGTTTAGAAGCTGAAATTTTCATAGCACGAAGCTGAAATCCTGAGGAACATCGTTGCAAAATTTAAGAGCTTGGTTCACAATATTTTCGGAGATATAATATGTGGAATTTGGGTCTTTTTCAGGCTCCCGAATTTCATCTCAAAGAGGTGATCGTGGGAAAATCTTCATAACTCTCTCTCTCTGAGCATCGGATTGGAATTCTGTAAAAAGTGACTGGAATTACACGGACTGTAGTTTCCTATCTATAAATTTCAAAGCCAAAGGGGCAAACAGTGACACGTGGAAAGTCATACAAGTTCACTCTATTGAACCAGTCCATAATGAGGTCATTGTGGGAGATTGGACATAAATTTTCCTTGAAGAATCCAAATTAGGTCAGACCTGTCACATTCGAAAGAGGATTTAGAGGGCTACCGCAGGGCCAAATTTCAGATAATTAAGATCCAAAATCACAGAGATAATTTAGTTTCAATATCGAGCTCCTCAAAAGCAAGAAAAAGGTGTGTATTTGGTTTTTAAAATTGCATAACGTTTGTTTGAAAAAGAAGTTTAAGTGATTCCAAGGGCATGTTTTAGAATTTTTATTAGTATTGGGTTCCATAATGCCTCCAAAAAATAATTCCATACCCATTAAGCCCTCAAAAAGCTATACTATGACGCATGAAGAGGAAGAATTGCAGTATGAGATATCAAAATTACGGTACCAAGTGCAACAAATTTCGATCTTACGAAGAGAAACCGAAGATGACATAGATGGTTTAAAATCATAAATGGAGGTTATGTTGGATGGTTTGAAGGATCAAATAATAGCTAATATGGATGATAAATTAGTGGAAGATCACATCGAGCATCAACAACAAGTTCTCCAACTCTCAAAAGATAACCTAACTTTGGTGCAGAATCTAATGACACAACAGGAAGATCAACATCACATCGAAAGAATTTCTGAAGTAGTCATAGAAACAAGAACTCGACAAGTACGATCAATTTCAGAGTATCTCAGCAAGTGGAAGAACTTTCCTGTAGAAGATTCCACATGGGAGGATGAGAATTTTATACATAAGCATCAAGAAATAATCAAGCGTTGAGGACAACACTTGTTTGAAGGAGAGGGGCATGTTAAGTCCCTATATTAATAGTGTAGTCCCTTATTATGTTAGTGTAGCCCCCCCTTATTGTTATTATTGTACCCTTTTAACCCCCATTTTGTTATTATTGTGCCCTTAAATTATTATTGTTAGGTCGGCTAGGATTACATAACTTAATTGCGTGACCCCATAGAAAGGAGGTTTTGTTATTTGTATCATCCAAGAATTGTTCATTCATGTAATGTAGTGGAGGTTGCCCCCTTGAAGTGGCTTATTTCTAAGGCATTGATATCTCTTTTCTTCTAATTTTGGAGTTGGTTTCACAAAAATTCTTGTACACTCTCAATCGTGTATTATTGGCCTAGTATTCCCCTTTCACCTGTTTTATCACAAGTTCAGAGTCGCCATATACTAAAATTCTTCTTGCGCCCAAATTTTTCAAGATCTTGAGACTGGTGATCAATGCTTCATATTCCACCTCATTATTAGAAAAATCAAAATCCAATTTGTATGAACATAATATAACATTCTTAGGAACCTTACCATGCTGATGAAGAGGGTTGCAGATCCAAATTCTAATTCCTGCCCTGTATTTCCCCAAGACAACGTCAAAATCCATGATCTATAGACTGTTTTCATCATCCAAGTGCTGGAATTATGATTTATGTTTTGTCTCAACTTTTTGGGCTACTTCTTGATTATGATCTGAACTTTCCCCTACATTATCAGATGGCTGCTCTGAAGCACTTGGAAGATTCTCTTTTCCCTTCTCTAAAACTGTTCTGATACAATTAGAAATCTCTAGAACTTCTTCTACTTCTACAAGCTGACTATCTACATCATTCATGACGCTATCATTGAAAAAAATAAAATATTCTAATTCTGTATGTACAAAATTAATTGGATGATTATTAGGCTTCTCCTTTCTAGTTAGCATGCACTTCATCTTCGTTTCTTGGTAGAACTTTCTCAATTTCCAAAAAAATAGGATGGTGGCATAAGACAAGTCTAGTCGCAAAGTGCCTTTCAACTTCACTCCCTAATATCTAGAAAACAACATAACAAACCATGGTGGTATATTACCCACCACCACATCCATCAAGATAGTCTTTCCTGGAATTTTTTCAAGGGAAACTATTAAATCCTTAATAAGACCCAAACAATGGACTCTACCCGAATCGAAGGAATGCAATTCATGGTAAGGACGAGTAATATCTAGGCCCAATTTTTCCATAATGGCTTTCGGAATCAAATTGTGGGAAGCTCCAGAGTCAAGCATGGCATTGTGAAGAATATTTTGGTGGATTCTCAGACTCATAGAATGGGGGAACTTCACTATCTTCTAAATGGCCATATATTGTTGGACCAAATATAAGTTCAGGTTGGTCATCTTTGACATTAAGTATATCAGATGAAGGATCTAATTTTAAATTTTTGGCGACATGAGACATATTGATTATTCTTGCCAAGTTCAGTTAAAGGTATTAACACTTTAAATTTAGAAATTTCAGTTTCTAAGCTAAAAGGAGTGGATTTTTCTACCTCTTTAATGATGTGTCTTTTGTCAGCATGATCTTTTGATGTAGATTTTTTCCTTTGGATGTCATTTTCTTTACCCAATGAGCTTGTAGATGGATGATTATCTTTGTTATGACTTGCAACTGCAAGTTATTTTCCTTTACTCTGATTACCTTTAAATTTTGTTTTAGTTGAGTATGTTTTTGTTGAGATGCGCTCTTCTGAATAGGATTTATAGGGACATCTCTACCCATCAATATGTACTGCCTTTATGGTGAGATGAGGGAATTCAAGTATCCTCACTGATAATCATCAGATTCAACCTCCAATTGATGATCCTGAGCTAAAATATAGTCTTAATCCTAGGGCACATCCGTCTTCTCGACATACTCCTAATTGTATATCAAAAATATGGGCTGAACATTAGCTGTAAAAGAGTGTTTTTCTTCAACAATATGATCTTCTTCTTCATCCTCACCTCCTTGAGAATAATTTTTCTACAAGGGTGTTTGGTTTTTCTATGGTTGTGGTGGTTTCTCAGGTGCCCTCTATTCCCTTTGCTTAATTTTGGATTAAGGATGTTGTTGTTGTGCTCTGAAGTTAGGATTTCTAACTTGTGGTTTTGGCTTCCTTTCGGTGATAGACATCCTGCCAACCATCCTTTCTACTGTTCTTATCAAGGTGTCCGTTTTTACATCAGAGGATGATGGTGCTTCTTATTTGATGGTCACTCTCCTTTCACCCTTCATTTTTTTACTTATTTATGGACAAATTATCTTCTACACAAATTGAATTTTTTTCATGTCTTCTAATGTAGCAGGATTCCTTTCTCGCAACTGATAGGCCATGTCTGGATCAAAAAAATTTGGGTAATGCAAGAGGGCCAACCTTGGAGGAGGTTTGATCTAATTGGGAATGGAATTGTATACTTTGTTGAATCAAGCAGTGAAGTCTTGTACTGATTCATTTGGTTCTCTCTTCAAATTATTGTATTCAGAAAGGATTTATAATGGATTCTTATTTACCTCCCATCGGGCTATGAAGGCATCTATTTGAACTGGCTATGGAATTTTCATTTAATGATTTGAACCATACTTTAACTTCTCTTGAAAATATATAAACTATGATTCTCATTTTAGCATCGCCTTCATCTACTTCTTCCAGATCAATAAAGTCAGTGACTTTAACTATATGTTTTTTTGCAGTGACTGAAGAATTTTCATCAAAAAGTAGGAGTCTCTAGCCATAACCTTGTGGTAAGATATGGAGTTGACCTATTAAGATGAGGGGTGAAAATATGGCCATAATGAACTAGAGGAGTGACAATAGGAAGATTTTGTTGAAAAGATAATGAAGTAGATGGTGCGGATGAGGAAACAACAACTGACTGTGAGTGTATCAGGATGGGTATTGACTCTTGATGATATTGGATTATGGCTTTTTCTGACTAGTACTGAAGTTGGTTTGCTAAAATTTCAAGTCTATAGAATTGAATCTAGACTTTAATGTCAAAGTCTAATTCAGACTTAGTTTCTTCAAAGGTTAAATTTTCTTCAAGTCTTAAAGAACTAATATCTAACTCAGATAATTATTTTACCTCAGGAAGCCTTAATGGGTCAAATAATGTATTAGATAACGAGGTTTCATACTTAGATCGAAAGAAAGACAACTCAAATTTTAAATCAAAAGGTATATCTTCGAGAGATAGAACTTTTGCAGGAAGCGAAGAAGATCTTACCAAGGGGATTGGATTTGACTGAATTTCTATAGCTTGATATCTATGCTTCCAAACAAGACTCTCTATATCTTCGACTGGATCAACTGGCTGAGGATCAAGATTTGTTCTGGTGTATCTCCTCGAAGCTAGAATTTTCACTGTTCAACAACTTGGTTCTCTGCAACTTTTTCAGATCATCCTCAATGAAATCTTAGACCTGTCACCCAAGGCCAAGAATTCGAAGAACTAATGGTACAACCTAGGAAGATCTGTCACTTTCTCCCCAGTATGGTCACCAATATGTTATCACTCCATCGGATCTCCGAGGCTGAGAAGAGACCAACAAAGGTAACCACAGGCCAAGCTCTCACCAAGTAGCTATCCCTACTAGGCAGGAGAGGGCTCTCTCCAAGGGATCACAAGCAAGAGGGCTAGATCAATTACGTTTTAGGCTAGGTATAGTAGCTCTATGGTTTTTATTGGTTCATATGGGTGCTGGATGAGTGAATTAGGTCAAAGAGGAAACTAGGTCAGGAAAAAAGGACAAGAAATTGAAAACATCTGATAGGGTAAGGTAGGTAGGTATTTTAACACATTAAGGAGGTTTTGATAAAGTGAATTAGAATGGTGAGGTGCTAAAAATAGCATGATATACATGAATTATTTTTAACTGAAGAAATGAAACACTTTTATGATTATTCTCGCAAAATAGAGCATTAAAAATGAATTCTTCTTATCTCACTTAAGAATCAACCATATTATATAAATTACATCATCATAGAAAGTAAAAAACATCCACACATATGTAAACAGAAGAATACATATGTCAAAATATAATACCAGAGAAATCCCACTAAAATAGTTGCAACTCTATCAATAAATTCCTACCAAAAGTCTAATACAATAGTGTTCTCCGATCAATACAACAACATCCAACCCTTACTTTGAGAAAAGAAATGAGTAATATAGACCAAAAAAGATCTTCCTCGGCTCAAGGGTCGAATCCCTAACTTGAAGAACTAATCCAAAAAGTGCTCAACTAGAAACCCAAAGATTAGGGAGGTCAACAAACTCATCCCTAGCTTTGGTGAAAATGATTCATTCATTCATAAATGCACTTTTACCTAATATATTTACCCTCTAGTAACTAAAGGTAACTTAATTACATTTACATCATCAAATTACATTAATAAAATTCATGAATTATTTGACCAAACTGAGAAAATATGGAAATTTTGGAAAAAAATCAACAAAATAGCAAAAGCGCAATGCCTTTGGCAGGAGCACAGTGCTTGAAGCAGGAGCGCAACACCAATTTCAAGGTTGAATTTGAGGGACTTCCTAAAGTCCACATTGAGCTCATGATAGCTCATTGGAAATATTCTCATGTCTAGTTTCCAAAAATACCCTTGTTTTCTATAAATGATGAGTTCAAGGCCTCAAAAGTGCAATCTCCCAATACTTCTCCAAAGCACAGTGCCAGCCTGAAAATAGGGGCAGAAAGGTGACTTTTTAGGTTTTTTTGGCCATTTCTCCCTACCATATTGTCCAATGTTTTATTGCCAATAGTAAAAATTGAATGTATAAGGCATTCATAATCTAATGGTGGTGGCCATTTTTCATTTGTAGGCTCATAGAGAAAGAGAAAATCCCTAGGCGTTGTAATTTTGACAAGCTCACTATGTTGAATTTCAGTGAAAATTTGTCAAAATGCACAAAATTTCAAAAATTTGCCCAAAAAATTTCAAAATTTCTAGATAGAGTGTTGATGATGTGCCTCAAACAATCATGGAGGCATCAACAAGGATCTCTAGTTTATCTTCCTCCTTTTTCTTAATTAGGGTTTGCTTGTGTTTTACCTCTAACTGCTTGAGTTTGATGTTACAAATCTTGTTTCTTGTGATTTACCTATTGGAAATGTTTCTGAGCATCTTATTATCTTTGTTTTCCTTGAGGAGGAGCTTCTCAAGGTGGAGGTTTACCCTATATAGCCATACCTCTCTATCATCTTCAACCTCCTTGGAAATCCATTCTTCAAAACTATTTTGCTCTGCCTCATGTTTTTGCTGCTGTAAATCTCTCTTAAGACCTATTCTTTTGGTCTTGTGTTGCTGGTTTGAGTGTCATCATGGTTAGAATAATCAAGTGAAATCATTGCCTTACCTTTGGTATCATGTCCTTTTGCTTTGAGCAACTCTAGTTCCATGAGTACTAGTTGATTTTTCAGATACTTTTTCGCATGTTCAAGGAATGATATGACAAACTAAGCTCTTGCCAAGTTATCCAACAATTATTTTATCATGGCATCCTTCTCTTTAATGATCAACTTTGAGGCCTCGTGATCATTTCGATCATCCAAATCCATCGAATCAAAGTCTCTTTCTTCCTCATGAAGGTCTTCCTATTCATGGACAACTGTCTCTTTCTACAAGCTCATCCTAGTGTACCTGCTTTGATGATGAAGAAGGCAAGGCCCCTTCAACAATCTATGGAGAAAACACTTGCCTAGGTCCCTTGTGACAGGTTTTGACCTATTTTTCCTTTTTTGTCTTCTTCATTGTAGCCGTGCTAGATGATCCTGTTTCATTTTGAGGCACTGATATTGGTGGTGGAATTGGTCTAGTAGGCTGAGATTGTGGGGTAATGAATAAATCGTTCTAAATGAAGGTCTCCCAAGCAATTTTCAATTGATTGAGATGATGAAGTACAATTATCTTGATAAGACAGTGATGAAAAAGGTTGTTCATCTAGTGTTCTAGCTCTCTCCTCTGCACTTTGTAGGCCATCTTGTCAATGATCCTATACAAATAGTGAGGGAAGTTGAGCAATTTAACGCTTTTAAAGTGCAAGAGAAACCTGATGTGATATGAGTACAATTAGGAGAATCTTCCCTCACAAGTGAAGTATTTCATGATGATCTTTATCATGGGAGAAAATATGTCAAGTAGGTGGCTGAAAAGAAAAACCTTCTTGTTCTCATTTTTGTTTCTTGTCTTGAGGAATGATTCATAGTGTTGGGCATATATGTTTATGGTTTGAACCATTTTTCACCTAGATTGGGTATCCCTATGGTTGCAAAAATAATATATATGGAGATGGTAAAGGTCACCCCTACAATGGTCACTTTATTCTCTTGAATATTGGATATGAAAACTCTAGTCGAAGCAGGGTGATGTTGAACTCTCTAGACTAGCTCATAGAAATCAAAGCAACCAACATGTTTGAAGCAATTGATTGTCATGGTTGAGGCCATTAAATATCTAGGGTCATATTACTGAAGCCTAAAAATCGTCCCTCCCTTTTGTAGTCTTCTTTCCTCTCTATCTTCCTCAATGAAATCTCTTTCCTCCTCCATGTGTTCGTTTTGTTTTTTAAAACCATAGGAAATTGGAAGGGGGGTAGGAAGTAAGTTTAGGGAGTGGGAATGATTGTAGGAAAAATTAGGGAAGTAGGGAAGGGAGTTAGGGAGCTTAGGGAAGTGGTAGGGGGTAGAAAAACTTAGGGAAATAGGGTAGGGAAATTTATTACAGGGATAGTGAGGATCCTAGGAAATTTGTAACCTAGAATTAGGGTTTTGGGAAATGGGGTTTGGGAACGAGGCATAAGGTTATGCAGGGATAGGGGAATTGTTTACTGGAGTATGGGGAGGGAAAGTAGGTTATTGAAAAAAATTTGAAATGTAGGATTAAAACTAGGGTTTCTTTAGCTCAAAACTTCAAATTATGAATGAAGAGGGTCAACACCATTTATTTGCAATCATGAAGCGAAAGGAGATCATGTAGTGGTAAAACTTACTTGGACTGAGGTGTAGAATCCTTCACTTGTTGTTTGGACCACTTGCATTGAGGTTTGAGAGCTGTGGAAGAAGTTTGGTGGAAGTGCAACGCTCTACACAGGAGCATAGCACCAAATGCAGGAGCGCAGCACCAGAAAGACAGGAGTGCAACGGCAAGCCCAGGAGTGCAGCCCCTCCAAAAAAATTGTTTCTTTGCTGAAAATTCGATTTTTTAGCTTGGGGGAAGTAAGAGCTCGATGGATGAGAGTGCAAATGAGCCTCTCCTTGGTATTTTATGGCCTTTATACCTTGATTAAATTTTCAAAATTGGTCTTGGGACCCACTTTCCTTTTTCACATTCAACTTAGACATTGCAATTTTAACCTTTCATTTGATCTTTTGAATTTAATTAGTTGGTGGATTTTTTGAACATTAAGACTTTTGGAACTTTGACTTTCTTGGAAATTAGAACCTTGAGTTTGTAGCTAGCTTGGAAGCATGAGTACTTATTAGATATAAAAAACATGAAATAAAATTTCAAATTAAGCTTTACATAATAAAAATGTGTTTATTGTCACTCTCTTACTTGCTGGTCTTTTATGTATGCAGATGGTGATTTAGTGGAACTTGAAAACCCTAAGTCCTAATGAAGACTCTGACTCAATGAACTTCATGATGAAAAGAGCTCATGACTGATGTACACTCAACAAAGTGATCAAATGAGCCAACACGTACTGAAATTTGTGAAAAGAGTGAAACTTGACCTAAATCTGCACCAAGTGACCAAATTTTTGCATGATGACCTAATGGAATGACAAAAAATTCAGAATAAAACCCTTAACATGACATGAAAGAGTTTATTTGATCACTGGTGAAAGAATGCAAATACTGACACTAACACTTTACATTATATGATTCAATTTTAAATGTACAAGTACAACTTTATAGGAAACAAAATAAAAAACAAACATTTTATATAAATTGTAAGTGATTCTAGAAGTTTATTAATAAGTATATACTTTACAGAATATTATTCCATTTCAAATGTACAGGTACAACTTTATATCATACAAAATTTAAAAAAGCCATCCTTCACAATGTCGTTAATCATAACTTGAGCACATTTCAAGCTTATTAGTAAAGACATCACAATTATTTTTTACAAATATTTATAGGTACTAGTTAACTTTCAATACCCCATTAACTAAGTTTTATGTTTGTGATTATAGTCATGATTTTTACGATTTAATTAATTGCTTATTCTTGGCTTAATCAACCTGCAAGCATCTGTACCTTTTGCACATTAACGGTCATGGTCTTTTCGTCCGATAGGTTAATGACCAACTTTCTGTTAAACAATTAAATATTATGATTTTATCGAGCTATATTTTATAAATAAAAATATAATTTATACTATAAAACTATATTATTAAATTGAAATGATTATATCATGTTGTTTATGAACATGATTATTATCAGATTTTCAAACAAAAGTGGTTGTTATTTAAATTAAAAAATATGTTAGGGGAAAAATTGCATAAAAATTATAATCTATATTGATCAATCTTAGCTAAAAAGTAATAATGGTTAATAGGAAAATGAAATCTTATAATGTTGCTTTATTTGGAATTAATAAGTTAAGATGTAAAGTAGATAAATTAATTATTTGCTTAGGCTCCTGGACTTTGTATAGATTTTGGTGGGTAATAAACATAGCAATTCTACCACATGTTGCTAAGGCAGTAGCCTAGGAAAGAGTAACATTAAATTGTTTCTCTTCCATGATGTCAATGAAAGCGCCACCAGATGTTGCCAAAAGGGTGTAAGTAGAATTTTTTATCTTAGTTTAAGAGGGGGGTCTCAATAATTGCATCATTGACATGAAAAGAGTATCCACAGTGTTAGACTCTCTCTTTTTGGTTATTTTGTGTGGTTTCCAAAGAATGCATTGTAGAGATAGAAAATATCTCTATCCTTAGCAATTATTGACGAGAAGACCCTAATTTGATCTTTTTCTTAAACACCCATATGTATTTGTAGTGGAAACACTTATGTTTCAAGTATTTTCCTAATTGAATGGCTGGAATTTATCTACACCCTATTTGTATATGCCAACTTTATTTGGGATTTTAAGTTGTTCCCCAATTCAAACTCTAGCAAACATTTGTCGCATTCTATTTTTGATCACTTTGTGGACCGAATCATAGTGACATGCATCTAATGATGTTGGATAAATTATAAGAAGATCAAGTTGAAGCCAAAATATGAATCTTTTGAACTCAAGGATGTTGAAAATATCAAATCACCATACTCTACCACAAGTATGCTATTCTTTTGAACTCAAGGATGTTGAAAATCTCAAATTACCATACTCTACCACAAGTATGGTAAATTTAAATAATGAGTATCCATACATTTGGTCAATTTGAGTAATAAGTATCGATACATTTGGTCTTTGAATCCAAGAAATGACTATGAGCCTAGACTAGGAAACTAATTCCCTTTTAATTGATTATATAGAACCCAAGAACAAGTGATTAAAGTTTCTTAGAAATTCAAATGTCTGTCCAATCTTCACAAGTTCACTTTTAACTGATAAAGTTTTAACACAAAACATCCTCCAAAAAAGATACTAATTAGTTAGTCCATGCTCCTTGGTTCTAATTTTATTTTCAAATCATTCTATGTAAAAATAAAGGCTCCTTCAAAATTGTTGAATAAATTTAAGGAAAACACTTCTTTGAAATTTTTGGTGAGAATCTTTGTAAAGGTGGACTTTAATACTTTCCAAACTTCTACTTTTTTGAAAAATATTTATATTACTTAATTTTTTTAGTATTTGATGAAATTAGATTTAAATATTATAATAAAACTAAATTTATAATTAAATTTGAAATTTGAAATTCAAATAAACATAAATCAATCATATATATTGTATTTAACTAAAAATTTATTTCAAAGATAATTATAATTCCAAATTGAACCAAACAAATTTGAAATGATAAATTTGAAAGTATTCAAATTAAATTGCTCTAAATAAATATAGATGACACTTAAACCACAAATTATAATAGAAGGAAAAAAAATATTCATATAAAAATTACAAAATCTCGTGTTGTGTGAATTCGTGTCTCTTATTGTTATTTGCATTTACTATTCTATCTACAATTGCTATTTATCATTGGAAGATTAAATTGTTTTAAAAGATTTTTAATAAAATTTAAGAATTGGGTTAAAAGTGAATATAACAATATATAATAGTGGTAAATTAACATACCATTCAATTTATTTGAGAGAATGATTGTCATCATTAAGAATTATCCTTACCATAGGAAGAAGGTATCAAAAGAGTTATATGATTGGAATCTCTTTAAACTTGCATAGTCAATTTTTCTACTTGGTGAGGAGATATTATTAAAATGTCATGGTAAAAATGATTAGTCTCAAGCTTTAAATGTTAATCAAACTATCTACTAGGTAGGTAGATAAGATATTATTAAAATTTCATGGTAAAAAATATTAGTCTTGAGCTTTAATTGTTAATGAAGTTGTTTACTCGGTAAGTAGATGTTGAAACTGTTTAGGAAAATGGTTGCAATAATTAAGGTCAATCTTAATTAGAGATAGAGAGGTTAAAAAAATAAAACCAAATGATGCCATCTCCATTTCCATATTGGGTGCAAAGGTCAATGTGGAAGAAAGGATATATATGCAAAATAACATTGGAATATTCATTTCTATATTGGGTGTAACTATCAATTGATTGATTTCCATTTATAATGAAATTAAGAAAAGTTGCAACAATCACTATATATATAATAAAATTAATGATTTTAATTTTCCAAAATATCAAACAATCTCCCATTTCTTGTGAAATTCTCTATGTGGAAGAAGGGTATATATATATATATATAAAACTAGTACAACTACATTAAAATGAATAATGTGGTTGGCTTCATAAATATAACAAAGAAAACTATTGCAAAAAAAAAAAAACTATAGAAACTAGAAGAATGCCTCACCAATGCACACATTTACCTAATTAACCATTTATAAAAAGGTTATGGGTCAACTTTAACTTGAGAAAAAAATAGAATTACACATATTAATGAGGAAATTATCATGGAGGAACTTACTAGAATTGGAATAATCTCAAATACCTAGGAAATTGGTGGAAATTGGTAGGTAGGGAGACACTTGGCATAAATCTATTTTTTTTAATTTCTTGAAAGTAATGGACCATTTTTCTAATAAAATTTTCTTATATATAAATTAATGTTATAAATAATAATGAGGAACTTATCATGGAAGAACTTATTGTAGAAATTTATAAACATTTGCATGTATATTACTAGATTCTCCTGATCTAACAAATTTAATCCTTATGTTAAATACATAATCCTTCAACTTAATTCTTTGCGGAAATTAAATCGCCAATTGTAAAACACATATGAAGCAAAATCAATCACACATAACAAGATGTTTTACTGGGAAAGCATAAAGCTAAAAATCCCAACTATCATATATTATGTATATCAATGGATCATGAAAAAATCTCATATATCTCATACAAATCTCAGCTCATAGAGCTCAGTACTATATACAATTGTCTCACACTGTCATGCATAAATTTTCATATCTATGCACCAATTTCTTGCCTCCTGACAGCCTGCCTCCACTACGCAATCCCTGCTGAAGAGGAACCTTTGAATGAATTCGACCTTGTCTTTATTGCACTGTGCAATACTCATAGGTATCTCCAATGTGTGTGTGGATGCATTGAATGCTCCACTATAGTCATAATAGATAGTCCATCTCACCCTTTCACTTATCTCTCCAGTGGGTCTCCATTGGGTCTAACATCCAAGAAGTTAACTGTTGTATTTCTTTATATGCATGTGAGTCACTAGTTATTAATTAATTAAATAATTAATTCACTCATCTATCACTAGTGTATGTTCAGTTAAAACTAGCACAGTTGAGTTTAACTCACTGAACTAAGTTAAACTAAATAACAACTCACATAACTACTCTTCCAAATCTGTTACAACTTGCCACTATTAGTTATAATGAAGTTCTCCATGCATGAGTCACCAACCACACTAGGAATTGCATAATTCCTTTAGCACCAGTAATGTGCCAAATATGTTCATTGAAATAAAGTGCTCCAAGAGAATAAGTTATTATTTATTGTCTGATTATTATTAAGGGCTAATAATAATCGACATGCATTCTATTTTTAGATTTGCGATCTATAAATAGACTTCGACCATCTTCTAAAAATAGTAACTCATCTAAATATAAAATTTTCTCAACCATCTAGAATCAGCCTCCTGCTAATTTTAGAATATGCTCACCATTCTAAAAACATACATACACCTAAAAATGGCCTCTATGGGCCCCACCTAGTTTAGGTGCTTATTTTTCACTAGGATCAAGGATAATGTTTCCGAATGCCACTTTCATTGTTTCTTGTTGCAAAATTCAACACTCCCTATCAAAAATAAAGGATTGTCTTTGCATGTGACATGCAAGTCCATGCATTCACCCTGCAACCTTTGCATGTGCCCTGCAACTCCATGCATTCACCCTGCAAGTCTTGTATGCAACACTTCCGAAACTGAATATCCTCCAAAAAACTCAATCAGTCTAATGAATCTATCATCAAAGTCTTATGTCTTCTTCTTAGCTACTAGACATGTCTTGAGGAACCACTGCGTTGTTGAACTTTGCACCGATGCACTCTGCACTTGTTGTCAACTCTGGTCCACGCTCTAATATCTGACATTGTCACTTTGATCTGACTATATAAATCCAATTGATCATGCTACTGCTGCTCTGTGGGCACCTCATAGCCAGGTTTAATTAATGAGATCCACACAATCTCAATGAATCCTACCCAGAAATCTCTTCTTGGGATTACTCATGCATGTCGCCCCACCTCTTACCTGGTGATATAGCTGCATGCACTCCCTCTGCCCATCTGGCACGAAATTTCTCTGCATGAGTGGTTTCTCCCACTCCATGATCCTTATCTTGTGGCTGCTCCACATCCCGAGGTTCACTCTTACCTGCATGCAAATCCATCTCCCTCTCAAGCATCAATTGCATGTCTTCCTCACACTTCTCAACAGTATGAAGCTCCGTAGAAATCACATCTACTTCAAGTCTGTAGAGATTCTTAACTCAAATCCCAACCATCTTGGTTTTTCCTATTTATTTGTGTCACAAGAATACTTTCCCTTCACTAAATACAACATCATAGCCTCTATCCTCTAACATTGTGACTGAGATTAAATTCTTCTTTAAATCTGGAACATGCACAACATCTTTTAGATGAAAGAGTTTACCTGACACCCTTTGAAAGGTAATGGTACCAATGTCAGTCACACTGTATCGTCCATCGTCACCCAACTCAGCATGCATCTGGAGATCTTTCTCCACCAAGTAACTGAACAATTTCTCATCTCTCGTCATGTGATAGGAAGCACCACTATCAAAGTAACACCTCGATCCTATTGCACTAGACACCATGAATGCGATCAATGAGAATTGAAGCTCAAATTGCAAGGCAAGGGCCTCACCATCTACAGCTCTAGTAACCATCTTATTCTTCTTCTTATGTGGACAATTTGTGGCAATATGTCCAAACTTGTGACAGTGAAAAACTTCATTTTGGACTTGTTGTGCTCGTTGCCATCTTCTCCACCCTCAGATCTAGAATGGAATTTCTTCCTCTTCTTCTTCTTCACCTTGGAAGCCAAAGCACATTCCTCCTCATCATCATGCTTTGATGAAGATCCATCCTTGGTGGTCCGCCTTATCTCCTCCTACACTAGATCCAACCATAATCGCTCCCAAGCTGGCAGTGTCTCCCATCCATTGACAGAGTCTTCATAATTGTGCCAACTCTTCGGAAGTCTAAGGAGAGCCAAGCTCACCAAATCATCATCAGCAACAATTACTCATACAATCCCAAGCTCATCCCTGCATTGGACAAACTTTTTCAAGTATACCAAAATAGTGTCGTTCTTCTCCATCTTGATTTTTCTTAGTTTATCCTTCAACGCCAATTTCCTATGGTCGCTGCTACTTTGGAAAAGATTCGTTAAAGAATTCCACATTACAAATGGAGTGGCTTTCCCATGAAGGCTTGACACAATATGGTATTTCACACCTTCCAACAGATTCCTCCTCGCCCTTGATACTTTCTTTTGCCATGCGTCAAGTACTGCAGCATCCACCGAAGTGGGCTTAGGAATATCACTGTCGATAAATTACTTCAAGCCATTATCTTCAAGCACCACCTTCATCCCCTCCTTCTAAGCTATGCAGTTCAAGCTTCCCTCAAGTGCATACTCCAACCGCAGCCCATTGAAAGCCATTTCAATGTTTACTCAACTATCTCACCAAGAAATTCTTGCAGCAAATTCGTATTTTCCACCAGCACAAAACTCTGCACTGCTTCAATATTGCAATCTCTTCAGCTTCGATACCATGTAGAAATTTATAAACATATGCATGTATATTATTGGATTCTCCTAATCTAACAAATTTAATCCTTATGTTAAATACAAAATCCTTCCACTTAATTCTTTGTGGAAATTAAATTGCCAATTGAAAAACACATATGAAGCAAAATCAATCACACATAACAAGATGTTTTATCGGGAAAGCATAAATCTAAAAAACCCAACTATCATATATTATGTATATCAATGGATATGCAACAATATCATATATCTCATATAAATCTCGAGTCATAGAGCTCTCAGTACAATATACAATCGTCTCACATTGTCATGCAGAAATTTTCTTATCTATGCACCAATTTCTTGCCTCTTGACAGCCTGCCTCCACTGCGCAATCCCTGCTGAAGAAGAAATTCTGAATGAATTTGAACTTGCCTTGCTTGCACTGTGAAATACTCATAGGCATATCCAATGTGTGTGTGGATGAATTTAATGCTCCACTATAGTCACAACAAATAGTCCATCTCACCCTTTCACTTATCTCTTCACTGGGTCTCCACTGGATCTGACATGCAAGTAGTTAATTGATGTATTTCTTCAGTTTCATGTGACTCACTAGTTATTAATTAATTAAATAATTAATTCACTCATCTATTGCTAGTGTATGTTCAGTTACAACTAGCACAACTGATTTTAACTCACTGAACTGAGTTAAACTAAATAACAACTCACATAACTACTCTTCCAACTCTATTACAACTTGCCACTATCAGTTATAACGAAATTCTCCATGCATGAGTGACCAACCACCCTAGGAATTGTGTAATTACTTCAGCCCACTGATGTGCCAAATCTTTTCACTGAAATCAAGTGCTCCAAGAGAATAAGTTAGTATTTATTGTATGATTATTATTAAGGGCTAATAATAATCGACATGCATTATATTTTTAGATTTGTGATTTATAAATAGACTTCGCCCATATTCTAAAAATAGAAATTCATCTAAAGATATAATTTACTCAACCATCTAGAATTATCCTCCTACTAATTTTAGAATATGCTCACCATTCTAAAAATAGACACACACCTAAAAATAGGCCTGTGTGGGCCCCACCTAGTTTAGTTGCTTATTTTTCACTAGGATCAAGGTTGATGTTTCCGGATGCCTCTTTCACTATTTCTTGTTTCAAACTTCAACACTTATTAGAATTGGAATAATCTCAAATCCCTAAAAAACTGGGGAGCCAAGTGGAACTAATGTAATTTTTTAAATTTATTAAAAGTCAATGAAACCTAAAAAAAATTATGCTACAACAGTTGAGCATTCACAAGAACAATATGTTGAGAATATTCCCATGAGAGTCAACCTAATCCATCAATTAAAAAACATATGCTCAGAATATTCCCATGAGAATCAATATAAGCCATCCTCATCCACCTTAAGAGAACCACATGTTGAGAATATTCCTATGAGAGTCAATCTAAGCCATCAATTAAAAAACCATATGCTCAGAATATTCCCATGAGAATAAATCTAAGCCATCCTCATCCACCTTAAGTAGAAATAGGAAGCTTTGGACAATCATACTATTGGAGTTTTCTTAGAATCTTCATTTCTATATTGGGTGTAACTATCTCTTGGTTGACTTGCATTTATACTGAAATTAGAAGGAAAAAAAACGTACAACAATCACTATATATAGTAAATGATTTTTACTTTACAAAATATCAAACATATCACATTACTCTGTAATAATGAATATAATATTTATGCAATAAATTTGCAAAATTATGATTACAATTAATAGAATATTCTTGCAATAAATTTATAGAATTATGATTACAGTGTTCTAACCATTAAAATCCAAAAAACAACATTCAAGTTACACCATAGAAGACCATATTTAAAGATTAAGAGACAAGCTATGTTAGAAAGCTTATAGAATCTATGAATTTGACATAATGTAAATGATTTCTCTTTATCTTCTAAATTTTAATGACATTTTTTTTACTATTTTTTATCTTCAATGAATTTTTATATGTCAAACTTATGCATTAAGACGTTTCCTTTGCAACATCTTGTGTAATTCCTAGTTATAAATAACATGAATATATCTAATTATAATGATGTTAACATTTAATTGATGGTTATTCACATGAAATTGCTTTTCATATAACTGAAATAATTTTTGTTTTAGTTATAATTAATTATCTTTTGATAACATCTACATAAGCATATTGTATTTCACTATTCATTATATTTATTCTAACTAAACTATGAAACAATACTTGTTATTTTTCAAAATAAATAAAAATATTAAACAAAAATTGAGACATAGTATAAACTTTAGATTAGATATTGCTAAAATCTCATGGTAAAAATGATTAGTCTCCAACTTTAATTGTTAATCAAGTTGTCTAATAGGTAAGTAGATCTTGAAATTGTTTAGGAAAATGGTTTTAATGGTTAGGGTTATTATTAATTAGAGGTAGAGGGGTTTAAAAAATAAAACCATATGATGACATCTCCATTTCCATATTGGGTGCAATGCTCAATGTGGAATAAAGGGTATACATGCAAAACCATATTGGAATCTTCATTTCCACATTTATAATGAAATTGAGAAAAGGTGAAAAAATCACTATATATAATAAAATTAATGATTTTCATTTTCCAAAATATCAAACAATAACTCATTTCCATATTGGGTGCAATTCTCTATGTGGAAGAAGGGTATACATGTAAAATCATGTGATTGGAATCTTCATTTCCATATTGGGTGTAAATATCTCTTGATTGATTGAAATTTAAAATGAAATTCAGAAAAAAAAGGTACAACAATCACTATAGTAAATGATTTTCACTTTTCAAAATATCAAACATTTCATGTTACTCTATACTAATGAATAGAATATCTATGCAATAAATTTATAAAATTATGATTACAATTAATAGAATATTTTTGCAATAAATTTATAGAATTATGATTACATTGTTCTAGCCATTAAAATCGAAAACAACATTTGTTGTACACCATAAAAGAACATATTTAAATATTAAGAAATAATTTATGTTGGAAAGCTTATAGAATCTCTCAATTTGCAATAATGTAAGTGATTTCACTTTATCTTCTAGCTTTGAATAACATTTTGTTTGCTAATTTTTATCTTTAATGATTTTTTATATGTCATGATTGTTCTTGAATTTATACCTTCGGGTGATTCCTTTGCAACATCCAGTGCAATTGGTAGTTATAAATAACATGAATATATCTAATTATAATGATGTTAACACTTAATTGATTATTATTCACATGAACTTGTTTTTCATACAATTTTTTTATTATTATAAGTAATTATGCTTTGACAATATGTACATAATCATACTATATTTGACTATTCATTATATTTATTCTAACTAAATTGCTACACAATACTTGTTATTTTTCAAAATAAATAAAAATATTAAACAAAAAATGAGACATAGTATAACATTAGATATTATTAAAATCTCATGGTAAAAATGATTAGTCTTGAGAATTAATTGTTAATCAAGTTGTCTACTAGGTAGGTAGATGTTGACATTGTTTAGGAAAATGGTTGCAATGGTTAAGGCTAATCTTAATTAGAGGCAGATGGGTTAAAAAAATAAAATAATATGATGACATCTACATTTCCATATTGGGTGCAAAGCTCAATGTGGAAGAAAGGGTATACATGAAAAATCATATTGGAATCTTCATTTCCATATTGGGTGACAACAATCACTATATATAGTAAATGATTTTCACTTTACAAAATATCAAACATCTCAAACTACTCTATAATAATGAATAGAACATATGCAATAAATTTATTTACTACAATTAATAGAAATTTATAAATGTGATGGATCCTCAAGTTGAATAATGCAAGAGAATTTCAAGTGTATCTTCAAAATATATGTTTCTAAATCTAAGAAGTTTTTATTTATAGATTATGTAATAACTATAGTTTTTGTAGATTTTTAGAAATTTCTACACTCTAAAGTTTAGAAATAATGTCTATGATAGCTTCCTAAAATCAAAATATTCTCTCTCAAGTTCCTCCAAAAATCAAGGCAAAAAAATATTTCTTTATCTTCAATGATTTTTTATATGTGACAATTCAATATGTCATGATTCTTCTCAAATTTATGCCTTAATATGTTTCCTTTGCAACACATGGTACAATTTCTAGCTATAAATAACATGAATATATATAATTATAATGATGTTAGGGCTTAATTGATTATTATTCACAATTATACTTGCTTTTCATATAATTTAAATATGTTGTGTTTTAATTATAATTAATTATATTTTTACAAGATGTACAAAATCATATTATATTTGACTATTCATTAGTAAAAATAATTAGTCTTGAGATTTAATTGTTAATCAAGTTGTCTACTGGGTAGGTAGATGTTGATAGTGTTTATGAAAATGGTTGTAATGGTTAATATTAAAATTAATTAGAGGTAGAGGGCTTAAAAAAATAAAACCATATAATGACATCTTCATTTCCATATTGGGTGCAATCCTCAATGTGGAAGAAAGGGTATACCTGCAAAATCATATTGGAATCTTCATTTCCATATTGCGTGTAACTATCAATTGATTGATTGGAATTTATAATGAAATTGAGAAAAAATGCAACATCACTATATATAATAAAATTAATGATTTTCGTTTTCCAAAGTATCAAACAAAATCTCATTTCCATCTTGGGTGCAATTATCTATGTGGAAGAAGGGTATAAATGTAAAATCATAGAATTGGAAGCTTCATTTCTATATTGGATGTTACTATTTCATAATAGATTGTTATTATAATGAAATTTAGAAAAAAATGTACAAAAATCACTATATATATATATAGTAAATGATTTTCACTTTCCAAAATATCAAACATCTCAAACTACTCTATAATAATAAATATAATATTTAACTCTATGTAGAAATAAAGACAAAGGTCCCAAGCTCTTTATTAATTGTAAATAATTTGAATTTTAAGCGAGAATTGCAATTTTTTGTGATTTTATCTCTGAATATTGATATGTGAGGTGTTATTATTATTATTATTTAAATTTCATATCTTAGCATGGATTTGTGTAGTTTCTAGACTCTGCCATCATTGAATTTCAAATTAATTCTCATATGTAATTACCTAGAAAACTTATATTTATAGAATTCAACACCATCAAAAACCTCTAAAAATTTCTGAGAAAAAATATAGACCCATTATTACAAATTTGTTTTACTCTAAACAAAATTCAGTTATGTGGTTAATTGTGTATCTACCTGGGTATGCGACCTTTGAGTCCAGAGGAAATCCACATATATCCAATAGGCTTCATAAATGAACTAATTATTCTTAGACTCGTTTAATCCAGTCGAGGGTAAGATGATGTGACCACCACTGGCTTTACATTTTTTTCCTTCATTCATGTTGTCAAAATATTCAATGTTCCTTCTACTGCAAGCCTGATCACATATTCCTTCTGCGAAGCAGAAATTTCATCTAACTAAATATTACATAAGAGGCACACCATTTTGGGGAAATGAATTATTGCAATTACTTACCTCAGGATCTTTGGGTGTGAAGTGAACAACACTAGAAACATGAAAAATGACATTCCATCCATCGATGGCAAGATATTCAGTTTCTCCTCAACTCCAAAAATTTCGATGAGATGTCGCAACTTTATCTCATTATCTAAAGATAATATTCTTCGAGTTGAATATCAGAACCCCTTTATGGATTAGGAGGAAGAGAATATAATTACCTGATTGCACACGATAGCATGGACAATGTAGTCGTTGTGGAATAAAAGCTTGATAACTCAGGAGGCGAAGAAACCCGTCGATCCTATCACGCACGTCGTTGTTTCCTTGTAGCTTGCCACTAACCGTTGTAGCATAAATTTTCATTGATTAGGTGGGTTCTTATTGTGTTGAGAGGTGCATTCTACAACCCAGTATGACCTCGATGTGTAAGTATGTGAGAAGCCCAAAAAAATATCGGCTTTAACAATAGCTTACATAAACATATAAATGAACAATTAAAAATTTATTAAAAATAAATTTAAACCATATAAACTTAAAATATGAAGAGTTTACTAACACTTAAAAAAGAGATATGGTAAATAAATAAAATATGGTAAATACGTAAAAATATAAATAAACCATAGGTATGATAAATAAATAAAACCTCTTTTTATATTACTCAAGAGATATGGTAAATAAATAAAAATATAAATAAACTAGAGAATAAGGTTCAAATACCATGGACCAAATTATTATTAATACCATGAAAAAAAATATTATTAGCCCTAACATTAATATTATTAAATTTAATATGTTTAGATTAATACAATATTAAATTTATTATATTGTAATATATATTACTAGCAATTGCACCAGATGTTGCAAAGGAAACACCGTAAGACAATAGTGTAGGAAAGAGTAGCATTAAATTGTTAATCTTCCATGATGACATTGAAAGTGGGGGAAAATGTTTCCAAAAGGTGTAAGTAGATATTTGTATCTTAGTTAAAGAGGGGTTCTTAGGAATTGCATCATTGACATGATAGGAGTATCCATGGTATCAATTTATCTCTTTTTGGTTATTTAGTGTAGTTGCCAAAGAATGCATTGTAGAGATAGAAAATATCTCTATCCTTACCAATTATTGACCAAAAGACCTTGATTTGGTATTTTGGTTAAAGATCAATATGTATTTTCACTGGAAACACTTGTGTTTGAAGTATTTTCTACTTGAATGGTTGGAATTTATCCACGATTCCACACCTTATTTGTATATGCCAACTTTAGTCGGGATTCAAGATTTCTACAATGTATCTCGGTCAAATATTAGTTTAGGAAAAAAAAATATATTTTTATCAACATCAAAATTCAATTATGTCAACCTACTCTTCTTCCATTGTTGAAGTGGTTCTAAATTTTTTTTTTTCCTTTTCATAGTTCGAGCTTAATCTGTACAACTTCAATGTGCTCAAATCCAATAGTCCTTTGAGTGAGTATCCAACCATATTTATGGTTGGATACTTCTTACACATTCACAATTCAAAGGACTATACATTTTATTATCATTGCAAGCCATTGAACATAATGAAATTTGAGCAAGTGTTTCATATTTAATAATAAAGCTTACAATTATTATTGATATTATGTCTATCATTTGGATACTTAATATTTATTTGTGATATATTTTTAGAATGCTATGATATTTTTAAAAATTCATGATTATAGTTACTTGTATTGTTATTATTATTTGTATGGTTAAAATATATAATAAGGACAATTATAAAAAACTTGGTTTTTAAATATATTCTAATTGATGGTGTTTCCAAAAGACTATTTGTGATATTGTCATGGTCATTTGTATAATTTTAATTATTTATGATATATTTTTAAAGCAATATGAGCATGTTATATTTATATGTTTGAAATACATACTAGTTGATAATAGTTCTTAAAAACCAGTGTATAATAAATGATTAGGCTTACAAATAATTCATAATTATAGTTAAGTATGATATTATTATTTTTTGTATTGTTGAAATATATATATATATTAATTAAATGAAAATATGAAAACTAATTGTATTTTTGATATTATTATGGTTCTAAATATTTATATGTATTTGTGATATATTTTTTTTAAGTATTTATATTTTTCAAGTATATATTGGGTGATAAGTTTTTATTCTTAGTGGTTTTGATCTAATCTCTTTTTACCCATTGAAAATATGTTTTTTGGTATTTCGATATTTTATGGTTGTTAGACAAGAAATTGTTATACTAATCAAACACCTCATTTTCTAAACTTCTTATGGTTCTTAGAGAATAAAGGGTTATACTAATCAAACACCTCATTTTCTAAACTTCTTGAATGATGATATTTCATCTTAGGACCATTGTTGGATTAGATAGTACTTCAACCAAGTACCTCACCCTATGCGTGCCTAGGAATACATAAACAAAAAAAACATTGTGCAAAAGAACTGATACTTATCTAAAAATGATATTAACATATGTAGTTATAACCAAATTATGTAACTGAATAGCCCAATCTTGTAACACATATTCCTTTGATAAGTGTGATAATATATTTTTAAAATTGAAAGGGTTATTGAGTGCTTTAAGGTGTTTATATATTCTCATAGTAACCCATTAATGTTCATGTATTCTTTTGATAAATATGATAATATATTTTTTAAATTGAAAGGGTTATCGAATGCTTTAAGGTGTTTATATATTCTCATAGTAACCCATTAATGTTAATGTATTTTTATTGTTGTCACAAAAATTAATGTTCATTTCTTTTGAGTAGCCATTGAGGATGTTCTTGTTTTTTTAATGCTATGATGTAAATTAATGTTCATTTATTTTCAATGATATGAGGTAAAGATTATAATTACACATTGAGGCTTATGTTGGATTATTTAAATGATGTAATTAGTTTTTTTTTGTTGAAAGTTTTGAAAAATGAAAATTTTATGATTACGAGGAAAAATGATGAAATTATTTGTGTGTATATCAGGAGGTTTTGTAAGCTATATCATTAAATAGCTAAGTTATACCATAGATGTGTTGTTATTCTTTGTGGTTTTGATGTAATCTCTTTTTTCCCATTCAAAATATATGTTTTGGTACTTTGATACTTATGGTTCTTAGAGAAGAATCAAACACCTCATTTTATAAACTTCTTGAATGATGATATTTCATCTTAGGACCAAAGCACTAATCTTATCTAAAAATGAACCAATTTATGTAACTGAATAGCCCAATCTTGTTGTTCACTCGCTATCTTGCATGATTCATGTGAGAGAATTTCCTCTATACTACTCTTTCCTATGTTATTGCTTTACATCGTTTCCTTTGCAACATATGGTATATGGTGCAATTTCTAGTTACTGATTATGTCAAATTTATGGTCAATATATCTTACTCTAGCAGAAATAAATCTATTTTTGTTCTCAAGTGTCTTTCCCAACCTTCTTGCTTCTATGAAATATGTTGATTTCAATTTACCACTTATATTTTCATTCTTCTTTTACTAGTTCAAATGTGTCATCATCTATCTCCTCTTTACTATGGTTTATAAGATTCAAGGCTATTTTATTACACTCATGATATAGGTCAATTAGTGTGGTTTTACATTTATTGTAACCTATCTTTCATTTTTTGCAATTCCTTGAGCCCTAAAATTATATTTTTTTGCAATTCCTTCTTGCTTCTATGAAATATGTTGGTTTCAATTTACCACTTATATTTTCATTCTTCTTTTACTATTTCAAATGTGTAATCATCTATCTCCTCTTTACTATGAATTATAAGATTCAAGGCTATTTTATTGCACTCATGATATAGGTCAATTAGTGTGGTTTTACATTTATTGTAACCTATCTTTCATTGTGTGCAATTCCTTGAGCCCTAAAATTATATTTTCTCGCAATAAAAAATTGTTATCAAACATTTTAGCTAATTCTAGTTTATGTTCCATCTCTCTTTCTTCTCTTTTTTCCTTTAATAAATTAGTTAAATAATAAAGACTTTCTAGGGTGACTTTTTTTTCTTCCAATCTTCCCCTTACTACATAGATGCATAATTTTAACAAATAAAAAAGTAAAAGAAAAAGAAATAAAATAAATGAAAAGAACTTATGACCCAAGATTTTAACAAATAAAATAAAAGTATTAAGTAAAAAGAAATTAAATAAATAAAAAGAGATTATGCACTTGGTTACGTGTTGAGGCAATTAACCAAGTGAATTTTTTTGACATTGTAACTTAAATATACTCAACATTCATTTCATTTCTATGAAAACCACATCAAGTTTGATTCTTCAAAAAAATTCACCCAGAAAAATTCACAAGTTTGATTTTCTTAAAAAGTTATCCTAAACTATTCTCCATAGATTTAAGAATTATAAATTCACTCAAAACCCCTAAAATATTTCCTACATCTTTAGAAATTTTAAATTCACTCAAAACCCCCTAAAATATTTCCGAGATATTCCATAATTATAAATTCACTCAAGATCCCTAAAATATTCTCAAGATGTTTAAGAGCTACAAATATTTAGTCAAGATCCCTAACATATTCCCACATGTTCAAGAATTATAAATTCATTCAAGGTTAGAATTCACATTTAACTCTGAGACCAAAAATACTTCACCACAGAAATTCACCTCAGAATCATAAACTTTAACAATCAAAATGCCTTAAAAAAATTTCATATCTTACCCATAGAAAATCTCATAAACCAATTTAATTTCTAGCTTAATTGTAATTTTAAAAATAAAATAAAATTATAATTATTAATTGTAATATCAAATAAAAAACGTATAACGTTGTCAAAATTAACAATGACATTATTAGATTATTTACAATATTAACCATGACATTATTAGATTATTTACAATATGAAAAAAAAATGCATATTCTTTGAGGTATGCATTAAAGTCATTCCTTCAAAGCATTTCATGAGCTATAGTGTCATGAACGCAGAGTCCTAGCTTTTAGACATTCCCTCGTCAATGAAACCACTCGGTAATTGATATTGTAATCAATATTGTTTATACCAAGGGATTTTAAATTGGATCATTACAGAATACATTATTGAAACGTTGGAATTTAACAGGTGACGTAAAATTGTGAACACTGTGATTCCATTTAGAAGAGGTCAGCGTGTCACTCTTATCACTTTGTAGGAACCCATGAAAAACAAAAATTGGGAGATGGGTGTTTACTGTTAATGTTGTCGGTAATTTCGCTTACAACATACAGACGTGAAAGGTGACGACTGTGTGCAGGTATGAGATTCTTCAGAGTTATCGCAATCGGAATCATATTCAGAATCAAAACCATCTCCATAATAAATATATATATATATATATATATATATATATATATATATATATAAACATAAACGAAGAAGAAGATCAAATTAAAACAATAAAAGCCCTCATAATCACATAAATGAACATGTGGAATCACAGGACTCGATTATCCATACATTTATGTTTATAAATTAATATTATGGTCGCATTTAACCAGTGCCATTGAGAATTGTTGCACATGCCAATATTACTTGTAATCATCTCACGTCAGTATTTTCTTCTTTGTTCATTTTCTTCTCAATGAATCATACTCAACCTGTATCAATCCATCGCCACACAAGTCAAAAGAATATTATTAGCATGTGATTTATCCTATAACTTTATCGATCGTGTAATCAGAATAGCCATAATTCAGGCTGAAATTTATACTCAACTGCTCCAAAGCTTTAGGACAACCTGTAAAAAAATGTACGGCGAATAACATCATCTTGGTTGTAGTTTCATTACCACTGAAAAGTAAAGAAATGATGAAATCTCCGAAAGGTTTTCTTCTTCATCTGATACTCTCACCAGTAAACCACTTTTATGTGCTCTATTAAAATTGGTTTTCCTCTTCTCTATTGCTTTGTATATCTTACAGATCAAAATCCACCTTGCCTTTGTGTAATGTTAACGCCAAAAAGACTAACCATACAAAATGAATATAAGAATTAAAAGATAATAGGCTATCATTTGCACTTGATTTCCTACACTCGACTTCAAAAAGCATTTCTCTATCTTTCCAAGTACCCATTGTTCGCTGTAAAATTATCTAAATATCTGTCATGAAATTATGTTTCAACTTCTCTGGGGTCATCTTGCTGGCAGATCGAACCAGCTGCGATTACCCGCCCAGTTAATCTTTAAACTTTTCCTCCACCCAAGGCTCAACGTACTTCGGGTCACTATAGTTATGTTAAAGTATGTTAGCAACTCGGACTTGTTTTCAGGTAGGAGGAAGAACAAACTTATATGGTTCGCCTGCCAAAAACAAACCATGAGTTAATGGAACTGATCTCTAACATAAAAATAGCCGGGAAGGAAAACCCCAATATTGTCATAGCTATCTATACCTTTATGCAAAGTCACAAGACTATATCAAGCACCTTTATGAACAAAATTATTGCATTTTTAAGATACTGCAGCTTAATATAAAATTATTGCAGAAATTTTGCATTATTGAGAGATTGCCGCTAAATATAAAATCTTGCACAGAAAAGAACCATAAAATCTTATGAAGAATCAAGCTCTGAGGCACAAAGTAGTTCCCTTGAAGTCTGTATTCTCCCTTTTAATGTATTTTTATGCTTTCTTTAACCCTCTGTTGAGACTTCAAAAATAATTGACGGCTCCAGATATAGATACAAACTTAAATAAGAACGGAAAGGAGAAGCCATACCTAAAAACCTGAATGAATGCAAAGTATAAAGATCGTTGTCTACTCTGAACTGGAACTTGATGCTGTTGTTGCTGTTCGGTTTCACAAGCAAAGAGTTGTTGTCCTTCACGATCGCGATCACCCTTATAATAGCTGTCCTGGTACGATTTTCTTTATCTGTGCAAGCTACTAAAGGTAAAACCCTATCTATTTCCCTCAAAAAGGGGGAAAATTTTGAAATAAAAAGAAACTTAACATCTGAAATGAAAATGGAAGACAGAGGATACCTTGCATCAACTCTGCCTCACTGTCGTGCCGATGAATCGTCCGGATTCAATTAGCAGAATCAAGATCTGCTGATGCGCGTGGCTAATGCTAGTGGGGAGGGTGAGGAAGGTTAATGAGTACCATTAACTAACTTTGGGGCAGTTAGATCCATGCCTTAGGAACCAAGGCCGGATCTGTTGCCACCTTGCCAAGAAATATTGAATTCAAGGATTTATTTCCACCTCGTCAATCAAAACTGAATTTAAATACCGAATTCAAATCAAAATTTGAGGATATTTTAATCGTCTAACAAAACATCTAACGATGAAAACGAAGGACAGGTAGACAAAAGGTGAGTTGTTTTCAAATAAATACGCCTTACGGCGTAAATATATCATGATATATGATAGAGGTGGAGAAATAGGGGGAGTGACAAGGGAGATATGGAAATAAATTGGAGAAGGGAGGAGGAATGAAGAGAGAGAGAGAGTGAGAAGAGTGAGAGAGTTAGAGAAGGGTAAGATAGGGAGAGGGAGACATAAAGATGAAGGTGGGAGAGAGATAAGGAGAGAGGGACGGAGAAGGAGAGAGGATTGGAGGGTAGAGAGTGAGAGAGAGAAATAAGGGGGAAGGGAGAGGGAGGTAGGAGAGAAAGGGAGAGAGAGAAAGGATGAGAGGTGGAGGAGAGAAGGAGGGATAGAGAGATGGAGCTAGAGGTGGAGCAAGGAAAGGAATAAGAAATACATAGAGAGGGAGTGACAAGGGAGAGATGGAGAGAGAGTGTGTATGCTTATGGGTGGGATAAAGATACATAGGAGTGATGGAGACAATGGAGAGAGAAGGAGAAAGGAGGAGTGATGGAGACAAGGGGGGAGAGAAGGATAAAGGGATATAAATAGTAAGATAGTTGGAGAGTGAGATAGAGTGATGGGGGAAGAGAGAGGATTGGAGGACAGAGAAAGAGATAAATAAAGAGAGTTGGGGGGTCAAGTAGAAGGAGGTGAGAGAGGAATGATGAGAAAGAGGAAGAGAGTGATGGGGGAAGAGAGGATTGTAGGAGAGAGGGAGAGAGAGAGAGAGATAGAGATGGGGGAAGATAATGGGAGGTAGGAGATAAAGGGAGAGAGAGGAAGGAAAAGGGAGGGGACTTGAAAGAGAGGAGTAGAGAGGGAGGGATAGAAATATGGATTTAGAGGGGGATAGAGGGATGGATTGAGAGACGGAGAGAGAGAGAGAGATATGGGGGAAGAGAAAGGGAGGTAGGAGAGAAAGGGAGAGAGAGGAAGGAAAGGAGACGAGACTTGAAAGAGAGGAGGAGAGTGGGGAGGAGAGAGGGAGGGAAGAATAAATACATAGAGAGTTAGTAGTGGAGAGATAAGGGGAGTGACAAGGGAGAGATGAAGAGGGAATGCATATGTTTTGGGGTGAGATAAAGAGACAAATAAGGAGATATGGAGAGAAGGGGGGAGAGAAGGAGAGAGAGAGGAATATGGTAACAAAGTTGGAAGGTGAATATAGAGAGAGAGATGGGGGGAGAGAAAGGAAGAGAGAGAGTGAAGAGAGGTAGGGAAAGAGATATGAATATGGAGAGGGAGAGAAGGGGAGGTAAGGATAAAGACATAGAGGGTGAAAGGTGGAGAGATAGAGAGAGAGAGAGTGATAAAGAATATGGAGAGAGAGGGAGAAAGGATAGCAAGAAGGAAGAGAGAAAGAAGCGAGAGAGAGAGGGAGGGAGAGAGAGAGAGAGGAGGAGGAGGAGGAGGAGGAGGAGGGAGTGATAGATAGATAGATAGATTGGAGAAAGAGAGTTTATGTTTTGGAGTTGATATAGAGAGATAGAGTGAGATATAGATATAGATGTAAGGTGAAGAGAAAAAAAGATAGATGGAGAGAAGGAGGGAGGGACAAGGAAATTGATAGATATGGAATGAGAGAGAGTGTGTGTATGGTGGGGTGAGATAAAGAGAAAAATAAGGAGAGATGGATGGATATATAGATATATATGGGGGAGAGAGGGAAGAAGGTTTCCTGTAGTAGATGCATTTATTTCAGTGTAGATGGTGATTTCTAATCCTATTTTTTATTACTTACACTAGATGGACTGATTTTAATGTAGATGATTTATAATCCTATTTGATTGCTTGCACTAAATGCATTAATTTCAATGTAGATGATGATTTATAATCCTATTTGATTGATTTCACTCGATGCATTAATTTTAATGTAGATTTTGATTTTTGGTTATATTTGATTTCTTTCACTACATGAATTGATTTCAATGTAGATTATTTTTAATCCTATTTGATTTCTTGCACTGAATGGATTGATTTCAATGTAGATGGTGATTTCTAATCCTATTTGATTTCTTTCACTAAATGCCTTGATTTTAGTGTAGATGGTGATTTTTAATATTATTTGATTGCTTGCACTAGATGCATTAATTTCAATGTAGATTTTGATTTATAATTATATTTGATTGCTTGCACTAAATGCATTGATTTAAATGTAGACGATTTAACTAAATGCATTGATTTAAATTTAGATGATTTATAATCCTATTTGATTCCTTGCACTAAATGCATTTATTTCAGTGTAGATGGTGATTTCTAATCCTATTTGATTGCATGCACTAGATGCATTGATTTCAGTGTAGATGTTGGCTTTAAATCCTATTTTCCTACTTGCACTAGACTCATTTATTTGAGTGTAGATGTTGATTTCTAATCATATTTCATTACTTGCATTAGATGCATTGATTTTAGTGTAGATGTTTTTTTCTATTATTATTTGATTTCTTGCATTAGTTGCATTGATTTCAATGTATATTTTCATTTCTAATTTGATGTAATTGGATGTATGATGGTACATTAATTTTAAAGTCATTGGATTAATAGTGTGTGTGCAATGATTTCAGTGTAACCAAAAAAAATTATTGAAAATGTATATTCATTTTTGTGTTATAGTAATTCAACCTATTAATATTGGAGAGCAAGAGAGACAAGGTATGATGTTTACTACAACAGCTCGAGCTAAATATTTAAATGGTTTACGATTCCAACTGTCCTTCTCAAATAATCAATATGAAAATATGACAAAACTAACATGGGTGAAAATAAGAGTAGTAGAAGAAAATAGTTTGAAATAGATCACAATGAAGACTATTTGTAATTGACTACATTCTTATTATTCACAGTTTCTATCATTCAATATTATTGCATTTTCACTTTGCATTGAAAATTTTATTTCATCATTAAAGTTATTTTACAATATTTATCATCTCAACAAACTGAGGTAGCTAATCAAATTTAAAATTAAAATGACTCAATAAATCCCAGACATATTTAACATATTTAAAATGGTTATGTTAATATTAGATGTATTTAGATATTATTGATAAAATTAAGCATATGTTCCTCATATTATCGATATATTTTCCTTGGTCGCACATGACTGAAACCAGCCTATATCCATCTTAACTCCAGATCTATCAAGCGCTGAGAGGGATCAAATCTCTCGAGGTGAAAGCCTTTCTTCAAGTTTTTCACTCAAAAAAGAGGTTTTCACCTCGAGATATTTGATCCCTCTCAGCGCTTGATAGATCTAGAGTTAAGATGGATCTAGGCTGGTATCTTAAAATTGCAGGGCATGGTAGATCAATAAGTTGATAATTACACAAATCAAGATTTGGCTGACAGTTAAAACAATAGAATTTAACCTTCAAAGAAATTTTAATTGTATAACAATAGTTTTAATGATGCACACGAGTGCAAAGTGGTAGCCAGGGGAATTTCTTTCAAAAGGAAACACTTTAGGACATAACTAGTAAGTCTACACATTTACAAATTTTCTCCTACAAAAGTGTTGAGAAAAACATAAAAAATTGTAAGCAATGGTTCGAAAATTTATTTTTTTACATCTTATTCATGTCAATTTTTTATTTTAAATTATGGTGGAAAGTAACTAATGATACATACGTTATTTACTTAAAACATAAATATACAAAAATAATGCATAAATATTACAACCTTTTTATGTTATAATATAATCAAATATTTGAAAAGTATTTTTTTTAATAATATTGAAAAATAAATATTTATTTTTCAAAATTAAACATTATAAGTTGCATTGAACAATTCTAAACTAATAGTAATGGTAATAGTGATTAACAATGTAACACCCCCTTCCCACATCTACCGAAGTAACTGGCCAACTAGAGTAAACATGCAGCGAGAGGATACTATAATGAGATTCAACCTCCTAGGTGACCTTAAGGAAGTGGAAATGATAGAAACACAACATACATACCTTATACATCATCAATGATAGCCCTAGGAGCTAACCCAACCTTTCAGGTCTCTTACCCCTGGGCCACACTAACATTTTGATCTCTTTGAGCTATATTTGCAGGCATAATACCATATGCCTATGGCGAGGAGACTATATCCCTCGGACTAAAATTCCATGCCTCCGAATAGGGCCCCAAAACCTCAACTCCGTGCCTATATATCCGAGATTTGAGTCGCCTTTTCAAGCCCAGAGCCCAGGTAACTTCATGAAAAAATAAGGGATGATAAATAACAATAGGAAAATGATACAGAAGAAATCACAACAACAATAACTCATCTGTACCCTTCCTGGCCATGACAAGAGTTTTGTCAAACATGTCACAAACATTGAATATACAGGTGTAAACAATAGAACATAGTAGAGGGGTCTCATACTTATTTGATAATGACTAAGAAGAATTTCTCCCCTACATCATAAGCTGCAATACAATCTATTTGACCATAGATAAATTGTGCATTCAATTAAAAGTAAAAACATGGAGAGAGCCATACATCATCACTGATAAAATACATGCTTATAACCATCATAATAATAACATAAATACTATGGATACAACAAAAATATAATCCACATAATAACCAATACAATTGCATACCAAATACTAAAGGAATGAGCTTCTCATTAATAAGTGTAAAATCCAACCGGAGATGGGACTTCCACGTTCCACCCGACCATAGATTGGTTGAGCCAAATCCCTCTTCTGCCAATCATCCCCATGCCATATTCCAAGCATGAATATGGGACTCAAACTGAAAGAACCAACAAGGGCATCTCGAGGCTAAACCACCTCACCCTCATCAATAGAATTTAGGCTTTACCGTGATCCATCCTAGATCACTAGCCCAACACAATAAACATGTCATAACTAGATTTACTGTGATCTACACCTAATCACTAGGCCAACACAAGCATGGATATCACTAGATTCTCTCTACCTAAACCGTGAGGAGTTTTTCTGTCTCCTAGTCTCTTGGGATTTACTGCAACCCACAATCTGAATCAAGGGTCACTAGGCCCTAAACCGAGAGATAATCTCTAGGATTTACCATATATCCCAAACCCAGCCTAGATCCATCTTAACTCCAGATCTATCAAGTTCCAAGAGGGATCAAATCTGTCGAGGTGAAAACCTCTTTTTTGAGTGCAAAACTTGAGGAAAGGTTTTCACCTCGAGAGATTTGATCCCTCTCGGCGCTTAATAGATCTGGAGTTAAGATGGATCTAAGTTGGTTTCAGTCGTGTGCGACCAAGGAAAATCTATCGATAATATGAGGAACATATGCTTAATTTTATCAACAATATCTAAATACATCTAATATTAACATAACCATTTTAAATATGTTAAATATGTCTGAGATTTATTGAGTCATTTTAATTTTAAATTTGATTAGTTACCTCAGTTTGTTGAGATGATAAATATTGTAAAATAACTTTAATGATGAAATAAAATTTTGAATGCAAAGTGATAATGTAATAATATTGAATGATAGAAACTGTGAATAATAAGAATGTAGTCAATTACAAATAGTCTTCATTGTGATCGATTTCAAACTATTGTCTTCTACTATTCTTATTTTCACCCATGTTATTTTTGTCATATTTTCATATTGATTATTTGAAAAGGACAGTTGGAATCGTAAACCATTCAAATATTTAGCTTGAGCTGTTGTAGTAAACATCATACCTTGTCTCTCTTGCTCTCCAATATTAATAGGTTGAATTACTATAACACAAAAATCAATGTACATTGTCAATAATTTTTTGTGCTTACACTGAAATCATTGCACACACACTATTAATCCAATGACTTTAAAATTAATGTACCATCATACATCCAATTAAATCAAATTAGAAATCAACATATACACTAAAATAAATGCAACTAATGCAAGAAATCAAATAATAATAGAAAACAACATCTACACTAAAATCAATGCATCTAATGCAAGTAATGAAATATGATTAGAAATCAACATCTACACTCAAATAAATGAGTCTAGTGCAAGTAGGAAAATAGAATTTAAAGCCAACATCTACACTGAAATCAATGCATCTAGTGTATGCAATCAAATAGGATTAGAAATCACCATCTACACTAAAATAAATTCATTTAGTGCAAGGAATCAAATAGGATTATAAATCATCTACATTTAAATCAATGCATTTAGTGCAAGAAATCAAATATAATTATAAATCAACATCTACATTGAAACGATAGAAACACAACATACATACCTTATACATCATCAATGACACCCCCAGAAACTAACCCAACCTTTCAGGTCTCTTACCCCTGGGCCACACTGACATTTTGATCTCTTTGAGTTATATTCGCAGGCATAACACCGCATGCCTACGGCGAGGAGACTATATCCCTAGGACTAAAATTCCATGCCTCTGAATAGGGCCCCAAAACCTCAGCTCCGTGCCTATATATCCGAGATTTGAGTTGACTTTTCAGGCCCAGAGCCCAGGTCACTTCCCATAACTTCATGAAAAATTAAGGGATGATAAATAAAAATAGGACAATGATACAGAAGAAATCACATCGACAATAACTTGTTTGTACCCATCCTAGCCATGAAAATAATTTTGTCAAACATGTCACAAAAATTGAGTATACAGTTGTAAACAATAGAACATAGTAGAGGGGTCTCATACTTATTTTATAATGACTAAGAAGAATTTGCCCCCTACATCATAAGTTGCAATACAATCTATTTGACCATAGATACATTGTGCATTCAATTAAAAGTAAAAATATGGAGAGAGCCATACATCATCACTGATAAAATACATGCATATAACCATAATAATAATAACATAAATACTATGGATACAACAAAAATATAATCCACATAATAACCATTGATACAATTTCATACCAAATACTAAAGGAATGAGATTCTCATTAATAAGTGTAAAAGCCAACCGGAGATGGGACTTCCACGTTCCACTCGACCATAGATTGGCCGAGCCAAATGCCTCTTCTGCTAATCATCCCCATGCCATATTCCAGGCATGAATATGGGACTCAAACTGAAAGAACCAATAGGGGCATCCCAAGGCTAAACCACCTCACCCTCATCAATAGAATTTAGGCTTTGCCGTGATCCATCCCTGATCACTAGCCCAAGACAATAAACATGTCATAACTAGATTTACTATGATCTACACCTGATCACTAGGTCAACATAAGCATGGATATCACCAGATTATCTCTACCTAAACCGTGAGGAATTTTTCTGTCTCCTTGTCTCTTGGGATTTACTGCAACCTACAGTCCGAATCAAGGGTCACTAGGCCCTAAACCGAGACATAATCTCCAAGATTTACCATATATCCCAAACCCAACATTCTTAGGCCTGATGGAGAGAAAACCACCTCTAGGATTTACTGTATATCCCGCCATTTACCAGTCGAGTATTCCTAAGGAAAACTAAGGAAAAACACTACCTGTCTCTACAACAACCCACAGTACAATTCAGGGGTTACTAGGTCGTGTGTTATATCAATTCAAAGATATACCCCACCCAGGTTCAAATCCATCTAGTAATCTAGCTAAACCAAAACATGAGAACTCCATAACACCATGACTCTCCAGAAATGATAAATATAGGCTGAAAACACTATCACACCTAGAAAAAACCCATGCCAAGAAAGAAAAGAACCACATGCAATGCCATGCATGCCAGATATAGAAATGAAAACACACATGAAAATCGATACCTACAAAGAATCCTGATGTAGCTGCTTGATCCTACTCTTCCTTCCTTGATTCCTCCTTCTTCTTACTTTCTTTTCCTTTCTTGATCCAATGCCAAAGTTCTCCAAGAAAAAACTAAGTGTCGAAGGGTGTGTGAGAGAGAGAATAATGAGAGAGGAAAAAGTGTGAGCAAAAGCTTTCCAATTGATCCTCAGAAGCCTTTTTATCAATGAGGCCTCTATTTTCTTCATTTTCAATTATTTTCCTTCATTTTCCTCTTCACATGCAACTTTTTACCTTTCACCTCCCTTTTCTCCTATTTTAATTTATTTTCATAAATAAACTGACAATTAATTTCTCTTTCTTTTCCAAAGTCTTTTACTTTTTCTTTGTCAATTTTCTTAGCCATAATAAACCAACTTAACACCCACTAGTATGTTTTTCCCAATGTTCAGCTTGGAATAAGTGTCCCATTAACCATGGTTATCATTTTTAACTTTTATTACATGGAATTTTCACCAGGGTTATTACAAAACTCTTCCCCTTGGGGGAAACTGTCCTCAGCGTTCAACCACACATATACCTCAGAAAAACCTACTTCCCTCAGAAAAGAAAACATATTTCCCATGGATATTTATAACTTAACTCGTTGAATTATTTACAGTGAATAGCCTTCTCAAAAGGAAAAACCATCATGAGAATCATACTATGTACTGGATCTTTATAACACATCTCATTATAGTATTTACAATAGTATACACATATACACATTTTATCAACCAAAAAATAAAAGGATACTGTTGCGGCCCTTGTTTTGAAATAAAACGGTTTCTGAGTTGCGGATAACAGGTGGCAGAACGCAACCATGGTAGACAGAGAGCTGCCACAGTTGCGAAGAATCGAAGAGTAGGTGGTGCGGATGTGGCGGGGACAAGCATAGATGGCAAATGGAAGTGACAGAGAACAAGAAGTGGAACACCCAGTGATCAGGGAGATGTAGAAAACACCAGAATGGAAAGGAATGGAGAACTGTCAGTTGCGTTGGAAAAGGAAGAAACAGATAGCCGGCCAGCGGAGATAGAAGGTTAGCATAGTAGGGATAAAAGGACAGGAGCTGTAGGAGAGCTCTGTTCATTTCGTTTGTGCTGTTCTCTCTCTTTGTTCATTCTGTTCTATCATATGTGACACCATTGTAATCAGTTCTGTCGGGATCGCTCTAAGGAGCATTGTAACTATCTCTTATTGTTAATGCAAAAAATTATGCTCTGGGTTTGATGATATGAGTTCTATACTGTGTTTCTAATTTAGTTGAATGTGTGGGTTACTTTAAATTATGTTTTTCATCCTGAATACTTTGATGAGTATTGGCATTTATAGAGTATTTACACTTGCTTGGAGCACTTATTCCTATGGGTTTTAGGATATATGTTATGCTTGATCGATACCTGATCTGATCCTAACCTTAGTAAGGTCATGACATGCCTTGCGTGAGACTCTTTGTTATTCAGAGTAGGGTGAAAATTCCGGTGTTGTGCTAGACTACTGCGGAAAGCCTTGTTGGCCTCCATCCTAAACTTGGGTCTTGCCCCAGAGACCTTTTTCCTTGCCAAAAAATGGTTTCGTTGTCGAGACCTGAAATTTCATTCTGGATTTAGATCATGGTATCACGAATATTCGAGAAAGAAATACGAAACTGGTGGGATAACCACCTAGACCAGTTCATAGCTCAGCAAGCAGAGTTGAGACAAAAAAGGAAGAAAGCTGCTAAGAATTGGGTTCTATTCTCTGAATCCTCTAGCGATATCTACGAGATATTATGGGGAAAATTTCGAGAGGAGCTCTACAACTGGCTGAGGAGACTACATACCAAGATAGTCCAAACAAGCTTGCAAAAGGTCTTTTGCAAATGGTTTCATGTAGATCTGGTAGCACTCCATCTGTTAGATATAGATATGAACTTAGCGGTAGATTTCTAGGTGCAATCTACCTTGGAGAGATACACAGTGGAGTTTGCAGCTGAGTGTTACTAGTATTTCTCGAAAGTGGAGGACTAGTATTTCTTAAAAGTGGAGGAAATATTCAGGTTAGGGTTGCATGGAGAGTTTTTGAAGGAGATCCCTCTGTGGATCAAAGCTTTTATGGTGGACGAAGGACTAATGAAGTTCAAAAAATCTGAGATGGAGACCTAAAACTCTAGTACTGGGGGAAGGAGCTAAGGGAGAGATGCTACAAGTAAGTTGAAAAGGGGAATAGGTATATGGATGCCGAGACCTCCAGTAGGTTGAGGGAACGATGAGCACATCGGAGGGCGCAAATCGCTGAGAATTGGCAAGAAAGGGTGATGAAGGAGTTGGATAAACAGGAAAGGAATAGAAAAAACAAAGAGAAGGCGCCTCAGATGACAAAGGAGATGGAAGGTCAGGTGGGTTCCTAAGATATAGGAGGGACCATCAAGGAAGTTCAGCAGGTGTATAAGAGCCCAACCCAAACAGAGAAGGGAAAGGAGTATGATGGAGATGATGCACACTCTAAGGAGACATCCAATGTGGAGTTGCATGTTGCGATGGAGAAACTATTCCGAGAAGGGCCAGCACCCATAACCCCAGGTAACTCTATTCCCCAAAGTTCAAGTAGCTCTAGTCCCGACCTTCCCTTGGTACTCTATCAGCCAATAGGTGAAATTTTTGTTAAGTTATGGGAATTGAGTAAGTTGAATAGTGTTCAGTATAAAACAGTAATACACACTAACAGTAGTGCTAGTAATACCATTTCACAATTGGGAATCCAGGGTTTTTTTCTAGTAACCCCCACAAAAGGAAGCATGGCGAGATCATTTACTTGGTACCCAGAGTTCTCTGGGAGGGGTAATGATGACATGGAACAACACTGGTACCTATGCGAGGCTATATGGAGGGCTTGGTAGACACAAGAGGCAGGCAAGTTGATATAATTTCAAACTACTCTTAGGGAGAGGGCTCAACGCTGGTTTATAAAGTGGTGTGAGGCTCATCAAAACCCAGTGATAGACGATGTAAAGAGATATTTCGTTAAGGGATTCAAATTACCCCAAACAGATCAGCAGGGTTTGTTAGAGATGTGGGAGATCAAGCAGAAAGAGGGGGAAACTGCATGGGATCTAGTGAGGAGATTCAAGGATGCGATTGGGAAGCTCAGTTATCCAATCGATCCTAACCATCAAAGATATTGGTTCATCAAGGCCCTTCTTCCATTAACAAGAACTCCGCTAACACAACAGAAGATTGAGATGCTAAAAGACACATTGGAACAAGCTATGAAGATAGAGGCCATGGCGGGATATCTGGAATAATTTAAAAGAGGAGCATCAGCTCAGGACCCTTCTATACTGTGGCTATAACATCATATAGCTAGCCTAAGAGAGAATCTGAAAGAAATTCAACCAATGCGGTCGGCAAGACCAAATGTATGGTGTACACACTGTCTAATGGAAGGACACGTGGTGACCGAATGCCCTAGGTTGCGGGGCTAGAATGTGGGGACATCAACAAAAGGGGCACAGGGAGCTTTGAAACTAGGAGGAGTTGCGTAGATAAACACCCAGGGATTATATCCACCACAACCACAGTACACGGGGTTCCTAGTGCAATAAAATTAAGACGCAACTGAATATTATGAAATATGTAAAAACATGGGTCATTCACCCCACCTATGCCCAATATTGAAAAAATACTCCAACGTTCTAAACAACATATACTGTGAGTTCTATGCTTCTACCACACACAACACATAACATTGTAGAACTCTATATGCATTAGCAGACTAATTGGATAGGCCTTCATATAGAGTAAATAAGGCTCCCAGAGGATGAGGGGGAGGCATGCAAGGAGCCTGAGCTAGAGGAAGAGGGCCAGTACGATGTTACAATTGTGACGAAGAAGGTCACACAGCTAGGGAATGTCCACTTCCTAGAAGACCTTGGTGCTCTCAGTGCCGAGTTAACACGCATGCAACAAAAGACTACCTAGAGCTCATTAAAATATGGGAAGAAAGAGCCATACAAAGAGGAACAAATCTGGTAAATGAAGAGCCAAGAATAATAGAGGCTCAAGCTATGAAGAATGTGGCCATAGTGATGCGAGGAGGAAAAAGAACCAGGGAAGATGCACAGATGATGGAACTGATAAAATTGATAAGGCCAACATCTTCAAAGCTACTGTTCAGGCCAGAATGACAAAAGAAATACTTTAAAGAAGCAGTGGAAACCTTTGCCCAACTTGGGGAAAGAAAAGGCATTGAGTTGCCACACGCCAAGGAGGATAACGAAAACCAAGTTAGTACAAGTAATACAATTGAAGAATGGTTCCGTCTATTCTTAAAAATTGTTAACAACGTGCCAATGTTGGAACAGTTAAAGCAGAACCCGGAAAGGGTGGTGCAGGAGGTCACAAGACCAGGGGAGTCAAGTGGTACCACTCAAAAATACATACGAAGGGTAAAAATAAATAAGAGAAGGATAGGAAAAGAGTTCTGGGTGAATACTCAAGTTGCGAGATTCCAAATTAAAGACACAATGCTTGACCTAGGGTCAGATGTAAATATACTACCAAGAAATACATGGGAAGCATTGGGAATACCAAGGCTGACATATTCACCAATTCAACTCCGTATGGAAAACCAGTACTGTAATGTGCCCATAGGCAGACTAGAGGAGGTTGAAGTCGAGTCGCGGGAGTAAAGACATACACGGACTTCGAGGTGATAGACATTATGGGGGATAAAGATCCCTATCAAGCATTACTAGGGATCGACTAGGCTTTTGAAAGCTATGCAGTAATAGACTTAAAGAAGGAACTGGTGATCTTCAAGGACGGGGAGGTCAGGGTCACCCAGCCGCTCAACACATATCAAGGTCCTCGATACAAAGAGTATGTTGACAACAGAGAATATGCTCAACTTCTTGATCATATGTATCATATGACTGCACGAAAAATGGAATATTATATCAACCTGACAGTGGGGAGATCAGTGAGTTGGAGAAGTATTCAAAGCTCAGACTTAGGTTCAGAGATAGCTTGGGATGATTGGCAGCAAGGGGGATATGAGACCAATACAATAAGATGCGCCAACATCGGAAGAGTCAACTAGATCAAGACGGAGGTAAGATATTACCCCACTTTGTCAAATATGAATGTTGTAAATAATTTTATTGCCAGAATAGAAGATAAGGTACCAGTAGACCATAGGGTCCCACTCATGGATATGGCCATACAATCCACATCAGCAAAGTTGTGGAGTAACCACCACAACTCACTATCCCGATGGGACAAAGTTGTGGCAACATTAAAAGCCATGTACAAGGAAGAAGAAGAACCACATTTCATTCAAAAATTCCAAGGGGACTCAGACCCCAGAAAACATTTGAAAGAGTTTGAGAATAAATGGAAAACCACAGGATACACGGAAGAGCTGTGGGTCCACAATTTTATACATTCACTGGATTTGATTCCACAATCTTGGTACCTAATGGAAGAGAGGAAAAGAGGAACTAGTACTTGGCAAGAAGTTGTGGATAAATTTACACAGTGCTTCTTATTTGAAGGAAAAACAGAACTAGTCACCCAATCATTGTAGGCTATTAAAAAGGTATTGTTCTTCCCAGAGATTCAGGAGGAGGATGAGCAACTTCTCCCAAACCAAAGCATTAGATAGTCGATAGCATGTAAGAAGATAAATAGTGAAATAGACGATGATGATCTAGAAGGTCTTAAACATCTGTATTTTGAGGAAAAGGAGGGGGAGCAGGATATTAAGGAAGACCTGAAAATAGAAGGAATTCATCTGCTACCACTAAAACCCAAGAAAATGAACATTGGGACCGAAGAAAAGCCCAAACTTGCAGCAGTCGGTGATTATTGGAATGCTAAGACCACTAAGGAAATATTCAATCTGCTACAAGAATATGAGGACTTGTTTCGTCATTAGTAGTGGAATTGAAAGCAATAAAAGGAGACATGGGGGAAATGCATATAATTCTGAAGCCCGATGCAAGACCAATCAAGCACAGACCCTATCGGCTGAATCCAAGGGTGAAGGAAAAAGTTAAAGCAGAGATCGAAAAAATGCTAAAAGAAGGGTTGATATTACCAGTGGAAGAAGTAGAATGGGTAAGTCCAATAGTCATACAAAGAAAAAAGGATAAGTATGAAATCTGAGTTTGTGCTTACTATAGGTGCTTGAATAATTCCTGTATACATGACCCATTCCCTACTCCATTCAATGACAAAGTCCTCAATAACATTGTGGGGAATGAGGCCTATTCCTTTACGGATGGATTTTCAAGATACCATCAGGTAAGAATAGCCGAGGAAGATAAGAAAAAGACAAATTTCACCACCAAATTGGGTTCCTTTGCATATCATGTAATTTCATTCAGATTGAAAAATGCGCCAGTAGTATTTTCATGCATTGTGATAGCAGCATTCTGCGAATACATCCGCAAATTCATGTAAGTATAGATGGATGACTGGACTATCTACAACCTATTAAAAGACCATGCAACCTTATTGAGGATAATGTTTGATAGGTGTAGGCAATTCCAAATCTCATTGAACCTCAAGAAGTGCATCTTTGCAGTGTCTTTTGGAAGATTGCTAGGACATGTTGTATGCAACCAAGGAGTTTGCATTGATCTAGCAAAGGTAGCAGTTATAATTAACATGGAGGAACCAGAAACCATAAATCAGTTAAGGCCATTTCTATGCCACACAGGGTACTACAGGAAATTCATCCACAACTACGCAAAGATAACAACCCCATTGGAGAAGTTGTTGTGGACGTTGGAACAATTTAGTTGGGAAGAGGATTGCATGACAGCCTTGAATACTTTGAAGGAAAAACTGGCAAGTGTGCCAATATTGGTTCAACCTGATTGGGACAAGCAATTTCATGTCCACATTGATGCTTCGAGCATCGCACTTGGAGTGGTTCTAGCTCAACCAGGGGACACTTCGGTTGATCACCTAGTGTATTTTGCAAGTCGTAAGTTATCAACAGTGGAACGAAACTACACTACAACAGAGTGGGAAGCGTTAGCAATGGTGTATTCCCTTCAAAATTTCTGCCACTACCTGCTAGGAGGTATTTTTAAATTTTTCACTGACCATTCAGCTTTAAAGTACCTAGTAAACAAACTGGTCTTAGAAGGAAGAATCTGTAGATGGCTCTTACTCTCTCAGGAGTTCACCCTCGAGGTGATAGTCAAACCTGGGAGACTAAATGTGGGGCCTGACCACCTGTCAAGGTTGGAAAAAGGAGAAAATGGAGGGTCTCTGGATGATCAGTTGCCAGATGATAATATTTTTAGAGTAGAAGCCATCCCAGAATACCTAGACTAGATAGAAACCTACCTGACAATAGGACAGTGCCAAAAAGAATATATAGCAGTCTAGAGAAGACATCTAGTAGTCCGAGCAGCAGAGTATCAACTGATAGCAGGACACCTGTATAAGATGGGACTAGACCAAATCTTACGAATATGTGTCCTGGATCACAAGAGGAAAGGCATACTGTGGGAATTCCACTGTGGAGTTGCGAGAGGACATGTAGGAGCAAAACCGGTGACGAGGAAAGTATTGCAAGCGGGTTTATGGTGGGCGACAGTACACATGGACAGTAAGGAATTTTTAAACAAATGCGATGTATGTCAGAGGATGGGACGTCCATCACACATAGATAATCTCCCACTTCACCCAGTAAAAGCAGTACAATCATTTGAGAAATGGGTAGTTGATTTTATAGGTCCGATTGCACCTGTCGCAAGACACTCATAGGCCAGGTATATCATAATGGCAACAGAGTATTTGACAAGGTGGGCAGAGACAATTCCAGTGAAGGCTTGCACAGCTGAAACAGTGACTCAATTCATATTTGAAAATATCATCAGCATGTTTGGTTGCCTGAAAAGCCTGACAAGTGATCAGGATACGCATTTCATCAATGCTACCATTAAATCCCTGCTAGAAAACTTCATGGTACAACATCATAAAAGCAGTCCTTACCATCCACAAGCTAATGGTATAGTAGAAGAATTTAATAATATTCTAGAAAGGAGCTTAATGAATATTTGCAACACTGAACGAGATGACTGGGATAAACGTATACTAGCAACACTGTGGGTGTACAGAACAACTTTCAAGGGACTAAACAACTAGAGCTCGTTCCAATTGGTGTACGGGAGGGAAGCAATAGTACCGACGAAATTTTTCATACCGAGCCTCCTAATCACAACATCTCTCCAATTATTAGAGGATGACTCGCTAAAAGAGCGATTACATGAATGCAAGAACTAGAAGAAGATATGTATCTAGCGGAATTCCACCAAACTGTCAAAAAAGAGAGACAAAAATCTTGGCACGATCGCCATATTAAGCACAAAATGTTCCTGGTAGGAGGAAAAGTTTTAATTTATGATAGTAAGTTCCAAAAGTTCCCAGGAAAGCTGAGAATGAATTGGCTAGGACCATACTACATGATAGAAATCAGAGATTTAGGAGCAGTTCGGTTAGCACAATTGGATGGACAGATACTACCAAGATGGGTGAATGGCGCACACCTGAAGCCCAATCATGAGTAAATTCTACATTTCAACTTTCAATAACTGTAGCAATCGAGAGGACTCGAAGGGTAGATTAGATTAGATAGAGTCAATAACTCTCTTGCACTTGAGAAGAGATTAGATAGAAATCCCAATAAAGAAATTTTAAATCCAAGTAAAAATTCAGAGTTGCGATGCAAAGACCGCAACACAACCAATTGTGGTCGGGGGGAGGGTAGTGTCTAGTGTGTCATCCATGTTAGAGAAAAAGTGTGTCGAATATCATTCCATCATCATGACTCATAGTACCCATGTCAGTCCGTAGGATTATCAAGATTTGAGAAGTAATTGCCATAATTAGCATCATCCATACCGCAATAAATTTTCCATAATACACCATAATCATTACCCATTGTGTCTGCCCAACTCCCGAAACCATAGTCAGATTTTTCAGAACCCACCTCATCCCGGTAACTAATCACATGATTATAGCCACGGGGGAAGGAAGGGAAAATTAATTAGTTATGGGGTCTTATCAACCTCATGTGTGCTAGTTACTTACATAACTTTCATGAAAGATAGTGCGAGAATGCCATAGAAATCCAAGTTAGAACCAAAAACAATAGAGGTAGCAAGAGAAACATCAGTAGAAGAAGTTCATAGAAGGTATCCAGAGGTAGGAATTTTTAAGGAAAGAAAAGGAGTAGCTCTGCAAGTGTACCAGAGGAGAGCTAAGGTGACCAAGGTAGTGCCATCAATCGTTGAGTAGGAGCTCGATGAAAGAATCCAGAAGATGGAGTCGCTAGTGGGAAAATATGATACCACATCATTGATCGATACCAACCTAATAAATTCTTTTAAATTCCCAGCGATGAAGAAATAAGTCTACATGGAAAATTATGCCACAGAAATAGGACAAGAAGCAGCAAGAGTACTCCCAGAGTTCAGAGGTGTCCAACAATCCACCATATTGAACCTCAGAAATCTTCTAGTATTTAGCACCACAGTGGCTGCGATGCAGTGGAAAAAGTTCCTTCTGATCAGAATCCACAATGGGTCGTTGTTGCTAGGAAGAGAAATACCAATTCATGTGTAAGACATTCACATGTTAACCGGGCTATCACAATAAGGGAAAGATGTCTCCACGACATTCCAAAATGTGTCAAAAAGAGTGAAGAAAGCAGGAGACAAAAACTACTACAGGAAGTATGACACAAAGAGAGTAGGAAAGGGGGCCAAGATAGACCTGATTAACAAGACAGCGGTCAAGTTTGCATGCTATATGATTGCGAGAAAAAATATGAGACATTACACAAAAGGGGAGTGTACGTTGGATACCATCTCAGTTGCGGAGAATTGTATCTAGGGGGCATAACTAAATTGGTGTTCATTTCTACTTAATGAGTTATTCGAGGCTTGTGAGGATAATTAAAAGAGGGCCACTGGGTTCATCTACGGTTACATTGTCATGGGGCTAGCAATGTGGAAATGGACATTCCCAAAAATCATACGGCCTCTGGAAATTGCAACAGGGCAACCGTTAGCAATGAAGTTCACACCCTGGAAAACATCAGGGGATCCCAGCACTAAGGAGGTGAACAAGGAAGTGTTCAAGTTTTGGTACAGCTAGATGGTTGACATCACGATGATACAATAGAGAATCCTAAGGAGCTTTCTAGACAGTTATTCTGCACAAGTATGGTTTGGAGTCAGCCATAAGCAAACCTACATTAGGCCAGCATGTGTGCTAGAGTCGACCTTCAAGATGAAGTCATTGAAATTTCAAATCGATGAAAGAACTTTCCACACAGAAGTATGTTCATGGCCAGGGGTAGAAATGGAGGTCAAAATTGGAGTCTATTGCTATTCATTTAATGGCATGCTGCCAGATCCATTTCCAGGAGAAAAATCAAAGGAAGCGATGGCTAGAATGTCGCTTCCCCCAATCATCGAGGAACTCAACACAAAGGTACAAAGCTTTAACTAGGTAGTTCAAACTCTAACAAGTGATTCCTCATTGTTTCCCACATTTATGTAATTTTAGGCCTCCAATTCCGCCTCATCTTCCATCACAGTCCCCATATTCATGACCATAACATTTAATTTGTTTAATTCACTAGAAGCAACAACCACAATCCCTATCAAAAAAATTAAGGCCTCAAAGCCACCCATTGCTACACCAAAAGCCAAGAAGGAAAAATTCACAATGTCTATCCAGGTCGTTGATCTCACAAGGGAAGATCAAATGCAACCAATGGACACGGGGGCTCCAATCCAAGAAGAGCCATTCATAGAGACCCAGGTAACTCAGGAGTTACCTCTAATCAACCCCTATTTCTTTTTAAATATCCGTATATCCCCACCTCGTACTCACTACTCATTGGCCCACACTTAATTCACCTCTAAATATCATCTAGCCCGAACACCATCCACATCAGCCACCATATCCGACCCAGTCAGAGAAAAGAGTAAGACAAACGAAGACAACGAGGTAGAAGTTAACTCTGGTACAACATTGGTGCCTGAGGTTAACCAAACCTTGGTTGAACAGGTCACTTTCCAGGACCTTCTAAGTCGTGGGGGATCTTTTACTGTAGATACAACACCCCGGCCTAAAGAGCTGAACCCATTTCAGCAAGCAAACTTGATACTTCATCAGATGCAACCCACTCTAAGCATGGGTGACCCTAATAATCTGTTTTCGTGACCAACACCACTGCAATCATCGCATAAGCACTCAGAAAATCCCATTCCAATTGGTTCACCACTCCAGGAGAGACTACCAAATCAAGATATGTTCAGAGCTGAGAGCATACAGGCCTGAGGAACGGCGCAGTTGTAAAATTTTATTCAGCGAGTAGCATAGCAAGCCGAAGGGCTTCACACAGAAATCTAGAAGAAATTTGAGCAACAATAGGTACAAATCATTGCGCTTTCTCAAGAGTGTGAGTAGCTAAAGATCGAGAAGGACAACTTGCAGGGCCAACTGGACATGGTGACACAGATTTTCAAGGATCTATGGCCCACAATAATGGTTGACAATGATCAGATACTGGATGACATGTTATCTGGTGACATAGTTGGCCAATCCATCCATGTCTAGGTGGCATGTTCGAATCTAAATCAAGAAAATAGGGAGCTGAAAGCAGAACTACACTACTACATTTGGCAGAAATTCCGACACTTGGTTCTGATGCTTTTGACCAAATGTCGGAAATTTCCCCAAATTTTTTCCATCCCACCTGAAACCGTCGCTATACTGACATTTATATAAAAGTGTCGCAATACCAACACTTAGAAAAGTGTCGCAATTGTGACGTTTGGAGGAAGACGTCGCAATTGTGACACTATGGCCCAAAGAGTCGCTATTGCAACGACTGCCTCCAAATGTCGTAAGTGCGACACAATGTCTAAGTGTTGCAATTGCGACGTTTGGAGGCAACCGTCGCAATAGCGATGCTTTTTCCGTCGTCGGTATAACGACACTTATATGCGCGCTACATAAAAATGATTTTATTGTTTCGTATCCGTCGCAATAGCTACATTAACGTCTGATATCACACGCGCATTCGCCCTCCGCTCTTGCAGAACAGCATTCGCCCTCAGCATTCGCCCTCAGCTCTTGCAGAACAGCATTTTCCCTCAGCATTCACCCTCAGTGTTCGCCCTCAACTCTTGTAGAATAGAATTCGCTTTTAGCTCTTGCAAAATGGTAAGTTCTTACTGCAGGCCCTTCCTCCTATAGTAGGGTTGACTCTATTTGGGTTTTTTTGGTCAATTCCATAGGATTGTGTTAGGCTGTAGGGTTCTCTCTAGATGTAAAGAATCAAGATTCAATACTCTCTATTATCTTCATCACCCAATACAAGATTTAAACTTTTCCCAAAGAAACGCTTATTAATTTGGTAGCCATTATTTCTCCCTGCTTTAAAAACCCTACATTTAAATGAAAACAAGCATTGCATTTAAACTACAAAAATCTATTAGTGTTCAAATGTACATGTGTGCTACATTAACGTCTGATATCATGCGCGCATTCACTCTCCGCTCTTGTAGAACATCATTTTCCCTCAGCATTCGCCCTCAGCTCTTGCAGAACAACATTCACCCTCAACATTCGCCCTGAGCTCTTGCAGAACAGGATTCGCCCTCAACATTCGCCCTGAGCTCTTGCAGAACAACATTCGCCCTGCATTCACCCTCAGCTCTTGTAGAACAGCATTCGCCCTCGGCTCTTGCAGAACAACATTGGCCCTCAGCTCTTGCAGAACAACATTCACCCTCAGCTCTTGCAAAATGGTAAGTTCTTAATACATGCCCTTCCTCCTATAGTAGGGTTGACTCTATTTGGGTGTTTTTGGTCAATTCCATTGGATTGTGTTAGGCTTTAGGGTTCTCTCTAGATGTCAAGAATGAAGATTCAATACCCTCTATTATCTTCATCACCCAATAAAATATTTAAATTTTTCCCAAAGAAACGCTTATTAATTTGGCATCCATTATTTCTCCCTGATTTAAAAACCCTACATTTAAATGAAAACAAGCATTGCATTTCAACTACAAAAATCTATTAGTGTTAAAATGTACATGTGTGCATCACTTGTGTAGGGTATTCCTTTTCCACTTTCACATTATCCAAGAATGTGTGCGGTATAGTTCATATTTTTTGTGATTTAGATTATCTTGAAAAAGGAAAGGTAAATTATTTCCCATGGAAAAAGAAGGTTTTCCCTTTTTACTACTGGAAATGGTACAACAAAGTTCCATTTCTACCCGAAACTCCTATGAAACGGGAAGCAAATAAAAGACCATGTCCTCAATGGACATCATTTGGCTTTGAAAATGGCTATTGCACCGTGTTGTTTCTTATATTACATCACAATAGTTTCTTAGGTCATTTCTTGTTTCTAAGGATTTTTCAATAGTTGCTCCAAAAGCTTCACTTCAAGGCCCTTCAAGATCGTCTCCAACAATGCTATACCATTAGCTTCAACAATGTTGCTCCAAAAATGTCCTCAAGGTCTTCACAACAATTTTACTAGAAGTTGCTCCAACAATATATTCAATAAGGTCTTCATTGTCAACTCATCTCTTGTTTGGGTGCCTTAATGTGCAATGACATGTTTCCAGGACTGAATTCAATGGAAGGCATATTTGAAACTCTAACTCTGTCTTCCGGTGTCTTATTAGAAATTATTTCAGTTTTCATTTTGTGTTTTCAAGTTATATATTGTTTTCAAGTTTTTACATTTATAATTTTATTGCAATGTGGCAGACTGATCAGAGCAGTGCAGGAACAACCCCGAGACGGGATGATCGCGGAAAGAGGCCAGCCGAAGAACATGTAAAGTGCCAGCATTGCTCTATCTTCAAGTATTTTAGTTATTTACATAATTGAAATAATATTAATTTTGTTCAAATATGCAGGCACCTAGCCATGGTACGCCTGATGATTCCCTCTTTGAGGAAGAGCTTTCTTCATCCCTATCTCCAGTGTTCTTGTTCCGAAAAAAGGCACGAGATGCAAGGTCAAAATTTAATACTTTGATAGACGCGCCTCAAACAATTGAAACATAAGAGAGGATAAAACATCTTATGAGCCAGCTAGAAAGATATCAGGTAATAATAAAAAGTCAAAAGGATATTTTTTTTGTTCTGCATGAGATGAATTGTGACAGTTTGATTTTTAATTTTTACATTGACTAAACTAACAAAAAGTTCTTTTGTATGTAGCGTTTTCTGGCACTTGCTGAACCCGGTGTTGGTGGTAGTGGGACACAAGGGAAAGATATTGCCCAACAGCCGTCTAGTACACCTTCTACTCCTTTAGGTGCCAGCCAAGAAACACACCTTGCCCAAGCAGACACCCAGCCAACCGCTGAACGTGTTGGCAATGATGAGGTTGATATGGCCAACTACATTATTGCGTTTCCTGGAGCTACACATGTCAGCTCCACAGGGACCATTAATGGCACATTGTTGGTGAACGATGAAGGTATCCCTATAAATCATGTACAACTCCCAGGTAAATTTTAATATTTTAACTATTTCATGTACTTTATCTAAAACATATTTATCATGATTTTTATTTTTAAATTAATGATAATATCTTTCTTTTTTTCTGTGTAGGAAAAAATGAGTTCTACAGGTTTCTGGAGAGCCATGCGTTGGTAATTTTTGGCCCAACCATACGCATAGGGTGGAATTCCCAGAATTCCAACCTGAAAAAAGAACTTCTAGATTATCTAGAAGCCCTTTTTGGGGTCGGCACATTTGACAAAACAGCGGTGGCTCGGGTAGCTGACAAATATTTGAAATATACCAGGGACACCTATAGGACGCAATTGAAATTTAACCATAGATATGAGCATCCTCTCGCAGTTCCAGAGAGTGAGTGGAGAGCACTCATCCATGACGGAAAAGAGAAAAAGGCAAAGAAAGAAGGAAAAATGGCAACTGGACCCACAAGGTAAATTACAACTTTAATTCAATAGCTTTAATTTTCTCTATGTCTAAAATAAAATTTTGTTACGTCATATCTGACTTCAATCTTTTGATGCTAGGTTTCCTAACACCTCAAAGGCAACCAAAGCTAGGATTGAAAAAAAGGGCCATCATAAGCCAGGCCAGGGTGGCTACTTGAAATTAGCTGCAAGAATTGTAATTAAGTAGCTAAACATCTTATAATTAATTGTAACACCTTCCAACGTTTTTGTAATCCTATCAAATATGATTAAAAATACACAATCATATGTAATGTAGGGTGATGAATTCAGAACAGAAACTATAGAGGAAGATAAAAATATCGCTTTCCATTTTGGCTATCAAGCTGTAGTTGAACGTCGCAGAAGCTTGGGGCAGGTCCCAAGATCCAGAATGCCTAATAAGGTAAAACATTAACCTTTCAATATGTTTTTTTTTCGTCCATAAATTTAATGTCTAACAAATTTTTTTAAATCAGGGGAGTATCGCTACTGACGAGGAAAATAACCTAGTTTTAGAGCCAGATGTAGATGATCCTCACGTGCAACCTGATCATTGTAGTGGGGACTAGGCCGACAATGCTACTATCAGTGAGGGCCGTGAAGGTAATTAATTTCCACTTATAATTTTTTCTAATTATACCTTGATGGTTGTCCTTATAACATTTTTTGTTTAAATGACAAAGAATGTTTCCCTTGAGGATCTTACTGCCAGAGAGGAAGACAGGGCAACAGTCCCAACGGCGACAACTGGTGCACCAGGTAAATAATCTCATTGCAATTTTTTTTATTAATATTACCGAACTAGTTCAATGATATTTAAAAATTGACAATTAAAATTTAATATTATCTGTTTTTGTGGCGATGCCCCATGTGGATGAGACCGGACATCATGACTACGCCAACTAGGTCAACGACGACAAGTAGTGCACCAGGTAAATAATCTCATTGCAATTTTTTTTATTAATATTACCGATTAGTTGAATGATATTTAAAAACTGAAAATTAAAATTTAATATTATTTGTTTTAAAGTGATGCCCAGTCGCCGGATGAGACGGGGACATAATGAAAGCTCTGTGGCAGCTTCGATCGATGCGAAACCATTTGGTGCACACCAGTGAAATAATCTCATTGTAATTTTTTTTATTAATATTACCGAACTAGTTCAATGATATTTAAAAACTGACAATTAAAATTTAATATTATCTGTTTTTGTAGGTGATGCCCTGTCACTGCATGAGACCAGACATCGTGACTACGCAACTAGGTCAGCTCTGCGGGAAAGGCACGAAATAGGAGTAGAGCACGATGATGTTGATGATGTAGTTAGGGGCTTTAGAAGTAGGAAGAAGAAAAATAAAATTTGATAATATAAAATATTGTATTATTATCAGACAAATGTTACCATACTTGGAATGTTTTTTGCGTTATATTAAAAACTCATTTATCATACTATTTTTTATATCAAAACATTAATTACAATGTTTTAACATACTTTTTGTTGATGTTTTTATTGTTATTGAATATTTTTTATACTCTGTGAAAGTAATAAATATAGATGGATGTTGGATGTAGGAATTGAAGGAGTGATGAAGGCATAAGAGCTTCCACCTTCACGTGGTTGGCCCTGTTTAGTAGAGAATAATTTATTGGAGTGATTTAATCTTGGAGCAAACCTCCCTCGATCCAGTGTAGCAACAAAAAAGTCACTGTTGACATAGTTGCTACTCTTTCAGATCGTGGGAGGCTTGTTCCAAGTTCATGCGACTCCAATAAATTGTTCTTGAAATGAAGAGGAGCTTATTCGGGCATGTTTTGAAATTTTCAACATATGTTCTAACATTATCATAAGAATGCATCTTAGAGTAAAAAATACTACATCAATTACTTGTATTTATTGTATAGATAATGATGGATTTTTATTGACTTGGCAGTGCAGGTACAAATCCTCTTGCATCATGAGCAATACAACTTGTCAACCAGGGTCATGTCTAGGATATTTTTTCTTGTGCGCTTGACCAAGTTCGTAATGTCACATTTTGTAAGTTCCTTTACAGTTCATAATTCAATATTAAGCTTGTTCATGATTATTATCTAGGTTTTTTGTATGTGTTTTTTCATCTATTTGATTTTAAGCAACTATGCATGTTTCCTGTTGTTCACTATGATTTCTCCCATTACCACTCCCAGGATGAATCCGACTTTATTGTTACATAGGTTACTTTATTGTTACTCTGATTTCTCCATTTACGATTTCATAGGTTACATCATGTAAAGTTGTCAATCTCGGGTTGGTGATGAGCTTTAGTTCTCCAGATTTGGGGCTTTTCTGATATTTTCTCACTCATGTCATTCCTGAATCACCTCGTTGTTTGAGCATGCCAATTGTCTACCACTTGTACCAATTGGCACATGTCAATCTCTGAGTGGTGCCACATTTCACCTATTTTCAGTGAGAGTTTAGGGTTTCTCTAACATAGCTTCAGAAATCCGATTCAGTGCCTACTTGAATATCATCACATAATAATTATGGTTTGGATTGATGAGCATGTTCTGAATGGTTGGTTGATTCATAAGAACCACCCATATAGTCATCTTGAGATATTTCAGAAGTTTTCTCGGGTTTCCTTTTTCACCGTTTCTAGTGGGTGGGATGGTGTGGGGTGATCCATCAATACTGGTGCTCTTGTACTAGGGAATTTGTTTCTGGGGATATAAAGGAGCATTTGATGTATATATCCCATTGGATGCATTCATAGATGGGCACGAGAGGTCAAGAATTTAAATTAAAAATATGCAACCTCTAGCATGGCAACCTGAAGGCCGCGAGAGACACTGGTTAAAGATTGTTTTGTGCTGGCCTTAATATAGTCGTGATTTCTTTCTATTATCTTAATGCAAATATATAGTGTGGTCTCATTAAAATGAGGATTGTGGTTGTATTTCTCTTTGGTTTTTTCTCCCTTAATGCTCCAGAAGTTGCCAAAAGTTGCGATAGTTGTTTAGTTTGCCTGTTACAACTTAAAAGTGGTTTTTAGCAATGGGAGTCATGTTTTTTAAGGTTCATACTAACATGAAGATATTGTAATTCTATATTCAAGATAAGAGAATATGGCCTCTGCTTTGGGCAGTATGAAAACAATTTCCACATCTACCTCATTGGGTAACAATGGAAAGGGGAAGAAGTTGGGTGTAATGTTTGATAATTATGGCAGACAATTGTCTTCTCTTTTTGTTTTTTCACCCATTTCCTTTAATCACTCAAGTAGAAGAGGGACTCTGAGATTACACGACAGAGAGAAGGTACTTAATACAATAGCTATGGAAAAGGAGTTGTACTTCAACAAGGATGGCTCAGTGACAAAAAAATTGCAGGTCAGAGAAAAAATTATGTTTAAAGGAAGGTCACCTGCACGTGAAACTTCACTACGGTGGATCTTTCCTTGTCCACTTATATTCGATTTTAATGTGTTATTTTAATTTTTCATGGAGGGTTGTTTTGGCATATGGTCTGGCATTCAATTGCACACTTACCGAAAGCATTGTCAATTTGTCTTGCAGGCGGTGTGAACAAACTTGTTGATCTTGTTGGAGTCACCCTTGGGGCGAAGGGCAAAATGTTGTCTTAGAGAGCAAGCATGGTTCTCCGAAAATAGTTAATGATGGTGTGACAGTAGCTAAGGAGGTAATTTGTAGATGTGTGCTCTGGTTTTCTTTTTAACGTTGTATTAGTTCCCCCTCTTAAATGTCTTAGATTTGGTAGGCATAATTTGAAAACTCAAAGGTGAAAGGAAACATATTTGTTACCGAGTGGTCTACTTGGCCTATGGACTAGCCACATTAGAGTAATGCATAAATATTTTCACAACAATAAAAGGAAAGGGTTATGGCTGAGTCAAATTTTATTGTTATTGACAGTGTAATGAAATGTATCTCAATGCTATGGTTTTGACCTTTTTATTGGTTGAATTAGAGGACCCAGTTGAAAATATTGGGGCCAAGTTGGTAAGGCAAGCTATGGCAAAGACAAATGATTTAGCTGGGGATGGAACCACAACATCTGTTGTTCTTGCACATGTTGGAATATTGAAAAATTCCAGAACAATGAATGGAGAATAAATCTCCCTTCTTTTAACATAGAGAAAATAAAAATTTATTTGACAGGAGACAGAGTTTCAATACTTTGAAAACAAACTTCTATTCCCTTCAATAACTCAAAAAAAAAACTATTACACTTCTTCCTCACTGAGAGGGATTACAAAATTATGACTGCTACAAAACGCAATGCATAAAACCAACTCACTGTCTGTTCAAAACAAACATACTCTGTCTCTAAAACACTCTGTTGTGTTTTTCACTTTCGCACTGCTGTGCATACACACTTAAAAATTTACACTCAGTCTTTCACTTTTTACACACTTCTGTGTAATAAAAAATTTATGTACTGTCTATAAAAAAACTACCAAGATTTTTTGTCCTTTTTACTTTTATATGTCGTAACATATAAAACATATTATAATAAACCCTCTTTTAAAAAAAATAAAATTAAAACTAAATTCTATGGCCCACCTTTCATTTTGCATATGATATATATAACATATGTATATATTAAAGCATACATAAAATTAAATTATCAAAACATTAAAGAACCCTTTCCATCAGACTTCAAAAGTATGAATAGATTGAATTTCAAACCAAATTCGCGTTCCAAAATGGGATGTTGACGTCTGCCTAGATTGTAACACGAATTCTCAATCCAATGTGCCTTATAAAAAATTCGGGTCCGGTTTTCAGGTTTTCAGATTCCCTTCAATTTCATGCAATCCAATATTAATGCTCCACGTGTCCTCATTTTGAATTTACAAAACTGGGGGGTAAATTTCTGTTTGTTTAATTTCTGGTTGGTGAATTGCGTTAATGCTGGTTGTTGTGTTTAAATACAATCCTGTACAGAAATATGGTTGCAGTCGTCTACAAAAAAAACTTGCAAGAATTTTAAATGTTGAATTAAATTTATGGATTATGTGGAAGTTCAAAGAGTGACATAATCCCTTCCCCGCAACTAATTTATAAGATAGTGGAAAGTATGGTGAGAGGAAAATGGTGGGATTTACAATCAACCATATTCACTTTGAAAGCAATGGGCAATTAAGAGACCATTATACCTAACAAGTCCTTATAATTATTGAAGCCGAGGCACAAATACATGACAACAACCTTTATACGAGAATTATTTTATTTGAGTAAGGGAATAGTAGTTGTAACTTAAGGTTGCAAAAATGTTTCCATAAAACAATTACTTGTATCCGACTGCAGTAACTATGGATTAAAGTTGCAACAACTGTGGCTTGAGGTTGCAGAAGTTGTGACTTGGGGATGCAACATTTGCGACTTAGAATAAAACACATTATATATATATATATATATATATATATATATATATATATATATATTAAGAGATTATTATACCTGAAAAATACTTGTCAATATTGAAGTTGAGGCATCGATACACAGTAACAATCTTTATACGGGAATTATTTTATTTGAATAAGGGAACAATAGTTGTAACTTAAGGTTGTAAAAACGGTTCCATAGAAAATTTTCTTGTATCTATTTATAGTAACTATGCGTTAAAGTTGCACCAACTATGGCTTGAGGTTGTAGGAGTTGTGGCTTGGGGATACGATATCCGCGACTTAGAATAAAAAATATTATATATGAAAGAAAGTATATATATTAAGAGATCATTATACATAACAAGTCCTTGTAAATATTGAAGTTTACGCATAGAGACACGACAACAACCTTTATACGAGAATTATTTTATTTGAGTAATGGAACAACAACAGTAACTTAAGGTTGCAACAATGGTTACATAAAACTATTGCTTGTATCTAGTTGTAGTAATTGGGTGTTAAAGTTACAGTAGCTATGCCTATGACTTAGAATAAAACAAATTATATATAAAATTATATATATATATATATATATATATATAGAGAGAGAGAGAGAGAGAGATTAGAAAATATATTACAACAATATTTATTTAACTAGTATGTTAAAAAAATAAAATTTACCTGGTTGCAGGTGTGGAGGCATTTGGAAAGGTATGGATACCAATCCATTTAGAATATACATGGCATCAACACCCAAATCCGTGATTATTTTTTGAATATGGAAGATGAAAAACAAGAGATACATGCCTAAACAAATTAAGAAATGCTACTATTTTGATCACTCACACATTTACATATGCTATTGTCTACACACCTTCTATTGGTGGACGATGTTATCCTATTTCTTGCAGGATATAGTAGATAGGACTAGTATGTGAAGACTCATTAGAGCTCTAAAATCATTTTGGGTTTCATTTGGAATATATGTAAACCTACTCAAGTCTACCATCACTTTCAATGATTTGGAAGATATGTTAGAAAAAACAATCAACCAAGTGCACCCATTTCAAATACTTGGGATTTATGTTAATATTTAATGACTATAGGTATGGAGATTGGTTCTTTCCATATCAAAAAGTGGGAAAAATAATCATAATATGGTTATCCTTGGGTGGCACATTAACCTTAGTAGTGTCCATACTAGGATATTGGCATTCCCTAGCTTATATTCTTGTTGGTATCTTGGGAAATATTAGAAAAAAATTCTTTCATTTTATCTAGAAGGAAAGGAAAAGAAAAGGAGGCATCCCTATAGTAAAATGGAAATGGATTTCCAAGCCAAAAATCACATGATTCGTTGGATACTAAAGAATATTCATCATTTTTGGAAAGCATTATTTTCCAAGAGTCTTTAGAGAATCATAAAAAATTTAGGCTTGTGGCAGGATGTAATAAAATCAAAGTAAATAGGAAAAGTTTCATATAAGGATAAATTTTACAAAAGTTCCAACAGTTCTTCCCACCATTTATCTTCTGGTATTTTGGTCTGTTGAAGTTTTCTCAATGTTTCATCAACCTCAATATATCTGAAAAAGGTAGGCTGAATTGGAAACAAATGCTTTACTTCATGCTCAAGATAAAATAAATTTTCCAATCTGTCATGAATATTTTTTCCTGTTGGCAATGCTGCTTCTGATGTACTGGTTGAAGAATTGGCCTGATTGTCAGCATACTTGTCCAATTTTTCAACATAGCTTTCAAGGTCCATTAGTTTATGCTCCGAAACTATAGGACTGAGCAATCGTTTTTTCAACAAAATATCAAATCTTTCTCTGAAGGCAATGATTTCTTCTTGCATGTCTGAGCACCTTCATTCTATATTTTGCATAAGGGTTCTCTTAGTAAAAACTCTTTTTATTTCCAAAATTGTTTCGGTCCTGTCCTGAATACCAATTTCTGCAAGTTGGTGTCTGGTTTGAGTGTTTAGAAACTGTATGAGTTGATTGGCTTCCTTAGGCCTATTTCCCAATTCTTCTCTTGTACTTTGAAATTCTTCTATAGCTAATTTGACTAAATCATTCTGTTCATACATAATCTGAATTGAGGACCAGACATCCTTTATTGATTGGATAATGTTGTCCCAAAGAATTTCATTTATTTCCTTTAAAGGTTTCTCCAATGTGAGATCCTTTTCCAATGCTTTAACCAATTTTTATAATCTTTTGACCTCTCTTGTTTTATTAGCAACACTCATTTTTGAGAGATCGTATCTTTGTTCTAAATTAATAAGCTGTAACTTTGTGTGCTGGAGTTCTGTTACTTGAAGTTTCAATTCATTCATTGACTTTATTAATTTTTCAGAACTCAAATTGGAAGTATTTACCTATGATAGCTCTGTGGGCTGACCTGTTGTGGATGTACCTGTACCTGTAATTGCCTCTGTTGTTGATGCTAGAATAGTAGAATGCTTGTTATTTAATGCCTGTTCAAGCTCTTTTTCTGTTTCATTTAGTTTCTCATTCATTTTCAAAAGCAAGTCCATAATTTCTTCTTCATAATTTTTCTTTATCATCTCTTCAGTTTGTGGGTGTCTTGAAGCTGGCAATTTCAACTGCTTTCTCAAAGCTGCAATATCATCATATTTTCTCTTGATTAGGGCCTCTATAAATTTGACATATTTAGGATTGTGACCCAATCCAATGATTATTTCCTCCAATGTCTTTATCCTGTTGTCTTTGGCCTGAGAAGAGGCTTTTTCAAGCTGCAATTGTGCATTAGTGTTCTCCAAAGAATCCTGCAACTTCTGAGTTGCCATTGCTTTATCGGTCAGAGTAGAATAGATCATTTCACCAGTCTGCTTATGTAACTCAATCTGATATAAAAGATGAATATCCTTTGCTAAGACTTCAAAATTTGTTCTAATATAATCTGTAGTTGTTTGAGGCTGTTGCACTTTTGGTTTGAAGTGACTCATTATCATTTTCCCTTGCTAAATGTCATAAGGTGACATCAATCTTTATTTATTCTTAGGAGCCATCTTCAAATACTAATTGTAAACCTGGAATCTTAGTGGATCATTCCTGGCTTTTATATTGATAAAGGTTTTATTTATATCTTTTGCATCTTTAACTGGTGGTTTGAAAGAAGATATTTCAACACTCTGTTGCTTTTGAAACTCTTTTCTCTGTAAAGTAGTGGATGCCCCACTGACTGTACCTGTTTTTTGACTATCCAAATATTCTCTCTAGCTATCAGGAATTTCCTGAACAAAATCTACTTCTGGAGGAGTATTTAATTTTTGTCTTTTAGCATGAGGCTGTTCTGAAGATCCACCAACAGGGGTAGCAACTTCAGCATCTCTCTTCTTTCCTTTTTCTATATTGATAGGAGTTTGTAAAATTGAAATTTCTGGCTCATTGATATGAATAGGAGGAATTTGTACTTGACCCTGTTCTTTAGAAGTCTCAGGTTTCTCTGTCATTGTGAATTTTTCAAATACTTGTATGTCAGGCTCCTTTTATTTTTCTTTAGATTGTTCTGTGGCCAATGCACTGATCTCCTGTAAATTTTGTTGAGAAGTCCCTGCAGAAGAAGGACCAATACCTGGTATCTGCACTTTTCCAAAAGAGTATAGGTCAAGTATTTTCTCAAGGTCTTTCATTACATTTTCAACATTGACCTGCTCACTATCCTGTTCTACCAATGTTCCTTCCATCCATTCATCCATATTGGCATATTGTTCAATTTCTGGAATTTTTTGATGAATGTATGGTGATAGTTTATTTTTCATTCTTCTATCACAGATAAAGCTATTTGGGTCATAAGGCACCTAGTAAAAACTTTTTTGTAATCTGAGATATTCTTCTAAGATTCTTTCTGCTTCCTTTCTAGCATCTCTAGAGTTACAAACAAAGGGACCTAATTGACTTTTGATCCCGAGTTGAGCCTTTTTCTTTGCATTGCAGAAATGAACTATATCTGAGTTAATCATCTACCTGAAATACTCTAGTGCAAAGAGTCTCATGGGGACATATTTGGGCAACTTGAATGGGCAAAATTCACATCCATATATTCTGATCTCAGTGTGATTTTGATACAAGTACCAGTCACCTACCCTATATTGTTTTGAGAGCTGTAGAATTTTCTTGATTTCATTATCGACTCTAGGAGGGGAAACTCCTGTTAACAAAGTGGTTGCAGGGTGTACAAATAGGTCAATAAACTCATTATAGGAGTAAGGAGAATTAGAGGAATTATGGGTGATGGCAGACCAAAATATCACAGACCTAGGATTTCCTTTGGCATCAAGTTTCTGAACATGGAAAGGGAAACTTTCTGATTGGTAATAAATCATGAGATGATATATAATAGAAGAATATTTGAACACTTTTTCATTCTCAAATCTCATGAACTGATCATGGATTTTATCAACAATGTAGGATGAAAAATCATACTTGACAGCAGGGGACTGTCCAGGGGAAAATATAGACAACAATACTAGGGTTAATTAATCAACATATTCACTAGTATTGAAACCCATGATAAAGGATATCATATTCAGAATAAGCCTGCCCACATCAGTGAAAAAAGTATAACCATAGGGGGGAGGGCCTTTGGGTTGATGCTCTGGTAACATGAAGGTTTGACAAATGTGATTTAACTCTTCATGGGACAAATTGGCAGAATTTTCAAGTAATTCTCCCATGGACAGGGGAGTGAGGGCTTGACCAGGTTGAAATTGCAGCATTTCATTTATCGACTAAGTAGTGATTGGGAAAAGGATGTTCTGACTCAGGGACAAAACTGCTCTTTGATTGGGGTCATAGTTTGCATGGAAGTAATGAATTAACTCAGGAAAAATATGGACTGAGGGGAGAAGATACATGGGGAGATTGGATTCCCATAATCCAATAATATCAGAATCGTTTATAAAGTTATCTCTGCAGCGGCAAAAGGTTCGAAGAGGATTATCACTAAGAACGAGGTCTTTAATTTGAAAATCTCTATCTGCTAGGGGCAGATAGTCTAAATCTCTATGAGGGGCATTCAAAGGTGCGACGTTCAAAGCCATTGGAACCTCCATTTCTGTTCTTGTGGATTCAGAAATGAATTTCGGGTTTTTGTGAAGAACAAACACAATTACAAGTTTTGGGAATGCAATTTACAATTCTGGGGATTGAACAAGACCAAATTGAACTTTTTTTCTGTCTTTTGTGTGGAATTTAAAACAAAAGCTAGGATTTCACAGAGTTTTAACGGGAATTGGGGTAAATACCTATTTTTTGGGAGATGAACAGTGATTAAACAGGTACAGGCTATGGCATACGAAATTTAGATTACTGGTATTCAATTGTCTTTAGAAAAATATAGTTGATGGCGCTTGACAGTTTGTTTTTGAAATTCTCTGCATGAGACTTTGGTCGTTCATAGAATAATGAAAATGACGCGGGAAAAATTTTTTTATTCACAAAGTCCAAAGGGTGATGGGGTTTTTTATTTATTTATTTAATGGATGACATCAGCAGGTACGGAGGATGAGTCATGGGAGGCAAGCGGTAAGCAGTTTCCATCGCACCGATTTTGGGGAAAAGCGGTTTTGGGTGGAGGGAGATTGATTCCATAGAATGATTGACATGTGGCATGGCACTGTTTGAAACTGCCGGGCCATCGCGCGTTATTTTTCGGACGCAGATGGCTGGCGATATCATAAATAATCGTTGATCTCAGATGGGTTGATCGAACGGCAATCGGGACGTGTTAGGTCCCTATATTACTAGTATAGTCCCTTATTGTTGTTATTGTAACCCCCTTATTGTTATTATTGTACCCTTGTAACCCCCATTAAAAATTATTGTGCCCTTAAATTATTATTGTTAGGTCGGATAAGATTACATTGTGGCTCACTAGGATTACATTATGGCCCCATGGACTCCTATATATAGAAAGGAGGTTTTGTAAATTGTATCATCCAATAATTTTTCATTTATGTAATGTATTGGAGGTTTCCCCCTCGAAGTGGCTCATTTCTAAGGTGTTGATATCTCTTTTCTTCTCTTTTTGGAGTTGGTTACACAACATTTGGTATCAGAGCTTTGGATTCTAGGGTTTCGCTGCTCCAAACAAGTCATCGTGGCATGTTCGCTATAAATTTTTTTCTACGAAGTTTCAAAAGATGAAATTTTTAGGGTGTGAAGCCGAAATACTAAGGAAGCTTTTCTAAAAATTGTAGAGCTTGGTTCGCAATATTTTCAGAGATATGATCTGTGGAAGTTAGGTCTTTTTTCAGGCTCATAAACAGGTCATCGTGGAATTTGCGCTATAAATATTTTTCTACGAAGGTTCAGAATCTAAAATTCGTATGGTGCGAATCTGAAATCCTGAGGAAATTTTTCAAAAAATTTCAGAGCTTGTTTCGCAATATTTTTGGAGATATGATCTGTGGAAGGTAGTGCTTTTTCAGGCTCCTGAATTTCATCTCAAAGAGGTGATCGTGGGAAAAGTGCAATAACTCTCTCTCTGGGCATCGGATTGGAGTGCCGTAAAAAGTGGTCGCAAGTACATGGACTGCAGTTTCTTGGATATTAATTTCAAAGACAAAGGATGAAACAATGACACGTGTAAAGTCGTAAAACTTAGCTCTACTGAGCCAATCCATAATTAGGTCATTGTAGGAGATTGGACACAACTTTGTCTTGGAGAATTCAAATCAGGTCAGACCTATGGCATTCAAAAGATAATTCAGAGGGCTAAGTTGGTACCAAAATTCAAATATTGAAGTTCTGCAATCACAAAGATAATCCAATTGCAATATCGAGCTCCTCAAAAGCAAGAAAAAGGTGTGTATTTTTTTTTTTCCGAATTGCATAAGTCTTGTTTGAAGAATCAATTTGAATTGATTCCAAGGGCATATTGTAGAATAGATATCAGTATTGGGTTCTAAAATATGCCTCGTAAAAGTAATTCAACACCCATTAAGCCTTCAGAAGGGTCTACTATGACTCATGAAGATGAAGAACTGCAACATGATCTATCAAAATTACAAGAGCAAGTGCAACAAATTTCACTCTCGCAAAGAGCAACAAAAAATGAAATGGAAGTTTTGAAGAAAGGCGTGGAAGAGAAGATGGATGGTTTGAAAAAAGGCTTGGAAGCTAAGAGGGATGGCGTGGAAGCTAACATGGATGGCATGGAAGCTGGTATGGAAGCTAAGATGGGAAACATGAATAATGATCTAAAAAAAGACATCGAAGGTTTGACAAAGTTGATACAAGAAATGTTTCCTAATGGTGAAAATATAGTAGAAGAACCTCATGATGAGAACAAAATCAATGTTAATTGTGATTTGATAAACTCTAATGTTGGCGGGAAGAACCACCATATTCCAAAAATGGATATGAGGAAGTTTGATGGAAAGGATCCTGTAACATGGATACTACAGATGGAGCAATATTTTGACCTCCATAATGTGCAAAACACACAAAAGGTACGCATTGCAACTTTACATTTAGAACAAAATACATTTGAATGGTATCGATGGCTTTGCTCCCGTAAAAAAATTGTCACTTGGTCAATTTTTACGGAGGAAATGATAGCACATTATGAGGATACAAAGAGCAACACCTTCTTTAACCAATTGATAAATCTCAAACAAAAGGGTTTAGTGGGGCAACACATTGAGGAATTCCAAAAATTGAATATAAGGGTAACTGATATTCCAGAGGAACACAGGATTGATCTCTTCATAGGCACTTTAAGGGATAACATACAACATGAAGTTCGTGTTCTGGAACCTGATTCATTAGAAAAGGCATTCAGGTTGGCAAGAAAAGTTGAATGTAAAATTATGGCGACAAGGAAGCCTACCACTCAATTCTATAAAGAAGGAAGTGTTGCTACGCCTAGATTTCCACAACCTACAAGGTTGACACCACAACAATTGGGAGAAAAAAGAGCAAAAGGGCTTTGCTACAGTTGTGATAGCAAATACACTAAAGGTCATAAGTGTGCTGAGAAGAAATTATTTTACATAGATTGTGAAGAGGAAGAAGAAATGAACAAGAAGAGGATATACACCAGGAACCAGCCCTAGAAGAGGAAGAAATGAATCCGACCATATCGTGTAATGCACTGGCAGGAATTACCACTCCTCAAACTCTCAAGATAGAAGGACAAATCAAGAAGAAAAAAGTAATAGTGTTGATTGATTCAGGTAGCACCCATAATTTTATTCATTGTAAGGTAGCCAAGGAATTAAATTGTTTCCTATACCCAGCACCAGAATGTCAAGTGATGGTTGCAAATGGAGGAACTATAAATTGCTCTGGGAAATGCCATAATATCAAGCTAACCATGGGGGAACATGTATTGACTAGTCCAATGCTTTCCATTCTTATGGGAGGTGCTGATGTTGTCTAGGAGTACAATGGTTACAATCTTTGGGGACGGTAGCTATAAATTTTCAAGAACTTTTCTTGAAATTTTTTTCAGAAGGAAAGGAAGTCGAATTACGGGGTATTGAAGGGAAGCCGGGAAGGATAATAAGCTCTAATGTCATGACAAAGCTTCTAAAGAAAGAAAAACGAGGCATAATTGCACAATTATGCTCACTAGAAGTTCCGACATCAAAATCATCTATTTCTGCAGATCTCCAACAAGTCTTGGACAATCATTCCAAGGTGTTTGAAACTCCCAAAGGACTCCCACCTATTCGTGATCATGATCATGCTATTCATTGGATTCCAGGAAGTGTTCCTCCAAACATCAGGCCTTATAGATATCCTTACTTCCAAAAGAGCGAAATTGAACGTATCATTGCAGAAATGTTAGAGGCGGGTATAATTCAACCCAGTCAAAGTTCTTTCTCTGCCCCTGTAGTATTGGTACACAAGAAGGATGGATCATGGTGAATGTGTCCGGATTATAGGGAGCTCAATAAGCTCACCATTAAAGACAAATTTCCCATTCCTGTGATTGATGAATTATTGGATGAATTACATGGAGCAATTTATTTTACCAAGTTGGATCTTCGTTCAGGATATCATCAAATTAGAATGAAGACCGAAGATATTCCAAAAAAAACATTTCGAACTCATGAGGGTCATTATGAATTTTTGGTCACGCCTTTTGGCCTTACCAATGCACCTTCTACATTTCAAGGGTTGATGAATTCCATTTTCAAACCCTTCCTTAGAAAATTTGTGCTAGTATTTTTGATGATATACTAATCTATAGCAGGTCTTGGAAGGATCATGTTGAACATGTTGACAGGGTGCTCAAACTATTGCAGGAGAAACAATTATATGCAAAAAAATCCAAATGTTTCTTTGGAGCACAAGAGGTGGAATATCTGGGTCATATTGTATCTCACGAGGGTGTTAAAGTAGACCCTAACAAAATTAAAGCCATTAAGGAATGGAAAGTCCTCACAACCATAAAGCAGTTGCGAGGATTTCTCGGGTTAACAGGGTATTATCGCAAGTTTGTTAAGAATTATGGGAGAATAGCAGCACCTCTAACAACATTATTGAAGAAAGATGCATTTTCATGGACTCCTGAAGCAACTAAGTTCTTTGAACATCTTAAAGAGGCAATGTGCCTAGCACCGGTCTTAGCTACGCCAGACTTCACAAAAACCTTTATTGTGGAATGTGATGCCTCAAGAAATGGAATTGGTGCGGTTTTAATGCAGGAAGGAAGACCCATTGCTTTTGAAAGTCATCCAATCAAAGGAAAGTATTTACAGAAGCCTATTTATGAGAAGGAAATGTTAGCAATACTGCATGCACTAAAGAAATGGCGAACTTACCTAATGGGAAGAAACTTCAAGGTAAAAAATGATCATGATAGTATTAAACACTTTTTGGAACAAAGACTATCTTCAGAAGAGCAGCAAAAATGGGTCACAAAGATGTTGGGTTATGACTTTGAAATAATCTACAAAAAAGGAAAGCTTAATGTTGTTGCAGATGCACTCTCTAGAAAGAATGAAGAGGTGGAAGCATTGCTTTGTGCCATTTCTATTATCCAACCAGATTGGATAACCGAAGCAAGAGATGAATGGAAGAAGGACAAAGATGTATGGACACTCATTCAAAAGTTGCAGCAAGATCCTAGTACATCCGATACATTTAGTTGGAAAAATGATTCCTTATGGTACAAAGATCGCTTATATCTTTGTAAGAATTCCCAACTAAAACAAAAGATTCTTCTGGAATTGTACACTTCTCCTTTAGGAGGACACTCAGGATTTTTAAAAACTTACCACAGGGTGAAGAAAGAATTTTTTTGGGATGGCCTTAAATCTGATATTCAAAAGTTTGTGGCGGAATGTTTGGTTTGCCAGCAGAATAAAGTGGAAACAATTAAGACCCCGGGACTTCTATAACCTTTATCCATTCCAAGTCAACGTTGGGAGGAGATTTCAATGGATTTTATCACAGGTTTACCTAAGTCCGAAGGAAAGAGTGTCATCATGGTGGTAGTTGATAGACTTAACAAGTATGCACACTTTTGTGCATTATCTCATCCATTTAAAGCAAGTACAGTTGATACTACATTTATGGACAGAATTCAAAAGCTACATGGAAGCCCAAGGGTTATTGTGAGCGACAAAGATCCCATTTTTACTGGAAATTTTTTGACGGAGCTATTTTCTTGTTTGGGTACTCAATTAGCTCATAGCTCATCTTATCATCCTCAATCTGATGGTCAAACTGAGATAGTAAATAAATGTTTTGAAGGATATCTTTGTTGTTTTGTATCTGATAAACAAACACAATGGGTCAAGTGGTTACCTCTTGCTGAATGGTGGTATAACACTTCCTTCCATACTGCAGCAAAAATGACCCCATTTATGGCACTTTATGGATATCATCCACCATCCATCACATCACCTTTAAGGGAAAATTCGAAGGTTCAAGCAGTGGAAGATCACATCGAGCATTAGCAAGAAGTTCTCCAACTCTTAAAGGATAACCTGAATTTGGCACAAAATCGAATGAAACAACAGGCAGATCAACATCGCAGCGAGAGAAGTTTTAATGTAGGAGATTGGGTATTTTTATGGCTACAACCATACAAACAAATGTCCCTCAAGCAAGCTAAGAAGGATAATAAATTATCGGCGCTCATGGTCCCTATAAGAAAGCAAACATTGGCACATACATACAAATTGGAGTTTCGTTTCTTCACGGGAGGATGGCTCAGCTTTTCTTCATGTTTATCATGTTTCTGCGTTTTAAAGAAGGTTAAGAAGAAAATCTCTCACCAAACAATATTTCCGGTAACTTTGATGAGAAGGAAAACTACTGGAACCCCAAGTGCTCGTGAAACAAGAACTCAAACAACTATTAATTTATCAATTTCGTATATCTACTATCTCATCAAGTGGAAGAACTTACCCACTGAAGATTCTACATGGGAGGATGAGAATTTTATACAGAAGCACCCAGAGCTACTCAAGCGTCGAGGACAACACTTTTTGGAAGGAGAGGGGCATGTTAGGTCCCTATATTACTAGTATAGTCCCTTATTGTTGTTAGTGTAACCCCCTTATTGTTATTACTGTACCCTTGTAACCCCCATTTTGTTATTATTGTGCCCTTAAATTATTATTGTTAGGTCGGCTAGGATTACATTGTGGCCCACTAGGATTACATTATGGCCCCATGGATTCCTATATATAGAAAGGAGGTTTTGTAAATTTTATCATCCAAGAATTGTTCATTTATGTAATGTATTGGAGGTTGCCTCCTCGAAGTGGCTCATTTCTAAGGCGTTGATATCTCTTTTCCTCTCTTTTTGGAGCTGGTTACACAACAGGACGTGGAAGTGACGGGGATTTAATATGGAGGGCCCGACGCAATTAAACGTTAATTAATCTCATCGGGGGGAATATGATTGGAGGAGTTAATTAATCATGAGGATTAATCAATTTGTTTATAAAAATGCAGGAAAGTGATCGGGAAATGATTTAACCAAGGTTAGCGGTTAAGGGAGGCATTGGGGATTTTACAAAGGGTTTATAGTTTTAACCTTGGGAAAGGGAGTCGAGGGATTAAAATACACAGGGGAAGAATTATTTTTGTATTAAAACACGTAATAAAACATGTTTTAATTATTTTTTCAATATACTTTTATTATATGATAATTAAATCAGATTAATCTAATTACCATAGGGGGCAGAATTTAATATTACGATATATTTAGCCAAAGGGGGCATAAAGTGGGTTTTTTATTTAAACATGTGGGAATAAATAACCTTGGCTAAAATTTATTAATGGGTTTTTGGGGATATTACATAAAAAGGAGTTATATATAATAGGAGAAGGTTATTTTTGTAAGGATTTAATACATAAAATCAATGTTAATATGACAAGGGGACAATGTAAATTCAAAATACATTAATATAACTAAGAAAGTGAAGATTTAAAAGAAAATTGCATTATAATCACTTCATCACTTAGACTTGGAATAAAATGTGATTTTGAGGGTTTTTTATGAAATAATGCATAATTTTCCTAAGTAAAATGGGATTTTACTTAGGAAAAGATGTTTAGAAATGAGTGAATGTTATGAAGAATGACTTCAAGTACTTAGGTTTTTCCAATTATTGGGCCGAGGGTCCGGTCCCTCCAAAAGTCAAGGAAATTCCTTGAGCCCCTCTAATTTTCAAATACCTTAGTACTTAGGGGAAATTAGTGAAATCTTTAGGGGAAGATGAGAAGGGAAGTTAATAACTTTGACTTTGCTTTGCTTTGAATTTCTTCTAGTATAGTGTCTGCCTTTGCACTTTGTGATGAAAGTAAATATTAACACATTTAGAGTCATTTTCCATCACATGCAATTCTGCAACATCATCTACCTACCCTACCTACTTTACTCTACCATTTTTTCTTCTTTATTAGGGTGCACTTAGACTAGCAAACCCTTATCACACTTTCTTTTCTTTTATATGTAGAAATCTATCTAAGTCTAACCTTATTACATCCAAGGGCTCAGATTAAGCTATTGAGCTCATTTTATTTACTCTACCTATCTACTTATCTGCCAAGATTAAACAGTTTGGTCAGATTTTATTCTCTATCTCTAAAACATGAAATTGAAAGATGAAATAGCCAAGCTTAAACTGTTTGACTATTCATAAATTGTGTCATAGGATACAAGTTGCACACAATTTTATTTATTACATAAGAGAAAAAAGTAGTGGCATTTAGACTTGCACACTTTCCTTGGCCTTTCTTTTGGTGGAGTTCATTTTATTTTAATTTTTTGGCCATTTTTATTCTTTTTACCCTTTGATTTTTCTTTTAGAGTATACCCTCTTTACATTTTTTAAATTTTTTTGATTTTTTGATAATATGGAAAACATTTTCAACAGGAAAAGGTATGAACATATTACATAGCCCATCAAGTCAATCATGAAATATGACACCTATTGGTATAGGAGTCTAACACTGGCTCCACTTGGGGATGGATTTTTCTGGTGAAAATTCAAGAACAGCAGGTCAATTGTCCTCATCCATTGACCTTGGTGAACCTGTAAATGTCTTCTGTCTTCTGCAAACTAAAATCTGATCTGAAACTAAAAAAACACACAAAAGTTTTCAAACCAACTTAATGAAAAACTAGCTAAAAATTGAAAACTAAAAAAAAAATGCTCAAAATTCTGAGCTTATTGGCACTCATCTACCTACTCAATCTACTAAAAATATTATTGAATCAGGTAATACAAAAATGCCAATGAAGCCAATCAAGTAGCTGTAACAATAAATGGATAACTTGATTGCTTGTGATCAAAATTGGAAGTATATTATGATCATGTGCCTTTATAATAAATGATATGATGTGTAAAGGCTACTTTTGATGTATTTGATCCTTATAGAGAAAACATGTTTGCAGATTTGGGCTAAAAATATTCTCCATATAATCTGATATAGGATCAATAAAAGTATGATGTATGTTATTTACTTCTAGGCCTTCAATGACTGGTTGCTCAATTGTATTCTGAATATTAAGCCTTGAAACTATTTCTTCTGTCTGGTGTTTGAAAGAATAATCATCCTCAATATGCAAGTCAAAAGATAGTACAATTTCCTCTTGCTTAGGAGAAGGAAGATTTTCAAAGAATTCTTTAAGATTTCGGAAATTGTATGACTGAATTTGAGAATGCAAAAGTTTAATTTCATTTTCATAATTTTCAGAAATTATCTCAAGAACACATATTTTCAGTTTGGGAGAATATTTTCTTGATTTCAAAAGAAGAAATAAAGCTCTTAAAAATCCTCATCAAGCTGAAGTTCTAATATCTCATCCCTCAAAATAGCTAGTGATTGTTTTGTGAAATTATCATAATTATCATCATACTGATCATGTAAGTCTAAAAAATATTCTAAGAACCTTGATTTTCTTAGGAATAGGTCATTTTGTAATAGCTTGCATCTTTTGAGGCTCCAACTTCACTCCTTCCTTTAAAACAATATGAACCAAATACTCGAATTCTTATTTCCCAAAAGCACATTTTGATATTTTTACATAAAAATGATTGTTCTCAATAATTTATATAACTTTTCCACATGTTTACTAGTGTGGTATTCCCATGATTTATTATAAATATGTGTATTATCAAAGAAAACCAACACAAATTTTATAATATGGGATCAAACAAAATTGTTCTTAAGTCGAGCCTGCCGAACTTCAAACGGCGATAAACCATAATTCAAACCAAATAGCATGTTGACGTCGGCCAATTTTGTGACGCGAAAACCAAATGAATTCCGCCCTAATATTTTTTGGGTCCGAAGTTGGGCTGGCATACGGAGGGAGAGTTGTGACATGAATTTCTTATCAAATTTGCCCTAATATTTTTCGAGTCTGGATTTCCACTGCGCGAGCGGCCCAAACAAAGATCCACTCCAATCAATTTCTGCCACGTGTCCTCAATCAGAACTTGCCCTGCTCCCGGTTGCGGATGAATTTGATGGCATTTAAGGCGATGGGACATGGATGTGGCGATTTCATATCAATCGCATTAAGTTTTAACGCTGTTCAATTAAGTTCCAAGGTTTTCACATCTAATCGCATTAAGTTTTAACAATGTTCAAGATCAGACCTCCACTCCTGTTAGCGATTCCTCATGCTCCAATATGATCCAGCCTTCAGCTCTCATTAATGATCAAATATTAATTATGATGGGCGTCCTTCGATTGCATTGTATTCGGGTTGATAAAATGGCATTTCGCTATGGTTTTTCAGACGAGCCGGTTGCTGGGTTACACTGTCTGCTCACTGTGACGAGAAGGAGAAGTGGCCAACTGAACTGCTGCGTAGACCTTGCTGCATATCTACATTTCTCTCGGTCTGGTCCTTGTCTGTCTTCCTCTGTTTCTTGGAATTCTGCTTCTCCGTCTCCTCTTGTGCCCACTACTAGTGAGACTGCATCCATGCCTCGCGTGCATCAAAGGATGCGTTGCCGCAGGGGGAGCACTAGAGGTCAACTCCTTCACGCTCCCTCTAGCCCCTCAATCGAGTTGTCTTCTGGCCAGTCCAGTGATTATTACACAGGTCGCTATCCAAATACTAGGAGTGGGCGGGGTCAGGTTGTAGGATCTGGCCACCATATGGATTCCCCTGCTCCTCGTTTCCTCACTGCTAGTTCACCTTCTCCCACGACGTGCACTGCGCAATTTTCCTTTAATTTCTCTCTCAACCGCCCATGAATTACAGCTTCAGTCACTATGGTTTTCCGTGAGGAGGCCCAAACGGAGGAAGAATGCACCTGTCCGGCGGGTCTGAGCTCGGAAAAAGCCGGCCAGCATTCGGGCCTTCAGGAGGGGAGCCGTGGCATGAATGTGGAGGTAGCACGTAGTGATCCCAGACCTTCCGAAGGATGGTGCCGAATCATCGAGGAGTTGGAGGAGTAGTTTGGTTAATTTTTTTTCTTGCTTCGTGGCCCACTTAATTGGGCTGCTTTTAGATTATTTTACTGTGCTAGACCTTTGTAATATTTTTGAATTCTGTAAATTAAACGTTCAAGACTGGTTTCCCCGTATGAGGGTAGTCTTCTTAATTTTTTAATTTTTTGATGACAAATTTGCCATGAGTCTGGGCAATGATTTTGACTTCGGTGTAATTTTATTCCCACTGTTAATAGATTAACTTTACTTCGAAAAAAAATGTTTCCCTGTTTCTATTTTAAACCTGTTTTTTGAAATACAGAGCCATGTTTATATGGTCTACGTATTATACTCTTTCTTTGTATATCTAGTACAGGAACCTTTTGTCTATGAACAGGGTGGATGTTGTAGCAGGCTACTAATGGAAACAAGCGAGCCTGAACCTTACATCTTAGATGCAACAGATGGTTACTGATTTTGGAATCAAGCGAGCCTGATCTTACAGCGAGCCTGGGTTTCTGCAGATGGTTATCACACTCCTTACATGATTAGCATTTTTCTCTGTTCAAGGATTTTGGGTACTTTAATTTGTATTTCGAACAATGGACGTCAGTACTCTATTTGTTGCTTTACTATTCTACATACTGCTATTTCACTTTCTTATAGATGCCTCGGGCATATTTGGATGCTTTCTCAGATTTGTCGATAATCTCCATGTGGATCGTTACTAGGTTTTATATCATGTCCCTGTATGTGACATGGGGTATTTTTCTATCATTGTCTGGGGTGGGACTTCCACTTTTCTGGATGGATATTTGGGTTCCAATCTTAAGATGTGAAAATTTAATGACTTCATGGACTGTTTTACTTCATACAATATATTGAAAACATCGTTTTTTCTCTTGTGAAAAAAAAAATGATTAATGTTTATCACTCTGCCTTCAAAACTAGCGATGCTGGTCTATGTTGCTGGTTTATTGATATGGTCCGATAGTGTTTTTATATTTTGGACATATAACACTCCTCACATGATTAGCGTTTTTCTCTGTTGCAGGATTTTGGGTACTTTAATTTGTATTTGGAACAATGGACGTCAGTACTCTATCTGTTGCTTTACTATTCTACATACTGCTATTTCACTTTATTATAGATGCCTCGGGCATATTTGGATGCTTTCCGTATTTGGTTTAGCACCTCCATGTAATTGCTACTAGGGTTTTATATCAAGTGCCTATATGTGACATGGGGTATTTTTTTCATTTCATCATTCCCAGGGATTTACTTTTCTGATGGATATTTGGGTTCCAATCTTCAGATGTGAAAATGTAATGACTTCATGGACTGTTTTACTTCATATAATATATTCAAAACAACGTTTTTTCTCTTGTGAAAAAAAAATGATTAATGTTTATCACTCTGCCTTCAAAACTAGCGATGCTGGTCTATGTTGCTGGTTTATTGATATGGTCTGATGGTATTTTAATATTTTGGACATATCACACTCCTCACATGATTAGCGTTTTTCTCTGTTCAAGGATTTTGGGTACTTTAATTTGTATTTGGAACAATGGACGTCGGTACTCTATCTGTTGCTTTACTATTCTACATACTGCTATTTCACTTTCTTACAGATGCCTCGGGCATATTTGGATGCTTTCTCAGATTGTCGATAATCTCCATGTGGACCGTTATTGGGTTTTATATCATGTCCCTGTATGTGACATGGGGTATTTTTCTATCATTGTCCGGGGTGGGACTTCCACTTTTCTGGATGGATATTTGGGTTCCAATCTTCAGATGTGAAAATGTAATGACTTCATGGACTGTTTTACTTCATATAATATATTCAAAACAACGCTTTTTCTCTTGTGAAAAAAAAATGATTAATGTTTATCACTCTGCCTTCAAAACTAGCGATGCTGGTCTATGTTGCTGGTTTATTGATATGGTATGATGGTCTTTTTATATTTTGGACATATCACACTCCTCACATGATTAGCATTTTTCTCTGTTCAAGGATTTTTGGTACTTTAATTTGTATTTGGAACAATGGACGTCGGTACTCTATCTGTTGCTTTACTATTCTACATACTGCTATTTCACTTTCTTATAGATGCCTCGGGCATATTTGGATGCTTTCTCAGATTGTCGATAATCTCCATGTGGACCGTTACTGGGTTTTATATCATGTCCCCGTATGTGACATGGGGTATTTTTCTATCATTGTCTAGGGTGGGACTTCCACTTTTCTGGATGGATATTTGGGTTCAAATCTTCAGATGTGAAAATGTAATGACTTCATGGACTGTTTTACTTCATATAATATATTGAAAACAACGTTTTTCCTCTTATAAAGTTTCATTTTTTGTTATTTTTTTTTTAAATTGAACCCGCTGTCGCTATACCGACGCCTTGTAAGCATCAGAATTGCGACAGCTTAAAAATGTCAGAAGAGCGACAATATAAAAATGTCGGATGAGCGACGTTCAAAAATTTAGACCACATTTCGTCGGAATTGCGAAAGTTTACAACCGTCGAAAGAGCGACGTCCAAAATGTCGGACCACATTGCGTCGGAATTGCGACAGTTTACAAACGTCGGAAGAGTGACGTTCAAAACGTCGGACCACATTTCGTCGTAATTGTGACATTTTACAAACATCAGAAGAGAGACGTTCAAAACGTTGGACCACATTTCGTCGGAAGTGCGACAGTTTACAAACGTTGGAAGTGCGACGGATTGGGAAACGTCGAAAGAGGGACACTTGTTTGGAAGCGACTGAAATAGTGTCGATAGTGTAACACTTTTTAAGTGTGTCGGAACTGTGATAGTATGGTAAACGAAGTTTTTCCCACCCTCGAACTGTCGCTCTTACGATGACTATGTGTCAGAATAGCGACGAATTGGCCGTCGGAATTTCCACCAAATTTTCTAGTGCTAGTAACTAGGCCCGCACTACCAGACCCATGGTCATCTACACGGAGAAGATAATAGAAATACAGAGCCATGTAGCCGGGATGCAAGAAACTCTGAGCACCACGGTAAAGGAAGCTTATGACCTTTTGAAAAATCTACATGAGTGTTTAACAACACTCACTTTGAAATCACAACTAATTTTGGCACAACTGCAGCAGGTGTCGAAGGAGATTCAAGAAGCCACGAACCCTAATGGACATGACCAATTGTACAAAAAAGTAGAAGAGTTAGAGGTCAAGATCCAAAAATTGAGGAACATTCAGCAACAACCAAACAGGCCCTCTAGAAGCTAAGTCAGCCTATCAAGCTTACGGTCCAAACAATGCAGCAAATGGCCGCTAAGGCCAACATCAAGATTAAGGACATGTTTGGTAATCTACCACCTGTCTCAGGGGAGAAAGAAGTAGAACAGGTCACTGCAAAGATAGACCTGCTCATGCGGGGATGGAAACAAGCCATCGTAGGCTTATGAGAACTCAAAGCATCATCGATGGAAAAGGTCCCCGAGTTGGGGCCTTTGTTTAGATAGGGAGAAGAAAAGGAGAATACAGGACTAGCCATGGAGGCAAGCAGACTGATGGAGACTAAGGAAGTAGAAAATAATTGACTTAGGATGAGTCAATAGGATGTGGTCGGGGCCTGTTGGGGCCCTTGTTTTGAAATAAAACAGTTTTTGAGTTGTGGATAATAGGTGGCAGAACGAAACCACGGTATACATAGAGATGTCATGGTTGCAAAGAATCAAAGAGTAGGTGGCACGGCTGTGGTGGGGACAAGCACAGATGGCAGAAGGAAGTGACAGAGAAAAAGTAGTGGAATGCCCAGTGATCAGGGAGATGTAGAAAATGCCAGAATGGAAAGGAAGGGATAATTTTTAGTTGCATTCGAAAAGGAACAAATAGAAAACTAGCTAGTAGAGTCAAAAGGTTCGCACAGTAGGGATCGGAGGATAGGAGCCGCAGGAGAGCTCTGTTCGGTTTTTTTGTGTTTTTCTCTCTCTTTGTTCATTTTGTTCTATCATATGTGACATTATTGTAATCATTTATGCCAGGATCGCTCTAAGGAGAAATGTAACTATCTCTTGTTGTTAATGCAAAACATTATGCTCTGAGTGTTTGTGCTCAACTTAGTGTTCCTAAATTGAGTTCATTAATTGTCAACCAGGGCTAGTAAACTGCTGAAGTGTGGTGCACTATATGTGCCTAGGTATTTGTTTCTCACTACGTTGTATTTAGTGTTTTATGATGTTTTTGGTTTTATGGTTTTATTTTTGAAAAGGGAAAGAACTAAGTGTTGGTGAAAAGAAGCTATTGGTTATTTAAAACAGAACAAAGCCTAAACTATGGATGACAAACAAAAAATGCAAAGCTTGATAACGACTTCATTGCAAGGAAATAAATCACAACATGAGCTTGAAATTATCTAATTCATTCATTAAATATGTGTTGGAAGAGCTTGAGAAATTGACAAATTAAGTGTAAATGAAGTTCTCCTAAATAAACAATCAACTCACAATATTAAAAAAAAAATGATTATTTGTAACACAGTAAGGTTTCTATTCTAGATTAACCTATGATGCTGAAGTTACCCTATTCTGCAACTTGACTTATCACTACTAGGCCTTATTCATAAATTTAGAGATTTTCTAGAACAATGCTTGGGAAAAAGGCTATAGGTGAATTTGTAAAAGATTTGCAGAGTGATCAAAGCCTTAAACTGATATTAATGACCCCTGTTCATGTGATGATGTATCAATATAAATTCAGAACAAAAGTAAGTTGTAAATAATGAAGGCCGAGAGACTAATTTTGTCAACTAGTACTACTTGAAATACAATGGATAACACTAGGCTAGAATGTGGTCTATCAATCTTAAAATACAATGACTACAACTAAACTAAAATGCCATTAATATTTTCTTGAACAAAATGAACTGATATTGAACTAAAGTGCTACTAATCTACTTGAAGTACAGTGAAAAGAGTTAAACTAGAATGCCATTATCAAACTGGAAATGTAGTGACAGAGCTGAACTAAATGCAATCAACCTCCGGAGCGTTGTAACTAAATTAACATGTAGCTAGTCTATGGAATTCTATAGCCCATCTCGTTTCAATATGAATGATATTTTGGAAGAGTTTTGTAAAAACAAGTCTGGCTGTATTATTCAATGCAATTGAACATAAACATAAGATTTGAAAGCAAATACAACTAAGATCTAAGATACCACAGCTATTTCTTATTCATTGTTAATGATGTTTTGGAAGAGTTTGTAGGAGTAAGACCGGCTATGACACTTAGTGTAAACAACCATAAATCATAAAATTCGAAAGGAAATGCGACTAAAATCTACAACACCACAGCTATGCCTTATTCATTGTGATGATATTTTGGAAGAGTTTATAAGAGTAAGTATAGCTATGATGATTAATGTAAACAAGTATGAAACATAACTTCAGAAACCTACTTAAGCTAGAAATGAAAACGAGACTAAAATACTTATCTAAGCCGTATGAACAAAGTTGCTCAAGTAGCAGGGGCCCTCTACCACCGGAGTAGAACGCAAAATATACTTCAAGATTGACTCATCCTTTCAATAAAATGGTGCTTCTTTCATTAAAAGAGAAATTACTTCAAAACAGAGTGTTTTCGGACTTCTGAAATCTAGCAATCAAACACAAAATCTAACCTTGTCCCTCGGTTTCCCGAGCCATATTTATAACAAAATTACATAACTGTCTTGAGAGAACCTAGGGATAATTGTCTTTCCAAATAAAAATCAAACTAGGACTCTGATGGTGGTCTCGTAATATTATTAAGGACATCTGGACTATCCTTGTCCTACTAGGAGTCTATCTCCTAGTTTGAGTTCCCACGTGCATAACCACCTACATAATTCCATTCAAACTTCATGGAGAGCAACAAATGATGAGGGAGTGATGTGGAATACAACCATATGTGTTTTTCTCTGAGATGACACCTGGAACCTGTGTAGACATGAAGACAACTGCAAAATTGGCAACTAGCTACAGAATGTCTGCATTCTGTATCTAGATCTAGTTCAAAAAGTACTACAATGAAAAAATCATAAAAACATAGCAAGTTAGTCATGATATACATTCTTAAAGAAATTTTAATTAATTCTATTGATCATTTGAGCCTGTAATTAATAATGGACAAAGGAAATGGAGTGGAATGTGGTGGAAGAAAAAACATCTTTGGAGCTCAACATACCCCCACTGTTAGGTTCTTGCATGTCCTCATGCAACTATTCCATGAACTCTGAGACCTCTGCAAGGACATCCAACCCTCTTCTTCTGCTTTTCCTGGCAGTCAAAGGCCTTCTGGGCTTCCTTATGACTAACTTGAATCTCAAATTTGTGAGTGCCCTGGTTAACTTTTTATTTCTCTTCTTCAATTTTTCACTGGCCTTGTGTAACTTTTGCATTTGTAGAGACAGAGTTGAATTCATATTAGTTTTCAGTTTAACCTGCTCTCTCAAAATTTCATTCTCATTCTTGATATGCCTGTTGAGTATTTCCAACTCATATTTATCTCTCCTTAGGATATCAACTGCAGATTTTGGTGGACTAGGAGTTCTGTCTCTTCCTTCTGAAGCTCTTTTCTCTAATGTTTCAACATAGTTGTAAATTTCTTGTTGTGCTAGGTCTATTTCAGGAGCTCCTTCATCAAAATCCTCCTCAGTAGGTGTTTCTTCTTCCTCTATGTTTATGACTCCAGTTTGTTTAACCTTTGTTTTCTTTAGTATCCCTCTAAGTCTGTGGCTCCTTCTTGGTTGAGATGGTCCTTCTCCTTTCTCTCTGGCAAATTTTATTATTATCCTCTCTTTCTTAAGCTACTTCCTAATCTGAGCCAATTTCTCAGAAATCATTTCTTCACTACCTTCTTGTATTGTTTTACCAGTTTGAGTTTTGGAGGTTTTCCATCTTCTGCTTCTTTTTGTAGGTTTGTCTTCAGGTGGAGGTTCCTTGGGTTCTTCAAAGTGATTTCTCACTAAGAACTCTTCCCAATTATCTCCCATTTTTATCAAATGATCAATAAAAAATTTGACTAAACCATGGTGGTATAAGGTTGTTTCTATAAATTGAACTCTCTTTTGAACACTTGAAGCCATTTTCTTTAAACCATGAAGCAAGAAAAAGGGCAAATTGAGTTCTTCTTCTAAGAAATGCATTATCAACCGAATATGATAAACATAGAAGGTACCATATCTTCCTTCACAAGTGATGAATTTTTGCAAGATAAGCAAAATGTTCCTCCATTTGTTCTTTAGTGCGGAGCTAGGGATACCCTTTTTAAAAATTGAAACATCCATACTTGGTGACTTGAGTATCTGCTTCCATGCCTCATTATGAAATTCTCTATTCTTGAACCACCTTTCTCCTTGTCTGGGAAACTCGATTGCTTCTACAATGGAGGCTTCTGTAATGGTGAATTTCATATCTCCCATCTCGACCTCAGCTCCATTGAAGGACCGTGCAAACGCTTTAGTCACCTCTTTGTGAAAACCACTGAATTTTTCAAAGAATTGCAACCACCCTTCTTGTTGTAACATTTCTCTGACTTGAGGATATCCCTCCAAGTACTTAGTTCCAACCGGTTCAGTCCTCACTATGAGACCCATAACTTCTCTTTCCAACCTTCAAATTGTTGCTCCTCTGTTCACGGTGAAAATGGCTGTTATAGAGATGTTTTTTCCCCACAGATGTTTCCTCTGTTTTACAGACTGAAATGGTTAAGAGTTGGCTACGAGAAAGAATGATATGGAGTGATTGCGGAATGAATATAATGAGGTGAGGATGATGTATATGAGTTGAAAGATATCACAAAAGAAAATACCAGAGAGATATTTTGTAACGAATTCAAAATCATCATTAAATGCTTTGGCCTAGTGACGTGACTAATCCAATCACTTCAGCACTTTAACCGTTTATATTTTTAAATGATGATCGGATATGGGATTTGAAATGGTGGAATAGAAGGAGTTTTATCCAAAGTTTCTACGAGAGGTTTGTTAGGCATGATCAAAAAAATAAATTAAAACAACTTTTTGAATTATTCATAACTTAACTATACTAAAATTTTTCATGATATGTCATTATAATCAGAACTTTTACCTTTGCCTTTCCTCTGATTTTTTTTTTTGTGATCTTTTTATGCTTTGTTCTCCCCTGAAAATCATTACTTTTTTGAGTCTTCATAACTCCCTTGATTTTGCTTGTTGTCATGGATATGCAGGATCATTTTATTGCAGATAAAGTGATTACTGGACAATGCTTTTAGGATCTATGGCTGCAGAATGTCTGACTGGCTGTAGAATGTACCTGTAGAAGACTTGAAAAATGAAATGGAATGGTTTGGAGCATGAATGGAATTTTTTATGGAATGAGTGAAGATGGATAATAAAATATGGTGTAATGGAATATGAATGAAGTGAATAATGGAGTGGAATGGATCACAACTTATGAAATGGAGTGAAGTATGAGAAGTGGCCTGCAATTCATGATATGTATTATTCAATTGTAGAAAAACATCAAACTTAAAAATCTGGGATGGAAATGAGGTGGAAAATGGGGTGAAATGAATGAAGTGTGGATGAATGAATGAAATGGAGTATGGATGAATGAATGAAATGGAGTATGGATGAATGAAATGAGATGGACCATAACTGAAATGGAACTTCTTGCAGAAAAAGAACAAATTTGAAAAGCTAAAGTGTCAGAAAGATTTTGATTTTCACTCTACCTTTTCTGTATAAACATGCTAATCAGTGATTAGTTTTCATGTTTATACTTTTTTTTTTTTCAATAAAGTGACTTCAGAAAATTCAATTAAGTTGATGAAGAATGAAAATTCTTCTTCATTAACTTCACATCACTATTCCCCTGGAACTTCTTGACAAATTATTCTCTTGAAAGTGGCTTATGATACAGCTTCAATACATGACCATTCACAAGAAAAGTGACCTCTTCTTCATCTATTGTCCTGATTTTTATTGCTTCGTTGTCAAAAAATTTCACAATTTCATATGGCCCAAGCCAATGTGTTTGGAATTTACCTTGAAAATCTTTGAACTTTGAATCAAACAAGAGAGCCCAGTCACCTTCTTTGAATTTCTTTTCCTTGATCTACTTATCATGCCATCTAGTCCTTTGCTGTTGGACTATACTTGCTTTCTGAACTTCATCTTGTCTGATCTCATCCAATTCATTAATCTGCTCCAATCTGTGCTTTTGTGCCTCTGTTATTGTTGAGTCCCAAATTTGCATCTTTTCCATACATTTTTCCATACCTTTTTCACTCACCTAAACCTCCCAGATTGTCAATATCATGTGCAAAAGGGCATCTAACATGGTTTTTAATTATATTTTTGTGTTTGCTATTTGATCTAGATTTTGTTCATTCAGCTGCGGAATCTTGCCACTTTCCGCAGCTGCTGCAACTTTCCGCAGCTATTTTGTGAAACTCTATGCTACAGGTGTCTACAAGGGAAACGAGCCACATGGGGAGGTCAGGAATGACGTGGACATGGTTCGTGTCCCACGTGTCCAAGCAAACTCGGCTCCAGGAAGCCGTTACCACATGGCCCACATGGGAAGTCAACCATGGAGTTTCATGTCGGCCGGACTCTGTTTCGTGTCACATAAAGATCCATACGGCCGTTTCTAAGCCTGCGGAGGTTAAATCGACATCTGTACAGGGTTCTAGAGTCGAATTCAAGCATCCACATTTCGTAGATCTACTTTCCAACACGGCCATACTCCTATATCCGTGGACGTAGTGGTCTACGTGCTTCCCACCAGCATGAACTTTAGGAGACAGTTACCGTTTGTTGTTATATATAGTGCGTTTGCATATGCATATGAAGTTAGTGGATGTTCGTGAATGTAATCTCTGTTATCTTTTAGTCTGCTCTATAGTGATTACGCTGCACTTGTGCCGTAACATTACCATTCTGTAATGAACTGCTTTTTAATATGAGAGGACTCTGTTTTTCAACTTAATTCGTGTTTGACATCCCCGCTGCGTCGTGTAGAGGGCCCCTCGCTCAGCTAAGGTTTTTGTGTATTAGTGTACATTTTCATTTCTATTTCTTTAAAATCATTGTATCATAATCCATCCATATGTTCATACTTTTGCGCAAAGCTGTTTCATTTCTCGTTTATACGACTTCCATATACTTCTATTTCATTTTCCTTTGCTTGCGTTCATTCCCAAGATGTTTCCATCGTTATTATGTTTTTCAGGTTTGTATAGGCCCTACATTTTCACATAGCTTTTTGACTAATGACATGGAACGTCTTAAACTCTCATCGCTAGTTTGTTTTTTCTGCGCTTACTTAATTTTCGTACGTTCGTACATTTCCGTTTTTCTATCTCGCTTCGTAGTTAAATTAGATATACTAACCGCTCAGTATCTTCAACACTTCCAAAGCTGTTAAATCGGACCGTATGGTGAGGGGCTGCATGATGAAATGTGTAGTTTAGTATTAGTTTCCTTTCTGCAAAATTAGAGATATTAAGCTGCTCATAGCGTCTTCAGTTACCTCCGAAAGCCACAGCTGGACTGATGGTGAGGGGCTGCATGATGAAATGTGTAGTTTAGTATTAGTTCCTTTTCCGCAAATTTAGATATATTAAATCATGTATGACATCTTCAGTTGCCTCCGAAAGCCACAGCTGGACTGATGGCGAGGGATTGAATTATGTGTGTATGGTTTAGTATTAGTTTACTTTCTGTAAATTAAATATCAGTTACTCAAGTTGTTTATGATTACTTCCGAAAATCATAGCTGGACTAATGATGAAGGGTTAGAAGATAAATTGATGTAATCTGATTTAGATTTATTTTGTTGCAATTTTTGAATTTCCTTGAGCATAGTTTCTTTTATGTTTAGTTGGCAGCAAGAATAGTTTGGTTTTCATGCTCACTAGTTTACTGTTTTGATTCATTAGATTAGCAGCACCTTTTCATTTCAACAGTACATTTTTATTTTCTTTCAAGTCTTGTCATTGTAATTTTCAATTTGCTTTTAAAGTTTCAAGTTGGTAAATCATTATAGGGGATATCACTTCCTTGAACAAACATAACCAAACTTGTTTTCATCTTAGAATTTCCATTTCACCTTAGAAAACCAAAAACGACAAAAAAGTTAAGAAATAGGTTATCTTGCACATATAGTGCGCCGCACTTCATCAGCTTACGATTCCCGGATTGACAAATTAAATGCAGCAATTTAGGACACACTAAATTGACCAAACATTTTGGCGCCGTTGCCGGGGAAGTGTAACTAGGTAGCCAATTTCTTAAAAAAAAAAACATAAAATCATAAAAGAAGGAAAACTTGATAACTTCTTGAAGTATGCTCTCCTCTTGCACCTAGTGTGATCTGGAGGATCAGAAAAGAGAGTTATTGGTTTAGTAATTTCTTAAGTATGCTCTCTTCTTGCACCTAGTGTGATCTGGAAGATCAGAAAGAGAATTATTAGCTCAACTTTTTAAAAAATAAAAAAATGACATGCATAGAGCAAGAGATTCTAGGGGAAGGTTTATAGCTAAAGCCAAGAGTTCGATTTTCATAACTCCATCTTCTTCAAGGCATAGACCAGATTCACCACCATCTACCCCTAGCCTTAAGATTTTTGGAAGTCAAGGAACAATTGAATTAGAGGATTCTCCTATACCACCTACTAAAACCCACTTAGAAAACAAAGAGACTTTCTCTCATCCTTCCTTGGTAGAAGAACTAGAGGACCATAAAGACTCTAAAGAAACTATCATGGCAGAGGAAGTAATAAATAGAGGTGGAGGTAGAAGAGGAGGAGATAATGGAGATAACAATGGTGAAGGAAATGATGGTAGAAATAGGGACAATTTGCTTGGATTCCCTATAGTTGATGAGGAAACTCATGCAACAATGAAAATATTTCACCATCTGTTCTCCCTAACTTTTATGGATTGCGAAGTGAGGATCCTGAAACATTTCTGTTTGAGTTTGAAGTAGTGTGCCGAACTTATGACTATATGGAAGATTCTCAAAAACTCAAACTGTTTCCTTCAACATTGAAGGGATTTGCTTTGAAATGGTTCATGGGATTAGCCACTCAATCTATCAGGACTTGGAATGATATGAAACAAACATTTTTGGATAGATACTTGGACTATTGTATGCCCACCAATCACAAGGATGAGGTATTCAAAATGATGCAAAAGAAGATGAAAATTTGGAAGATTTACTTGAAAGATTTCAATACAACTTGAAAAGAGCAAAGATGAGCAACTTAGATGATGAAACCTTGAAAGCCCTCATATTAAAATCCATTAGAGATGAATGGATATATATTTTAAACATGATGGGGAAAGGAGACATTTCTCAACTTCCACTTCGTGATATAACAGAACTATGTGTCCATCTCTCAAGGGGAAAATCTAAAACTGGAAAAGGGCCTAGGGATCCTTCTCTTATTAGGGCTAACAAATCTGCAACTGGATCAGTAAGTAGGGCAGAGATTGGTAATATGATTGATGAGTTTAAAACTGATATCTTAGGGAGCCTTAGTGAACAACTAGACACCCTTAAAATTCAAAACAAGCAGAAAGCAGAAACAGATGCTTTAGCCATCTTTTGTCCGAAATGTAGGAAGAAACATGCTTTAAGGGAATGTCCCTTGGATGCAAAAGTTGTAGAAACATGTATGATTTGCTTCGTAAAATCATGAGATCAAGGATTGTCCTTCAATCCCCGGACTCAAAGCTATTTTTTCAAGAAGATCCAAATTCAAGTAGAATCTCTCCGTTTTGTCGCAAGGAGACCTCGGGCAGTGACAACTAATCTCAAGGGTTTAATAACCCTATGAATCTTCAAACCCCACCAAATTGGAATCCTTGGCAACAACCTTGGCCCCCAACATCGTAATTCATATCAGCCATGGGTACAAGGGATGCAAAATCCTTATGGGAGATTTTCTCAATTTTATCAATATCCTCCATCTTTTCAAAATCAACAAGCTCCACAACTTCCAAGCCCAAATCCACAACTTTCATTGCCATTTCCACAACAACAACCTTCTCAACAAAATACAAATCCTCAACTCATGCTTCCATACCAACAAAGTAAGACAAATCAACTTCCAGCTTCCTAGCCATTGCCAAATCCTAACAATAAGAATCCTCAAACTACTTATATGGTAGAAGGACAACAATTTCCTACCTATATGATTGTTCCTCTCAACGATGTACAACTCGTATCCGGTAGAGTTTTAGAAAAACCTTCTATAGATATTCAAGAGCAAGATACCTCCCGAGGAGGATTCTCTTCAAGTCAATAAGGGTTCCGAGGAAGAATCTCTTCAAAATTCAAAAAATTCAAAAAAGAAAAAGAAAAGCTAACACCCACAACTCCTATAGTTGAGCAACCCCGCATCTTCATCTACACCTCCTTTTCCCTGGGAAAGACTACAAATTGATAAGGGGGTGGAAAAACAAATCTTGTTGCCTAACTATGACTTTCTGAGATGAATTGAAGAATGTTTGTATCAAGATTCCATTGCTACAAGCCATTCGAGAAATTCCTATTCTAGCAAAAACCATAAAGGAGTTGAGTTTCAAAAGACCAGAAGGAAGCTAAAGGACACAAGAAGAATCCACTGGTAGGAAAGATTGCAGACATTATGATGGGGAAAAATTACCATGCGTAAGTATGTAGATCCGTGAAGTCCAATTGTCAAGACACATATAAATGGGATAGAAATTCCAAACACATTGATTGACTTAGGGTGCTATCAACATTATGAGTAGACAGACTATGGAACAGCTTAAAACTTCCTAACCTTCTCTTTACACCTACTTTACCGCAAATCTTCGTATCGATCGATTATTAAACCGAGATGGTGTATTAGAAGATATTTCAAACCTTCCTTTAGATTCTTGGGAATATCCAAGTAGACTTTATGATTTTGACTCCAAAAGTAATCTAGGAGGACATCCACTTATCTTAGGAAGACCTTGGCTAGCCACAATGATGCTTTTATTATTAGTTGTAGATCTCGAGACATGTACATTTCAAATGGTAATTCGACAAAGAAATTCAATTTGTATCCTCCATAAGAGCAATCACAGAAATAGGATACAATGAATGGGTCGATGATGAGAACACTATACAACCTGTTTTACCATTTCTCGAAATTAGTGAGGATAGTCAAATTTTGAACACATTAGAAAATTTTGAGACATCTTCGTAATATGACTCCACACAATTTTAGCTTGAATCCGACATAGAATATTTATCATCAAGACAAATGTCTCTTTACTCTATGGAAAAGTTTGGTAATTCTGCTATTGAGATTTTTTCCAGAAAAGACATTGAATATCAACAAACATTTGGAGAAGTCACAACAAGAAGAACTAACCAAAATCTTGCAAAAACATTCTCATCGCATTTGCATGGGAGTATACTCGACATGATAGGGTATTGATCCTAAGACTTTGCATCCATCATATCTATATTGAGGAAAACAAGAGACCAATCGTGACAACCTCAAAGAAGGATGAATCCAAATCTTAGGGAGATAGTGAAAGAAGAGCTCCAAAACTTCTCAATGTAAACTTCATTTATCCAATTTCGTATAGCCGATGGGTTTCTCCTTTGGTTATAGTACCTAAAAAGAATGGTAAATGGAGGGTATGCATTGATTACAGTGAATTGAACAAAGCAACATTGAAGGATCACTTTCCTTTGCCTTTTATTGATCGTGTATTAGATACATTAGCAGTAAAAAGTACTTTTCATTTTTTGGATGGTTTTAGTGGCTATAATCAAATTCAGTAGCACTCGAAGATCAAGATAAGACCACATTTACTCTGTCCATGGGGGAAATTTTTTCCTACCTGAGTGCTTCCTTTGGGTTATGTAATGCACCAGACAACATTCCAAAGAGCAAGACTAGGAATTTTTTCGATCTAATCCATGATTGTGTAGAGGTTTATATGGATGATTTTACAGCTTATGGTAATTCATTTGAAGAAGCATTAGAAAATTTGGAAAGTTCTCATAAGATGTAAAGAAACAAACCTTTCATTAAGCCATGAAAAATGCTTTATGATGTTTATCGAAGGGATTGTTTTAGGACATCATATTTCAGAGATGGGATTAAGGTTGATAGATCAAAAGTTGAAGTCATCTCCAAGTTGCCTATTCCAAATTGTCAAAGAGATGTTAGAAGTTTTTAGGATTTATCACGATTACTATAGAAGATTTATAGAAAACTTCACTAAAATAGCATCTCCACCTCTTCAAATTGTTTACAAAAGACTGTGAATTTAAATGGGATCCCGATTGTCAATCAGCTTTTTGAAACTTTGAAAACAAGAATATCTCAAGCACCTATCTTGAGAGGACCAAATTGGAAACTTCATTTCCATATTTCTACAGATGATGTCGTATACACAGCTCTTGAGCTCGTGTTGGGTCAAAAGATTTAATTCCTTATGCCATTTATTACACCGAAAGAAAAATTTGACTCCCATGTAGTTGAACTATACCGTGATCGAAAAAAGAGTTTTTAGTCAGTTGTTCATGCAATTAATAAGTTTAGACATTACATAACAGGGCTATGAAACTTTTATTCATATTTGACCATTCCCAAAGTCAATTAGATATTTAATGAACAAACTCTGTTACTAATGGCGTAGTGACAAGATGGCTTTTTACTTTTGCAAGAATTCAATATTATCGTGTTGGATAGACCAGGAAAACAATAGCATTTAGCTGATTTCTTATCTAGGATTCAAAATACTAAAGAAGATTCTCCGTAGAAGATAAATTTCTCGATGAATACTTGTTTACAGTAACTATTAAGACCCCTTGGTATGCGAGATATTGCTAACTATTTGGTTACAGTGGAAACTACCTTCACATTTATTTCAAGAGAAAAACGAAAGATTATTCAGAGAGTTCAAAATATTCATGGATTTCTAACAATTGTTTAAACGAGGCCGATCTTGTGATCGAAGATGTGTCGTGGAAGATGAAATGCCCGATATTCTTAAGGCATGTCAAGATGAACCATGTGGCTGACACTTTAGCAGACAAAAGGACGTGCCTATAAAATCCTTTCTTTGGGATATTATTGGCCTTCCTCTTCAAAGATGCAAAACAATATGTCAAAAAGGTGCGATAGCCGCCAAAGAGTAGGAAACCTACCCTTTCAAATGAAATGCCATTGCAAACACTAGTACTCATTGAACCCTTTGAAAAATGGGCTTTAGATTTCATTGGACCTATTAATCCACCATCTAAGAAAAAGAAGTATATATTGGTTTGTACTGATTATGTTACTAAATGGGTAGAAGCTAAAGCATTAGTATCTACTACCGAAAATTCAGCTTGTTCATTTTTATGAGGATATTTTTACTCGCTTTGGTGTTCCAAGAGAAATTGTAATAGATCGGGGGAGCCAATTCACATCCAATTTGGTGGAAAAGTTGATGGAAGAATACAAAATCAAGCACAAAAGATCTACTCCTTACCACATCCACAAGCAAATGGTCAAGTGGAGTCCACAAACAAAGTTCTTGAAAGTATCATCACCAAAAGCTGCTCATCTACATAGAAGAGATTGGCGTGAAAGGCTTCCCTAAGCCTTGTGGGCCTATAGAACTACATGGAGGAATACAACAGACATTCTCCCTATGAACTTGTTTATGGGAAAGAAGTCTTGCTCCCCATTGAGTTCCAAGTCAAGACCTTCAAGATAGCAGATCAGCTTGGGGATGGACTTATCAAGCCCAAAAGCATAGAATGGAGCAATGGAATGAGCTAGATGAGATCAGACAAGAAGCAATTCTAAGAACCGATCTACTTCAATATCAAAGAACTAAATGGCATGACAAATATATCAAAGAGAAGAAGTTTCAAGAAGGAGATTGGGCATTGCTATTTGACTCCAAGTTTAAAGATTTTCAAGGGAAATTTCGCACTCATTGGCTTGGGCCATATGAGATTGACAAAATATTTAGCAATGGAGCTCGTAAGAATCAAGACCATTGGATGAGTTTTCAAACTACTCTTATTGTGAATGGCCATAGATTGAAAGTTTATCATAAGCCACTCTCAAAAGAGGATTTTGTCAAGATGTTTCAAGAAAGTTCAGATCAGCCGGTACATGATAAGAATTCTTCTTCTCCACCGAGCCCTAGCTTTTGTTTTTTCAGCTTAAAAAATAAAAATAAAATAAAATGGTATAAGCCCCAAAAACCAATCATTGATTTGACGAGTCTTTATGCAGAAAATATAGGGTGAAAATCGGTGACACCCGACACTCTATATTTTCCATGTCTTTCATTTCATTTCATTTCACCACCCACTCCATTTCATTCCACTACATTCCATTTCATTTCATTTCATTTCACTTCATTCCACTTCATTTCATCCATTCCATCAATAAAAAATATTTTTCATGACCATTTCCACGTGTCATTTGTTATTTGTTCATTTCTATTCAACCAAGTAATAGCCGTGTCGCTCGTAATCGACATCTCGTTTCCGCAAACTGACTCTAGTCACAGAAACTGTGTAGGCATTCCGCAGCCTACTACTCGTTTTCAAAGAGAATGTACAATAGATGTTATTTCCATAATTATGAAATAAAATGCAGTGAGAGGATCAAAGGAGTATTCAGGACACCAATGGAGATCAATCAGCTTGAAGACCAAGGGCAAAAGCAAAGATTCCAAAGGTATGAATAAAATTTATTTCAAATAGTATTGAAAAACACATTTTTATATAGTTTTAAACCATGAGCTCTACCCATTACGCGCAATGATTATATTGGACAGCTCCGTAACCTTTCACGATCTCCATAGTTATCCTCTTGCATTCATTTATAAACGGTTTCATCATTGAAATTCCGATTCTCACTCATGTTCCAATATCCCACCTGGGAGATAAAGAGACGTATTTGAGTTGACAAAGGACTCTTACAAGCCGCATAACTTCATAACCGTTGATTGAAACGTGTTCATATTTATTACATGACCCACCAAAATTCAAAACGCCGCTCGAATGTATTATACTTTGTTAACCTCTTTGTCGTGTCTCGTCGTGTTTACAAAACCCCACTCTACTCATTCTCACTCCTCGTTTCACTCCATTTCGTTCCTTTTGCTCATTCTCACTCCCGTATATCTACCCACGCCTTACTCCATTCCGTTTATGGTACTCATTCCCATTTTATGATACATTCCCACGACTCATTGTGCTCGATCCCGTGTATTCAATCGTTCCATTTCCACTTAAACCCTCACGAAAGAAAATTTGTGAAGCACGTAGAAGTGAAATGGGAAAATTGCTAAGGGCAGAGCCTAAGGACCAAAGTTTATAGAGGGATATCCGCAAGAAAAGGAGATATTGAAGAAAGCAAAATGGCTGCGTTTTATTCGAAATTCGAGAGGTTACCACAGAGAAGTTACGAAAGCATTTGCAAGGTCGTTTGATGGCTCGAAGCAGAAATTGGAGACCTCAAGTTTTTTGGTCAATGAAGCATCAATAGCAACAAATCACTGAACTTCTTCAGAGGGAGAGCGTTGGTTCAAAAATAAAAAGCATCATGGTGAGGCATGGAGAACAATCCTACGAAATCAAGGTATGGACATCACCGTTTTTAAAAGAGGAATCCCTCGTGCATGCAATAAAAGAAGAATGGGCCACTTTTATCGCTAATTGTTCAGAAATTCATTACATGTGAAGGCCGCTGGGGTCTATGTACATGTACCATACCGAAAGTTATCAATGAATTTTCTAGAAAACCAAACTCTCAATCTCCTTATTTCTCTATTCAATAGCTTGAAGAAAATGGTCGTGATCTGCTCAAAAACACTTAGGAGATGTAGAGCCTCATCTATATCACCACTGCACTTATAAAAAATTCTGATTGAAAAGGAGCTAAAGGAAAGAAAAGACACATGGGAACAATTCCTAGTTAGAAATTTCTTTGAAGAACCTCTCATGAAATTCGAAGGTAGTTCAATTAGAAGGACTAGAAGAAAAAGAATAAATGTTGAAACCCAAATTACTCCTACTCGTAGAAATTCCCGCAGCTAGCACAAAGAAGAAGAAGTAGAAGGAAAAGAACAATAGATGAAATCCAAAATACTCCTACTACTACTATGGAAAGAACTGATAGAGAAGAGAGATTGGTAAAAAGAAAGAAGAAGGAAATCAAGGGTAAGAAGCCAATAATACCAAAAGGGAAAGAAACTATTGAGGTCAGACATAAAACTCCTTCTTCAAGAAGAAGATCATCAAATACTCTTTGAAAGATTAGTTTATCTTCAAAAACGACCATTCTATATCCAAGAAGGCAAGAAAAGGGAAACAAAAACAAAAAGATAATGTACCACAACGTGTGAGGAGAAGCAAGCAGACTTAAGGGAAAATTGAGGAAAACACAAATTAAGGGTCCTCATTTCATTGATTTGGGTGAGGAGACATCCGAATGCAGCCCCCAACTCGACCATAGTCCATCTCAGTCTAGTTAGTGAACTCCGATTCCTTTCATTCCCAATCAGTACAATGAGCATACTCCATCTTATTCTCAGCAAAATATTGATGTAAGCCCTCCTCGGCCAGATTTTGAACATAATTCTCCTTTACAGACATTTTGGGGATGCACCAATGAAAATGACACTCGAAATAGACCCCTATGCACAGGAGGTATATGACTATATATAATCTTTGGAAAAGGCAGCACACAGGTCCAAATACTTCTTCCATTCAGCCTTTCATACATTACAAGGGATGATTTAGTTCAATCATTAAAAGCAGAAATTTTTTGAGCTGGAGCTTTTAAATAGGCACATCAAAAATGAAAATGAAACATTGAAAGAACAGTGGTAAGTCTGGACAAGATCATCCATGATAATACTATGTTACACTTGGGAATATGGCAAAAGAAGAATAAGAAATTGAAAAGGGAAATGCCAAAAATTGAGCAGAGCACTTGTAAATATCAAATTTAGGTGCTTAATGAAGAAACCCAGAATGATGGCAGTACCAAAGAAGAAGAGAAGGGGATTGGATGTGCTGGCTGAAGTATCAAGGCACATGAACCGAACAAAGAGTATCAAAATTTTGGTTGCATGAGGACATGCAACACCTTCACAGTGGGGGTATGTTGAGTCCCAAATTTGCATCTTTTCCATACATTTTTCCATACCTTTTTTCACTCACCTAAACCTCCCAAATTGTCAATATCATGTGCAAAAGGGCATCTAACATGGTTTTTAATTATATTTTTGTGTTTGCTATTTGATCTAGATTTTGTTCATTCAACTGCGGAATCTTGCCACTTTCCGCAGCTGCTGCAACTTTCCGCAGCTATTTTGTGAAACTCTATGCTACAGGTGTCTACAAGGGAAACGAGCCACATGGGCAGGTCAAGAATGACGTGGACATGGTTCGTGTCCTATTGGTTCAAGCAAAATCGTCCAAAGAAGCCGCGGTCAAAGGCGTCCACATGGAAGTCAACTATGGAGTTTCATGTCGGCCGGACTCTGTTTCGTGGCACATAAAGATCCATACGGCCGTTTCTAAGCCTGCGGAGGTTAAATCGACATCTGTACAGGGTTCTAGAGTCGAATTCAAGCATCCACCTTTCGTAGATCTACTTTCCAACACGGCCATACTCCTATATCCATGGACGTAGTGGTCTACGTGATTCCCACCAGCATGAACTTTAGGAGACAGTTACAGTTTGTTGTTATATATAGTGCGTTTGCATACGCATATGAAGTTAGTGGATGTTCATGAATGTAATCTCTGTTATCTTTTAGTCTGCTCTGTAGTGATTACGCTGCACTTGTGCCGTAACATTACCATTCTGTAATGAACTGCTTTTTAATATGAGAGGACTCTGTTTTTCAACTTAATTCGTGTTTGAGGACCGTTACCAAGGCTGTGTAGAGGGCCCCTGCTCAGCTAAGGTTTTGTGTATTAGTTTATATTTCTCATTTCATTTCTTTAAAAATCATTGTATCATAATCCATCCATATGTTCATACTTTGCAGTTGTTTCATTTCTGTTTATACACTTCCATAATTTCCATTTCATTTCTGTCTTTCATGCTTTATGATTGTTAATCACTGATCAGGGTTTATGTTTTTCAGGTTTTAGATAGGCAGCCCGGGCATTTTCATAGCTTTTTGACTAATGACATGGAACTAACATTGTTCTGCTGCTAGTTTGCTTTTCATAGTTTTTGTTTAATTTCAGTATTGCTATGTACATTTCAGTTTTGCTTATCTGCTTCAGTAGTTAAATTTAGATATACTAATCTGCTCATAGCATCTTCAGTTGCCTCCGAAAGCCACAGCTGGACTGATGGCGAGGGATTGCATTATGAAATGTGTAGTTTAGTATTAGTTCCTTTTCTGCAAATTTAGATATATTAAGCTGCTCATAGCATCTTCAATTGCCTCCGAAAGCCACAGCTGGACTGATGGTGAGGGATTGCATTATGAAATGTGTAGTTTAGTATTAGTTTCTTTTCTGCAAATTTAGATATATTAAATCATGCATGACATCTTTGGTTGCCTCCGAAAGCCACAGCTGGACTGATGGTGAGGGATTGAATCATGAGTGTATGATTTAGTATTAGTTTACTTTCTGCAAATTAAATATCAGTTACTCAAATTGTTTATGATTACTTCCGAAAATCATAGCTGGACTAATGATGAAGGGTCAGAAGATAAATTGATGTAATCTGATTTAGATTTATTTTGTTGCAATTTTGAATTTCCTTAAGCATAGTTTCTTTTGTGTTTAGTCGGCAGCAAGAATAGTTTGGTTTTCATGCTCACTAGTTTACTGTTTTGATTTATTAGATTAGCAGCACCTTTTCATTTCAGCAGTACATTTTTATTTTCTTTCAAGTCTTGTCATTGTAATTTTCAATTTGCTTTTAAAGTTTCAAGTTGGTAAATCATTATAGGGGATATCACTTCCTTGAATAAATATAACCAAACTTGTTTTCATTTTAGAATTACCATTTCACCTTAGAAAGACCAAAAACGACAAAAAGTTAAGAAATAGGTTATCTTGCACATATAATGCGCCGCACTTCATCAGCTTACGATTCCCGGATTGACAAATTAAATGCAGCAATTTAGGACACACTAAATTGACCAAACAGTTATATCAAGTCCTAGCTGAACTGCCATTTTGAAAGTTTGAATCTGGAACTCTATGGGAAACAAAAAATTCTTTTCATAAACAAGTTCATAAGGAGTATGACCTTTTGTGCTTCTCCATGTAGTTCTATAGGCCCACAAGGCTTCAGGAAGCCTATCTGCCCAATCTCTTCTATGTAAATGAATAGTCTTTGTTAGGATCCCTTCAATGACCTTATTAGTAGATTCCACTTGACCATTTGCTTGTGGATGATAGGGAGTAGATTTTATGTGTCTGATTTTGTACCTTTCCATCATTTGTTCCACTAGCCTTGATGTGAATTGAGCTCCTTGATCTGTAACAATTTCCCTTGGGACACCAAAACGAGTAAAAATATCCTCAAAAAGAAAATTAACTACAGATGCTTCAGTAGCAGAAAGTAATGGCTTGGCCTCTACCCATTTGGTAACATAATCAGTGCAAACCAATATATATTTCTTTTGTCTTGATGGAGGACTAATAGGTCCTACAAAATCCAAAGCCCATTTTTCAAAAGGTTCAATATGTACCTGAGGCTGTAATGGCATCTCACCTGAAGGAGAAGGTTTCCCTACCCTTTGGCAGCTGTCACACCTTTTGACATACTCTTTAGCATCTTTAAAATGGGATGGCCAATAGTATCCTAAATGAAGGACCTTATAAGCTGTCTTTTTATTAGCAAAGTGTCCGCCACAAGGTTCATCATGACATGCTTTGAGAATCTCAGGCATCTCATCTTCCCGAACACATCTCCTAATGATAAAATCTGGACCTATCTTGTACAACTCATTAGCAACCCATGAATATTTTGCACTATCATAAATGATTTTTCTTTTGTCTCTTGCATTCATTATTGAAGGAAATTTTCCTGAAACTAAATAATTAGCAATGTCAGCAAACCAAGGAGTTTGAGTAGAAATTGCAAAAAGATATTCATCATGAAATTGATCTTCAACTGGAGTGTCATCTTTGATGTTTTGGAGTCTAGATAGGAAATCAGCTATTGTGTTTTGTTTTCCAGGCCTATCTAGAATGGTAATGTTGAATTCTTGTAAAAGCAATAACCATCTTATGACTCTGCCATTAGTAATTGGTTTGTTCATTAGGTATCTAATTGCAGAATGATCTGTGTGAATAAAAGTTTCATAGCCTATTATATAGTGTCGGAACTTTTTTATGGCATGAACAACAGCTAAAAACTCTTTTTCAGTTACAGTATAGTTTAACTCTGAAGGAGTCAAATTTTTACTGGTATAGTAGATGGCATAAGGAATCATGTCTTTTTGTCCCAATACTGCTCCTAGAGCTGTATCTGAGGCATCTGTTGAAATATGAAAAGGTAACTTCCAGTTAGGTCCCCTTAAAATAGGTGCTTCAGAGATTTTTGTTTTCAGGGTCTCAAAGGCTAACTGGCAATCGGGATTCCACTTGAATTCACAGTCTTTGGTAAGTAATTTTAAAAGTGGAGATGCTATCTTGGTGAAGTTTTCTATAAATCTTCGATAATATCCTGTAAATCATAGAAAACTCCTAACATATTTTTGACAACTTGGAATATATAAGTTAGAGATGACTTCAACTTTTGACTCATCAACTCTAATCCCATCCCCTGAAATGTGATGTCCTAAAACAATTCCTTCAATAAACATCATAAAACACTTCTCATGACTAAGTGAAATATTTGCTTCTTTACATATTTTTAAAACTTTTTCCAAGTTTGCTAAGGCTTCTTCAAATGTGTTTCCATAAACTGTGAAATCATCCATATATACCTCTACACAATCATGTATTAGATCTGAAAAGATTCCTAATACTTCCCTTTGAAATGTTGCAGGTGCATTGCATAATCCAAATGGAAATACTCGGTAAGCATAGGTACCCAAAGGACAGGTAAATGTGGTTTTGTCTTGATCCTCAAGTGCTACTTGAATTTGATTATAACCACTAAACCCATCTAGAAATGAGAAGTACTTTTTTCCAGCTAAGGTATCTAATACCTGATCTATGAAAGGTAGGGGAAAATGATCTTTAAGAGTAGCTTTGTTTAATTCTCAGTAGTCAATACATACCCTCCATTTACCATTTTTCTTTGGCACAATTACCAAGGGAGAAACCCACTGACTATCTGAAATAGGATAGATAAAGTTGACATTCAACAATTTCTGCAATTCTTCTTTAACAATCTCCCTAAGATTTGGATTCATCCGTCTTTGAGGTTGTCTGATTGGTTTACAATTTTTCTCTATGTAGATGTGATGAGTGCAAGTCTTGGGGCTTATCCCTTTCATATCAGTGTATTCCCATGCATATCCAGAAGAATTTCTCTGTAAGATCTTGACTAGCTCTTCTTGTTGAGATTTTTCTAGGTTCTTGTTTATGTTTAAAGTTTTGCCTTGAAATATTTCACTTGTAGAGCTGCCAAATTTATCCATAGAATGAAGAGACATCTGTCTTGATGATAAAAACTCAATGTTGGATTCTTCTTGAAATTGTTCATGTTTGTATTCCGAAGAGGATTCAAAGTTTTCTAAAGTATTCATAATTTGACTATCTTCACTAATTTCTGAAATTGTGAAGAGAGGTTGTAAGTCTTCTTCATCCTCTATCCATTGAGTATCATCTAAATCTGTAATTGTCCTAGCTGGAGGATACAAAGTGAATTTCTTAGTTTAACTACCATCAGAGATGTACATATCACCGGATCTACAACTAATGAAAGCAGCAGCTGTAGCCAACCAAGGTCTTCCTAATATAACAGGATGCCCTCCTAGATTATTCTTAGGAGTTAGGATCATGAAATCCACAGGGTACTCCTAAGAATCTAGGGACACTGGAATATCTTCTATTACCCCATCAGGTTTGATCACAGATCTGTCTGCTAATTGTAATAATGTGAGTGTAAAGAGAATATTAGGAAGTTTCAGTTTATCCATGATTTGTCTACTCATAATATTGATTGATGTTCCTAAATCAATGAGTGTGTTTTGGATCTCAATTCCATTGATGTGAAATTTAACAACTGGATTTCCTGGGTCTAGATACTTTGGAATAGCAATCTTATCCATCATGATATCTGCTATTTTTCCTGCTAGTTGAATTTTCTTTGTCTCTCTTATTCTTTTTCTTGTTTTCTTCATGCTCAACTCCTTTATTGTCTTTGCTAAAATTGGAATTTCCTTGATAGATTGTAATAATGGAATCTTAATACAGACATTTCTCAGCTCATCTAGGAAATCATAATTAGGCACCATAATTTGTTTTTCTACACCTCTATCAATTTGTAATATTTCTGGAAAGGGAGGTGTAGGAGTGGATGTTGATGGCTGCTCTAATACAAGAGTTGAAATTATTGGTTCTTTTTGTTTTGGTTTTTCAATGTTTGGGTCCTGAAAAGATGTGTCTTCTTCAAGACTTTTATTTTCCCGTAGAGAATCTTCCTCAAAGTTATCTTGTTCTTGTATGATCACAGAAGGTTTCCTCTTTTCAAGTATTCTTCCAGACCTAAGTTGAACATCACTAAGGTCTAGAGGAGTAATTAAATAAGTTGGAAATTTTTGGCCTTCTATCATGTATGTATTCTGAGGATTTTTATTGTTGGGGTTTGGTATGGGTTGAGCAGGCAACTGATTTGATTTCTGAGGAAATGGTAATGGGAGTGGTTGATTTTTATGTTGTGGGTTCTGAGGATTCTGTTGAGGATTCTGTTGAGGATTTTGAGGATAAAAATGTGGGTATGGTGGATAGGATGGTGGATATTGATAGTACTGGGAGTATCTTCCATAGGGATTTTGTGCTCCTTGTGCCCAAGCTTGAGATTGATTTTGAAATTGGGGCCAAGGTTGCTGCCAAGAATTCCAATTTAGTGGAGGTTGATTATACAATTGATCATGGAATCCTTGTGTTTGAGGTCCTTGCCAAGGCCTTCTAGAGTCAAAATTGAGAGATTCTGTGGAATTTGTAGGAGTTTCCTCTTGAAAGATAGCTTTAAGACCAGGAAGTGAAGGAAATCTCTTGGTTTCATGTTTTTCTGAACAAATTACACAGGTCTATACAACTTTTTCATCCAAAGGACATTCTCTCAAAGCATGCTTCTTTCTACATTTGAGACAAAAGATGGCTAAGGCATCAGATTTAGCTTTCTGCTTGTTTTATAACTTAAGGGTGTCTATTTGTTCACTAAGACTCCCTAAGATGTCAGATTTGAATTCATCAAGCATATGCCCTATCTCTGCCCTATTTACTATCCCAGAAGCAGACTTACTTGCCCTTGCAAGAGAAGGGTCTCTTGGACCTTTTACAGTTTTGGATTTCCCTCTTGAAAGGTTGATACATAACTCAGATATTTCAGGTAATGTGAGCTGAGATATATCCCCTTTTCCCATCATGTTAAGGATATCCAACCATTCATCCCTAATTTTCTTCAACGTGGAGAGTTTTAGTGTGCCTAGATCTGTGCCTTACTTTTTCTTTTTATGTTGTAAAATGAGAACTTCTGAAAACAACTTCCCAGTTTTCATCTCTTTAGTGTCATTCTAATACTTTCCAGGATTGAACTCAGGTACACAACTAAACCATCTTTTCTATAGAATGCTGTTTATGTCTTCCCATGTCCATGAGAATGTTGATCACATCCAGTGAACCACTAATGTTGCCTCTTCAATGTTGAAGAAGCAGTTTATGTTTTTGAGCGTTAAAAGTAGTCATAGTTTTCGGCATAGGACTCACAAATTCAAACAGAAGCCATGACCTCACTTTAACTCCAGAAACAGTGACAGAGGGTGGGAAATTTTTTTTCATAGTTGTGTATTAATTTTTCATTAAAATGTGTTCCCAGTTTCCATTTCTTCTACCTCCTCACTTCTTCCAGAAAATAACACTGCCTCTGGCCTCATCTGCTGATCCTCTGAATAGCTGTGTGTTCTCCATTAAAGACTCCTCCTCCCCCTTCTTATGCCATAGTTGATTCTTCTGTGGAAGTGGAAAAGTTTGTATCTCTAGCAGGGGTCCTTGAATCTTCTTCTAAGACAGGTTCAGTGGATGAAGTTGAATGTCTTTCTAATGGAATATCTGATCTTAAGTCTTCTGGAATTCTAGGATTAGTAAAGGATGGAATGTGGGTCTGAGTTGGAGGTGTGCTGGCTCTTGGTCTAGGTGAAACAAGAGGTGTTCTAGGAATCAAGCTTCTGCTTTTGCTTCTTATGAATCTACCCCTTGAGTCTCTCTCTCTATGCATATCACTGTTTTTGGGAGTTAAGAAACAAGGCTACCTAGTTACACTTCCCCGACAACGGCGCCAAAATTTTTGTGCTCAATTTAGTGTTCCTAAATTGAGTTCATTAATAGTCAACCAGGGCTAGTAAACTGCTGAAGTGTGGTGCACTATATGTGCTTAGGTAGTTGTTTCTCACTACGTTGTATTTAGTGTTTTATGTTGTTTTTGGTTTTATGGTTTTATGTTTGAAAAGGGAAAGAACTAAGTGCTGGTGAAAAGAAGCTATTGGTTATTTAAAACAGAACAAAGCCTAAACTATGGATGACAAACAACAAATGCAAAGCTTGATAATGACTTCATTGCAAGGAAATAAATCACAACATGAGCTTGAACTTATCCAATTCATTCATTAAAGATGTGTTGGAAGAGCTTGAGAAATGGACAAGTTAAGTGTAAATGCAGTTCTCCTAAATAAACAATCAACTCACAAAATTACCAAAAAAATGATTATTTGTAACACAGTAAGGTTTCTATTCTAGATTAACCTATGATGATGAACTTACCCTATTCTGCAACTTGACTTATCACTACTAGCCCTTATTCAGAAGTTTAGAGATTTTCTAGAATAATGCTTGGGAAAAATGCTATAGGTGAATTTGTAAAATATTTGCAGAGTGATCAAAGCCTTAAACTGATATTACTGACCCCTGTTCATGTGATGATGTATCAATATAAATTCAGAAAAAAAGTAAGTTGTAAATAATGAAGGTTGAGAGACTAATTTTTTCAACTAGTACTACTTGAAATACAATGGATAACACTAGGCTAGAATGTGGTCTATCAATCTTAAAATACAGTGACTACAAATAACTAAAATTCCATTAATATTTTCTTGAAAAAAATGAACTGAGATTGAACTAAAGTGCTACTAATCTACTTGAAGTACAGTGAACAGAGTTAAACTAGAATGCCATTATCAAACTGGAAATGTAGTGACAGAGCTGAACTAAATACAATCAACCTCCAGAGTGTTATAACTAAATTAACATGCAGCTAGTCTATGGAATTCTACAACCCATCTCGTTTCAATATGAATGATATTTTGGAAGAGTTTTGTAAAAACAAGTCTGGCTGTATTATTCAATGCAATTGAACATAAACATAAGATTTGAAAGCAAATACAACTAGGATCTAAGATACCACAGCTATTTCTTATTCATTGTTAATGATGTTTTGGAAGAGTTTGTAGGAGTAAGACCGGCTATGACACTTAGTGTAAACAACCATAAATCATAAAATTCGAAAGGAAATGCGACTAAAATCTACAACACCACAGCTATGCCTTATTCATCGTGATGATATTTTGGAAGATTTTATAAGAGTAAGTCTAGCTGTGATGATTAATGTAAACAAGTATGAAACATAACTTCAGAAACCTACTTAAGCTAGAAATGAAAACGAGACTAAAATACTTATCTAAGCCGTATGAAAAAAGTTGCTCAGGTAGCAGGGGCCCTCTACCACCGGAGTAGCACGCAAAATCTACTTCAAGATTGACTCAGCCTTTCAATAAAATGGTGCTTCTTTCATTAAAAGAGAAATTACTTCAAAACAGAGTGTTTTCGGACTTCTGAAATCTAGCAATCAAACACAAAATCTAACCTTGTCCCTCGGTTTCCCGAGCCATATTTATAAAAAAATTACATAACTTTCTTGAGATAACCTAAGGATAATTTTCTTTCCAAATAAAAATCAAACTAGGACTCTGACGGTGGTCTCATAATATGATTAAGGACATCTGGACTGTCCTTGTCCTACTAGGAGTCTATCTCCTAGTTTGAGTTACCACATGCATAACCACCTACAAAATTCCATTCGGACTTCGTGGAGAGCAACAAATGATAAGGGAGTGATGTGGAATATAGCCATTCTCTGAGATGACACCTGGAACCTGCGTAGACATGAAGACAACTGCATAATCGGAAACTAGCTACAGAATGTCTGCATTCTATAGCTAGATCTAGTTAAAAAAGTACTACAATGATAAAATCATAAAAACATTGCAAGTTAGTCATGATATTCATTCTTAAAGCAATTTTAATTAATTCTATTGATCATTTGAGCCTGTAATTAATAATGGACAAAGGAAATGGAGTGGAATGTGGTGGAAGAAAGAACATTTTTGGAGCTCAACACCGAGTTTGATGATGTGAGTTCTGTAATATGTTTCTGATTTAGTTTAATGTGTGGGTTACTTTAAATTTTGTTTTTCATCCTGAATACGTTGATGAGTATTTTCATTTACAGAGTATTTACACTTTCTTGGAGCACTTAGTCCTATGGGTTTTAGGATATATGTTATGCTTGATCGACACCTGATCTGATCCTAACCTTAGTAAGGTCATGACATGCCTCGGGTGAGACTCTCTACTCTTCGGAGTAGGGTGAAAATGCCAATGTTGTGCTAGACTACTACAGAAAACCTTTTTTGCCTCCATCTTGAACCTGGGTCTTTCCCCATAGACCTTTTTCCTTGCCAACATATATGATGCCTACATCTGCAACAAGAGAATCCACAGGCTCACACCTCCACCCTCAAAATAATACATGGATTCACTTCCTTCCGATGAAGTCTAGAATCCACTGCCAAATTCAAAGTTGTATCCAATGTCCAACACTACAATCCTATGCTCCTATACCATTAGTGAATAATTATCGGCTCATTTTTCCAGGGCACACTCCTAATGTGCATCTGATTCCATCTATCAATTCTAATGACCAAAATGAATCCATCAATAGCCTTCACTTCTCTGCTACACAGTCCCTCAGGAAATCTGGTAATCCCCTTTCGTTCACTCACTCACCTTCCAAGTTACCCGACATCCCATGTTTGTGCTCAATCTAGTCTCCTAAATTGAGTTAATTAATTATCAACCAGGGTTGGTAAACTGCTGAAGTGTGGTGCACTATATGTGCCTAGGTATTTGTCTCTTACCACATTGTGTTTAGTGTTTTCTGATGTTTTTGGTTTTATGGTTTTATATTTGGAAAGGGAAGGAACTAAATGCTGGTGGAAAGAAGCTACTGGTTAAAAACAAAGTGAAGCCTAAATTATGGATGACAGATGACAAATGCAAATACTGAAACAAAACAAAGCCTGAACTATGGCTAGCAAATTAAAAAGCTTGATAATGACTTCAAGAAAATAAATCACAACATGAGCTTAACTTGTCCAATTCATTCATTAAAGATGTTTTGGAAGAGCTTGAGAAATGGGCAGCTAAGTGTAAATGAAATTATCCTAACTAAACAATCAAACAATCAACTTACAATGTTACAACATCTCATCCATGATTAAAGGTCTATTAAAATATATTTGGAAAAGACATTTGTAGCACCATAAGATTTCTATTCTAAACTAGCTTCTAACTTTGTTCTGCAACTCAATCTAGCACCACTAGGCCTCACACAAAAGTTATAGATTTCTTTTTAGAATGGTATTTGAGAGAAGGCTTGTTTGTGAAATGGTAAAAAGGTTGCAAAAATACTCCAGGCCTTAGACTGATACTACCTTCTGTCCAGATAACTATGTGTTAGTATGAGTTTGGAACAAAAGAAGTTTTGTAAATAATGAAGACCGTGGTGTTTAAATTTAACAACTAATACAATTTGAAATGCAATGGATGGCAACTAAACTGGAATGTTAACACAGTGAGCTAAGTTAAGACTAAACTAGGGTACTACTAGTCTACAGTGAACAATGTTAAATTAAAAGCCATTATCAAACTGAAAATGAAATGACAGAACTGAACCACATGCATTCTACCTCCGGAGTGTTATAATTAAGTTATCATGCAACTAACCTAAGGAATTCTACAGTTCATCTCGTTCAGTATGAATGATGTTTTGGAAGAGTTTGTGAGAACGAGTATGGCTGTATCATGCAAAGCAATTGAACATAAACACAAGACTGAAAGCAAATACAACTAAATTCCAAGACACCACAGTTACTTCTTACTCATTGTTATGATATTTTGGAAGAGCTTTGTAAGAGTAAGATTGGCTATGCCACTTGGTGTAAACTAAAAACTAAAACCTACAATACCACAGTTATGCCTTATCCATCATAATGATATTTTGGAAAATTTTATTAGAGTAAGTTTTAACTGTGATAACTAATGAAATTAAATGCAAATAAACCTACACTATCACAGTTGTGCCTCATTCTTCATAATGATATTTTGGAAGAGTTGATTAGAGTAAGTTTGGCTGTGATAGTAAATATAAACAAATATGAACATAAGCTGAATTAAAAGCGAAACTAAAATACTTATCTACTATATAAACAAGGCCGCTCAGGAGGCAGGGGCCCTCTACCACCAGAGTAGCACGAAATCTAGTTCATAATCAACTCAACTCGTTCAAGGAAATACTGCTTCTTTCATTAAATAGGAATCACCTCAAAACAGAGTATTCACGGACTTCAAAGATCTAGCAGTCAACCATAAAATCTAACCGAAATATAACCTTTGTCTCTCGGTTTCCCGAGCATATTTATAGCAAATATACATAACAGAACTTGAGATAATACGGGGATTATTGTCTTTCATAATAGAAACTAAACTAGGACTCTGATCATAATCACATAATAGAATCTGGACTGTCCTTATTATGTTAGGAGTCTACCTCCTAGTTTTGGTTTCCACGTGCTTAACCACATACAGAATTTCGTTCAATCTCCATGGAGGGAAAAAAACAATGAGGACATGACGTGGAATACACCCATGTGTGCTTTTCTCCAAGATGACATCTGGAACCTGTATAAACATGAAGCTGGCTGTAGAATTGGAAACTAGCTACAGAATGTCTGCATTCTGTAGCTAGTTTCAGTCCAAAAAGTACTATAATGACACAACCATAAAAACATAGCAAGTTAGCCACGATATTCATTCTTAAAGAAATTTTAACTAATTTCCTTGATCATTTGAGCCTGGGATTAATAATGGATAAAAGAAATGGAGTGGAATGTGGTGGAAGAAAGAACATTTTTGGAGCTCAACATCCCCTATACCAAACGATCCATCCCTTGGCAAGGATTCCTCACATCAAAAGGTACATAAAAAAGGAATATCCTTGCCTCAAACCATCATACCAGTCATAGCATTCTTGTGGAAATCATTGGAAACTATTGAGTACCAGTGTCCCACAATGGCCCTGCTGGTGAAGTGCTTTACCAACATATTTCTGCATGTTTCAATTCATTTTGTTGTTGTTTCTAGTGTCTTATCCATGCTTATCCTAGCATGTTGCAGATCATACTACTTTCACTTTGTTGATGTACGCCTCAACATTACTTATCCATAACATAAACATAGACATAGTATAATCACATAATATCAATTCATAACCACATGATACTAACCTCATACATTTGTGAGGGTTATTCTTCCCACTTGGTTCTTCATAACACCATGAACCTTTTCATGCCATTCACCTGCATAATAAATCATTCCTCCACAAGAATGATCCTTGAAAACCCTGTCATACAATGACATCGATACATAGATACATACATATATATAATCGTTAGCATAAAAAAATCATGATCCTATCAAACAATGGCATACATACCCACATATACATATAAACATTTATCATCAAACAACGGTGACCCATGATTACCCTGTCAGACATGACATACATACATACATACATGTATACATATATAAACATCTACATAATCCTGATCACAACATAATTACCAAATAACGTAAGGTCAAGGTGGTGAGAACTCCCTTTATCCATGCACAACATACACATAAATTGAGAACAACAGTTCCCAACATAGCCAAGGCATCTAATGCCTCAAATAACTTTACTTTACCTTTCTAGTTACATTTCTCAGGTATGTATGACCACCATCCATTTACCACAATGGACCCAACTAGGCCAACCAACTATCATACTATTACCTTTTCTTCGCTTACTCATGCATCGAGCTTCATCCATGTCTTACATTACCTGTTGAGTACCACACAACTCTCCCCATGCTCCACTAAATTTCATATTTCCCAACCAATTCCTAGACTCTCAAACATAAAACACAACAATTGAGAAACAACAAGATGAAAACCATGAAAATCAATAACAATACGACACAATGAATAAATTGGCAAGGCTTTCAATAGACATAAAAAAACTGCAAATCAAGCGCAAAAAAATCAAAAGACCAATAGTACAAGACTAGCAACAAACACCATGACTCAATCCCTATGGTTCCCTATACTTCCAAAGGAAAGCTCAACCCGAGCCTTCTTTAATATCTCATGGAAGTCTCTTTTCCATGCAATGCCTGCACCATACTTCCATAAACACATAGATTTCAATGGATAATTAAATATAACAATATACCATTTATCTTACATTTTTGTGCCAGGCGCACTGCCTTATAATTGAACACACATGTTAGCCATATGTACCAAACACCAAAAAAACATATCTATCAATTTGAAATAAACATTTACCAATACTAATAACCATGTCATAATCAAAAATCAATTCACATTCATCTGTCATAATACATAATGCTACAACTATCACCTACTTACACTCAATTATATACAGACTATCTCAGCACACGTGTTAGACAACCATCTTAAAATATGATCATCCCTTCATCCAATATTACAGAAACATATACTCATATCATGTGATTAATAAAATATTAAACAATAAATAGATGCCATAATGTACAGAAACACTCAAACACCAAATAGATGACACATTTAGACATTCAAGTAAAAAGTAGATGACATAAGAAATCTCATACCTTAATGTATCTCAGGGGAGGCTATATTGTATGCACAATCAATCTATATTAACATGACATAAATTCACAACATATCAAATCAATCATAAATAATGTCATGATATCCATGATAGTAACTAGCTAACATGTTCACATCATAGACTCATAAAAAAATTGCATTCATGCATAAAAATCGCATATGCATAGTCAACTTTGATTAGTACAACACAATGTCACAAATAATTCGACCCATACTTGAATGCCATAACCATAACCATCTACCTAGGCCAATCCAATTTAGCATGATACATATAACATCAAGATAGTTGTACAATAACCCTAATCATCAAGTTAATTAACGTATAACAACAAAAAGTTAGCATATACCATGCTCATAAACAACATATAACATAATCATCAGGATAGCTACAAGTTAACATATAACATATTCATCAACAACATATAACACAATGATCAGTTAATACTATGCCTGACTAACCAACACATGTACGGATGGTCACACTATTCAACCAATATCTATCATAGCATTAAATAGAATGAGATGCATACACATAACCCTAATGCATATGACTCCATTGATCAATAAGAATTTATCACATATGTAACCATAATAATAATATAATGAAAAACATATAAGTAAACCTAATTCTTACAAAAACCATGAATCACATACCTGCATGCCAAGCATACTAACTTGTATGAAAATCTACTCTTACCCCACAGTACATTGTTGTAACTTCACTTTAATGATCTGCATCTCCTGCTCTATCTTAGCCAGCATATTAGCATCATAACATACTAATATAATCATGATGACCTAATTGCATACAATGACCTTATGCACAACAACCTAAATAAAACCAATGCAAACTTCACCATATGCACCACTTGAAATGTATAACCAATCATGAATGACCAATGCATGTTCAACATATCATAACACACAAGTAAGAATATGTGGACAACACTGAAGCATGACTAATATGTAAGCCTAGCACAAGCAAGCAATGCATGTACAATATGTAAAAATATGTTAAGAAAGCGAGCACAAAAAATACAAAAGCATGAGCAGCACACAACCCATCATACACTCGTGAAAATATGTTGACAACAACACCATCAACAATTCCATGGCGACACCACTGCCACCATGGCCAATATTGCACAATTGCAACAAGAACATACACCCTAGGTATGAGAAACACATATTAAACAATAGAAAAACATGACCAAAAAACCACCCATATAGTCCAAGGGTTGAACCATGCTCTTTGTTGAGATTGCAACAAGATGATGAGCTTAGTGGAAAGGAGTTGCCTTCACTAAGTGGGCCCACAAGCTATTTTTGGCGCAAAGTCTATTTTTAGACTATGTCTATTTTTAGACATATGGATCATGTTTTATGAGTTGCAGGATGCTATTTGTGGATGGTTGGTCAAGTCAGAAAAAATATATGGACTTCTATTTTTAGACATATTGGGCGGAATCTATTTTTAGATTGCCAGTCTAAAAATAGATATGTCGAATATTATTATCTCTTAATAATATTTGGACTCTAAACATTATCTTATTATCTTGGAGCACTTCAGTTAAGTGCACAGATGTGGCACAACAGTTGACAGAAGTAATTACGCTATTCCTGAGGGTTAAGTGAAGCTATTGGATGGATACTTCAGTTAGAACTCATGTGACAGATTTTGGTGGAGTTGATTGAGGAAGTTAGTGGAGTTGTATTCAGTTTAATTAATCTAAACATAGTTGAGCTATTTGTATTCAGTTTAACTAATTTATACAATTAGTGAGAGTGGTGTGAATTAATTATTAATTAATTCACTAATTATAAACTCATTAATCAACTAAATAATGCATCAGTTAACTTCAATGCATGGACAGTTTCAGTGGAGACCAGTGCAGAAATAGGTGAAAGAGCAGGTCAACTATCAGTTGTGACTATACTGTTGCTATTTGCAACACACGAATAGGTGGAGAATCCCATGAGGATTGCACATTACAAGCCAGGTGGTTTATCTATTTAATGAAGCCATCCCATAGCATTGATACCGCAATAGAGGCTAGCTATCAAGTAACAAAAGATTGGAGCATGTGTTTTGCTAGATCTAGCTTGATAGTGTGTAGCAATTGAGGGTGTGCATGAGAGCTTGTGAGGAGATTTTGTACTATGATTGTTACATTATATCCATGAAATATAATATATAGATATTTGGGGTTTTCAACTTTAAGCTTTCCCATTAAATACTGTGTTCATATGTGTGATTGTTTGTGGTTTTAATGTATGCATGCAATTGATTTTATTTCCGCATGTGATGATCAATGGTAGAAAAGATTTTGTATTATGCATGAAGCTAAAATAGTGTGTGATAAGGAGAATCTAGGTGAATAATATATCATTTATTCAAATTTCTACATGATATCAGAGCGATATTGATCATTGGAGAAATTGCAAAACATTAAAGCGGTTGAGTTTTGTGCTGGTGGAATTCGAATTTGCAGCAGTGTTTTCTTGGTGTCGAAGTTGAGATGTATTTCAATGGATTGCGATTGGAGTATGCCCTTGAAGGAAGCTCGAATTATATTGCATGGAAGGACAGGATGGAGGTGGTGCTGGATGACAATGAGTTGAAAGAATTCATAGATGCAGAAATTCCAAAGCCTACTTCTAGTGATGCTACCGTACTTGATGCATGGAAAAAGAAGACAGCAAAGTGTCGAAGGATTCTATTAGAGGGTGTGAAGGATCACATAGTATCCAGAATTCATGGTAAGGATTCTCCATTCTTTATGTGGAAAGATTTGACAGATTTATTTCAAAGAAAGAGCGATCAGAGGAAGTTGGCGCTCAAGGATAAACTCAGGAACATAAAAATGGAGAAAGGCGACAGTATGCCCAAGTACCTCACAAAGTTCGTCCAATGCAGGGATGAGCTAGGAATTGTGGGGGTGACTGTTGATGATGAGGACTTGGTGATATTTTCTCTCCTTGGGCTTCTGAAGAGTTGGCATTCCTATCAGGACTCTGTCAATGGTCGGGAGAAATTGCCAGGATGGGAGCGACTTTGGTCGGATCTTGTGCAAGAGGAGATAAGGCGGAGTACCAGGGATGGATCTTCATCAAAGAACTCTGATGAAGAGAATTGCGCTTTGGCTACCAAAGCAAAGAAGGGGAAGATCAAGAAAGCTTCTCAATCCGGTGCGAAAGGCAAGAAGCAGGACATGTCCAAGGTGAAGTGCTTTCACTGTTGTTATCACTCAGATTTTCCTTGAAGTTGTTGGAAGAGGAAAGGGGTCTGAGGTAACCACAAACCAACCTTCAGATACAGAATCTAGCCAATCTGTATCCAAAGAGGGATCTCTCTATAAAATATAGCTTTGTTTTTAGAAGATATTAGGCTAGTTGTAAAGTCCAGGGTTTTGATTTTGTTTGAGTTGATGGAATTATTTAGCTAAGATTAAGATCAAGTAGTTTCAGTCCATTGGGCTAATGGAGTCAAAGGATTGGCTGCACTGGCTTAAGTCTTTCAACAGAAGATGGTTTATCAGGGCAAGATAATCAAACTAGAAACAATTATAGATCTAAAGTGAATGGAATGGAATTCAAACGGATGAAAGGCAACGAAGAATCTTTCAACACATTCAAGAGACGAGAAATAGATTGATTATCAATAAAGAGCAGTTAAGTATTCTTTACTTAATAACCAAAGATGTATGAACCAGACAAACAGGAGCGATTAAGAATTCGCTGTTTAAACTAGTTTAGAGGAAAACATTTAAAATAATAACGACTGAAATCAGATTACATCTAAGTACTTTCTGATTTAATCTTTTTCGTTAAATATTAATATAATGAAACACAGATGATATCATAAACAAATGTAAAACTTTAAAACATGGGATAGAGATGACTTATTGATCCTTCATTTAACACATGAATCCTGAGAAAAGTCTTCTGCCTCAATTCCTTGTCCAGTTTTGCCACGAAAATTTCTCCAAAAGCTCTTTATTCCAAAATATTCAATGTTACATCAGAGTATAAGAATCCTCCTCAAAATAATTCCAAGAGTGAAGTATTTATACAAATTCTAAGCTAAAATATCTTGAAAAAATATCAAGATTGGTCACAAATCTCTCCAACTATTTTACATAAATAGAACTTAAGTAAAGGACACTCAAACTAATGCATATATTTGGCACTATTTCTTATGGATAGGTGATGAAAAAGAGGAGAATTCGAATTTGATCCAACTCTTAGTTGATGATGATGCATCCAAGTCACTAACTGCTTCCTTTCTTTGTGCATTCTGCTCCAACAATTCTGCAAACTTGGGGTCCAATGATATCTTTGTATTTCTCAATCCGTAATAGATATGTAAAAAGTGAAAGATTTTATTTTGGATTAATATTTTGGTGAGATAAACCTCTTTCAGTTTCCGAAAATTCATCTCCAGGTGTGCACAATAGTCTCTGTAAAAATATGTGTAAAACAGATTTTTACAGAGTCTGAAAAATAGCTTGTAAAGATGTGCATGTATATCTCATTCTGAAATCACTGTGAAAAAAGTGAGATAGGTTTTTGTATATGGGTCTCTTAGGAACAAAAACCTCCTTCAATTTTGTATGATGTATTTTTTATTTACCACAATATTCTCTGTAAAATGATGACTTAACTGGTATTTTCTGTAAAAAGTGCTTTCCAACATTGTTTAATATTTCCAAAACCATAATAGTTGTTAGAAAAGTGAGAGAGATTTTTGTAGATTGTCCTCTTAAGAACATAAAACTCCTTGAGTTTTTCAAAATTCATCTTGGATTGGTCACAATAGTTTCTGCAAAACAATGACTAAAACATGAAATTTCTGCAAAAATATTCCTTCTTGTTGTGTTTTTCATCTTTTCACTTTTTTGTTCTTTTGATTGTTTCACTTTCACTTTAGATAAAATTCATTGTGGCTGGTGAAAGTGTTTTCATATTTGTTTAACCCTTAATATCTTCATGTTTATTTTCACTGTTTACTGTTTACTTTTTACTTTTTACCGCTCTATTTTTTATCTATCTTCACTTTGTCATGAACTTGTATGTTTTGTTTTGTAATTGTCTTCCCTGATGTTTATCTTCATGCTAGATGATTTAATTGACTTGGTCTTCAATCTGATACTCTTTAATCCTGATACTCTTTGACTATTCTTTACTGTGTCCTTTTACCTTCAATATGTAGTTTAGGTTTTTACTGTTTGTTTTAACAGTAAATCGTTTAATATCCTGTTTCCTTTGCTTGTCTTTCAACTGTATGTTTTATCTTCCATCTCTGTTTGAATAGATTTGATAACACTCTTGGAGTAAACAAGTCTTATGACTAGTATTAAGACTATTTATCCAAGGATGTGGTCTTCTGATCACCTGTAAAACAAAAAAAATTGTTAAGAAAGCATTGGTTTGCAGGGGAGGTCGAAAAGGTTTCATTTGATTTTGAGAGTTCTGTGGAATGAATCTAGAATGATTTTTGGGAGGTAAACCATGCTTGAATCGGTTAACAGAGGCTTCATGTGGCGCAGCTGGGTTACAAAGGGTTTTACTGCGCAATCAGGTGAAAATGAGCAACACTAGGGTGTTTGTGTTTAAACGCGTAAACAGTTGATATTGGCGGGTAAGCTTTGAATGAACAGTGATTTGAACAGGTACTGGTTATGGCAGAAGAAACTTGGAATACTCGATTGCAATTCTCTTCAGCAAGGTAACGGTCGGCAGACTTCAACAGTTGATTTTTGAAATTTGCTGCATGGAAGACTGGTTAGTGCACGAGATAATGAAAACGACGCGGGCACGTTTGTTTTATTCACAAAGTCAAAAGGGTGGCGAATTTTTTATTATTTTAATAAATGACGTCAGTATGTACGACAGATGATTCACGGGGGGGAAGGTGGTAAGCGGTTTATTCCACACCGCTTTTGAGGGAAGGCGGTATTGAGCGGATGGGCAGCGATTCCACAGAACGAATGACACGTGGCCATGGTACTATTTGAAAACCACCGGCCCATCGCGCATTATCTTTTGTACGTGGATGGCCAGCGAAATAGATAACAGTCGTTGATTTCAGACGGGTCGATCGGACGGTTGACGGGACAGGAAGATGACGGGAGTTTAACGGCACGGGCCCGATGTAATTAATAGTTAAATAAACTCATCGGGCGGGATTTGATTGGCGGGTTAGGTTTTTAATTAATCGTGTGGATTAATTAAATCCTTTATACAGCGGGAAAATGATCGGGGATGGTTTTTTAAACCAGAGTCAAACGTTGGGGTACGGATTATTAACTTAAGTTAAGCGTCGGGCAAATTGAAAATAGCTTAAACTAATTTCAAGATTTTTTGTTTTAAACACATATCAAATATGTTTAAACTTTTTTCATATATTTTTATTATATGATAATTAAACCAAAGCGATTTATTTACCATAGGGGGCGGGAATATATATAAAGTTATTTTTTAACCAAAGGGGGTATAAAGCGGGTTTTTTAATTTGAATAAGTGGGAATTAAATACTTTGGTTAAAACTATAATACATGGGTTTTTTGGGATATTTATATAAAATAAGTTATATATAATAGGAAAAGGTGATTTTATAGGGGGTTAATATATAAAATCAATGTTAATATGACAAGGGGACAAGGAAAACTTCAAAATACATTAATATAACTAAGAAAGTGAAGTTTTTAGAAGCAAATTGCATTGTAATCACTTCATCACTTAAAATTAGGACAAAATGTGATTTTGAGGGTTTTCTATGAAATATCTCATGATTTTCCGAAGTAAAATGGGATTTTACTTAGGAAAGAATTTTTTTGAAATAAATGAGTGTGATGATGAATGATTTTAAGTACTTAGGTTTTTTCCAATTATTGGGCCGAGGGTCCGGTCCCTCCAAAAGTCAAGGAAATGCCTTGAGCCCCTTTAATTTTCAAATACCTTAGCACTTAGGGGAAATTAGTGAAATTTTTAGCGAAAAATGAGAAGGGAAGTTAATAATTTGACTTTGCCTTGCTTTGAAATTCTTCCAGTGGAGTTCCTGCCTTTACACTTGTGATGAAAGTAAAATTGAACACATTTAGAACCATCATTCATCACATGTAATTCTGCAACAACATCTACCTACCCTATCTACTTTACTCTACCATTTTTTCTTCTTTATTAGGGTGCACTTAGACTGGCAAACCCTTATCAATCTTCTTTTTCTTTTACATGGCAAACCTACCTAAGTCTACACTTATTACATCCAAGGGCTTAGATTAAACTGTTGAGCACCTTTTATTAACTCTACCTATCTACTTATCTGTCAAGATTAAACTGTTTGGCCAGATATTTATTCTTTATTCTACAACATGAAATTGAAGAATGAATGATTCAAGTTTAAACAGTTTGACTCTTCCTAAATTGTGGCAAAAGTTTAACAAGCTGCACACAATTGCTTATTACATCAGAGTAAAAAGTAGTGGCATTTAGACTTGCACACTTTCCTTGGCTTTTCTTTTGGTGGGGTTCATTTTCTTTTACTTTTTGGCCATTTTATTCTTTTCACCCTTTGATTTTTCTTTTAGGGTATACCCTCTTTAAATTTTTTAAATTTTTTGATTTTTTGATTTTTTGATAATATGGAACAGCTTTTGCAACAAGAAAAAGGTTTGAACATATTGCATAGTTCGACAAGTCAATCATGAAAAATGATACCTATTGGTATAGGAGTCTAACAGTTAGCACATGAAGAAATAATGGTAGAGGAGGTGAAAATAGTAATGGAAAAAGAGGAGAAGGAACCTCTATACATCAAATCTGAGCTAATGAGCCCCAAGGTTGTCATTAGAAATCGTAGCCTCATCTCCAATGATGTTGTTTTGACACTCAAGTACATTGAAACCCAGGAGCAATCCATTCTTGACTTTAAATAGACCTTTAGGTTGTTAGGTAAAGACTGTCTACAAGATTTCGAGAGGAGATGGCATGCTTTACCACTCAGAATGCAAGTTAGAGAATACCACTCCCCTGAAAGGCTGAATAATTCCTTTGAGAAAACACCATTTTACAAGAGAAAAATGAAAAGAATGGAAATTAAATGGATAGGAATAAAACTTGCTCCACATTTGTTGTTAGTCCTATAGGAAGGAAAATACCAATCATAAGAGAATGAGTGGATTGAGGCAAAGAAAAATGCAGGATTTTACTCACTAGAAGGCACTCCATCTGAGGTGCCTTGGGATGTCAGGGAGGCCACTAGGGCCATCAAATAAATGCACATGGATGAATGAGTTACTCAAAGTATGAGCAACAATTTCAGTAGGGTGGTGATGGTGAGGCTCATCAATAGGCATATTATAAGGATCATGATGCCATCCTCCAGCTTTAGAACTACCCCTTCCTCACATTTATTTACATTTTTAGTTATATTATGCTTATTGAAAAGGATAAAAAAAATTGTCATAACATGTGGCCTAATGTGGTTTAATTGCAATGAATTGATCATTTTTAGATATTTTCCATGTAGGGGCTCAAAGTAGACAACAAGGAGAGAATATAGGAGGTTTTTCACCTCCTTAACTCCCTCAATCAGCCTAAGATCACAACACACACACTCTCTCTCTCATAAGCTTGAAGTCATTGGAAGCCAAGCCACTATTATTGCAAGTGAGAGTAATGAAGAAAAATATCCACCATTCTTGAAGTGAAGTAGGCAATCATTCCTATTTCCTAGGGAGTTGTTAGCAACTGCTCTCTTGTATAAATATATAAGAAGAATAGCTCATTAGGATTCGAGTTTTTTTTTTAGCTAGGTAGCTATTGAGCTCAAGAACTTGGCACGATTATTTTGACTTTCATCTGATGTATTAGAGATTTTATTTAATGATAATGAGAATTTTATTATTGAGTTACCACTGAGTTAGTTCCAAAGGGCTGAGGCTCTTGGGTTTGGGCCCAAACTAGTGGCTTAGGTCCCTCTTGTGTATTTGTATTTCTCTTAGCTTCAACTATTTGTTAGTTTCTTTCATTTTAGTAGAGAATAATACATCAAAATATGTAGTTGAAACCTATACCTCACCTCTCTTGTGGGAGCATGAGTGGAAGGATTCACAACCACAGTTCAAAAATATTATGTTTATGATTTCTTGGAAATAATTTTTTTTAGCTGTCTTGTTTTACATTTGATTTTTGTAGCTTAGAATTTAATTTAGAGATTAGATCAGAGTTTTGGCATAAACTATATATCATTTAAATTCAAATCATATTTTCCACCATAAGTTATCTCATTTTTTCAATGATAAATGGATGCATCCATGTGATGATTGTAGGGTTGTGTGGATCTGTAGGAAAGGGAACCTTTACCACTTCCATCTTGAAATCCCTCACCTCCTCTTGTCACCTCCAAATTTTTTCCTAAAACTTTTTTTCATAAGTCATTTTTCATGTGTATTGTTAGTCATCAGTATTTTTCACTATATTTGGATGAATATAGAGTGATAGTAGCCTTCTGAAAACAATATTTATTGAAAAATTATGTTTTTTCATAAATCTTATTGCCTTCATTATCTTCATAAAACCTTTTCCCTATCTATCAGTTTTCCATCTCAAAGTCTCCATGTTGTTCTTAAAAGACTCATTATGGGCTTATACCTCTCATTTTCATCTTTCTTTCCTACCTAGAACCTCATTTCCCCATTTTCCCCTGTCAATAAATTCCATCCTCCCTCTAAGATTTCTTGTTTCCAACACATTCCCATGTCCCCTTGAGCACAATAGCACTTCTAGAAATGATCTTTTCACTTGAAAGTTTCTAAGTCAAATTTCATTCAAAATCATGTCAAAAAGCACTCCCATTAGGTCATTAGGGTTTTACTTTTTCAAGGTCATCCTTGGATGTTTCAGGCACTACTTTTCCTTTGCTAGAATCTGGCTTAGATGTAATAGAATGTCAAGACATGGTTATTCAAAAAGGACCTCATTTCTCCAAGGAGGATTATCTTCTCAGTTAAAAACCTACAAGTGAGGAAAATGGACAAAGTTTTGCACTTCTGTAGAGGTGTTGGAAGATTTATCAGCAGAAATTATTGATGATGTAGACTGTCTACTCCTGAATGAAAATAACTTACACCAAGTGAAAGGAAAAAAACTTGGTCTTATAGATGACTAGGGTTTATAAACTTGTTAGTCCATTTGAGTACCAAAGTAGTGATTACTTGCAAGAAAATGAAATGGAGGAAGCACACAAGGCCAAGCATGAAGAAATTCTATCAGAAAATACTGATGGAATATGGAAAAAGGGTAAGGTGAACTGGACAGAAATGAATGAACTTGAAAGGGCTATAGATAACTTAGAAGACAACACTGATGATTGTTGTAAAGAATTGCAAACACTTAGGGTTTTGACAAATGTGGCCAGAGAAGGTGAAAAATATAAGTTGAATTTCATGGTGGAAACTACAGAGGATTTTGAATATGCTACTATGTGAAATCATCCCAAAGTTGTCAAAATGAACTTATCATGCCTCAATGAACAAAAGAAAAGCTAATTCCATGATTTCAACAACCTGCAAGGAAAAAGTGTTAAAGAGTGTTAGTGAGAAAGAAAAAATACTTCAAACATTAGAAAGTGGGTTTTCAAAATTAAATTAGATCCAGAAGCCTATAAAAGCCCATTTCACACTTTAAGAGAATCATTGTTACATTTCAAAAAATAAAGAGCAATCAGCAAGGAAGAGTTTGTGGGTTTTCTGAGCAAATTTGGGTTAAATTTCCTTGGCGCTGCGCGTTTGCCTTGGCGTTGCGTGCTTGGGAGATGGCGCTGCACCCTTGCCCGATTTTTTCAACGTGCTTTACACTGGTGATGTGTGCCTAGGAGTTGGTGCTACGTCCTTTCCAGAAAGGACCCTGTGAATAATTCCTTGGCAATGTCTGCTCAGAGACAGGTGCTGCACGCTTGGGTTGGCACTGCGCCCTCATCCATTGGCGTTGCGCCCTTAGATAGAAAGGGTTTCTAAGTCTTCCAACAGCTCAAATCACTTCAAATATCCTTCAAATATTTTCCAAATTCCTTTAAACACTCTTGAGGGGTAATTACATGACATGAACCTTGCTTTGAGGCCATTTGATCACTTTTAATTGAATGAAAGTAAAACCATAATCAAACCCTAGCTACAAATCAGAGATCGTTGTCTATATATTTCTTTAATCCTCCTAAACAGAGTATCAGTTATAGACAGGGTAATTTCATTGATTTAGGGTTGTCCTTCAGATATTTTTCCCCTTCACTCATTCCCTTCATTTCTCAAACTACCATTTCATTCCCTTCCCCTCATTTCATTTCACTTCCACCCTAGGGTTTCTAAAATAGAGTTTAAAATGTCTGAGGGAGAAGACAGTGGTGGTGAGGCACAAATTCCAAGGATACATGATCATAAGGGAGGGAAGATAAATAGATTTGAACCCATCACCACAAGGGAACTCATGGCATCTCCTCTTATTATTTCTTGCTTTAAACATGTGGGTTGCTTTGAGTTTTTTGAGAGAGTGCAACAAGTCCAAAATCACCGGGAGCTAACAATACTATTCATCATTAATCTACATGAAAAGCAAGTCAATCTTGCTGGGGTTACATTTGAGATGTTCACTGATGACATTGCAGCTGCTTCAGGGTTACCTAGTGTAGGAGAGAAGTGGTTCAAACAAGAAAACCTAGACATGAGTTATTTTGAACCATACCTCAAACCTAGGTATAAATATCACCACAAGTCCATCTTCCCTTTTTCTCATCTTCTTGACAGATATGCACCCATGATGAAGATAATAATGAAGTATTTTACTTGTGAGGGAATTTTTTCACGCCTCTACTCATACCATATCCGTCTTCTTATGCATTTCACTAGAGTTAGGATGCTACATATACCATATTATCTTTTCCAGAGCATTGAAAAAATGGCCTACATTATGCAAAAGAGAGATTATAATCGGAAAATGCAGAGCCTATTTCATCATTCACTCATCAAGATGGTGGTTATGCATCAGCTCCAGCAAAAAAACATTCCATGGGATACCTTCATTGCCAATGAGGTTTTTATCACTCCACCTATTCATCATGAGCAGGATATCCCTTCCTCATCTCATCCTCCCATTCCTACTTCTCCATCACATCCCAATACTCATGCATTACCCTCCACTCACATCCATTCACCTCATGTTTATCCTCCCTCATCACCTTTTCACAATCCTTCACCATCATCTCTTGATACCAGGGCCTCAAGTAGTGAAAAAGATATTGGGATAGCTAGCACTAAAATGCATAATATTTATCCTTTTCCTTTGACCTATCAGAGAGGCCACAGCCATGTGTTTGCTTCACTTGAGGTGAAAGGGGCCATGCCTTCTTCATCAGCAAAACAGGTTGATAAGGGCAAGGAAAAGGTTACAGAGCATATCATTGTTGACGAGGACGACAAACATGAAACTGAGCAAGAGTTTCAGTTGATTTACCTTGAAGATGAGAATGAGGATGAGGAGAGAATCACCAATATGTTGATCAAGAGCAAGGATTCCAAAATTAATGAGATTCAAGCTAATCTTGGTAGGGCAAAGAATGTGATTAACTTTTTTGAGCTAGAGAATCAGCAGTTGAAGACAAAGAAGGCCATTAGTGAGGTCAGGGCAATTAGAGCTCAAAAAGACGTCAGAAAGGCCAAGGATTTGCTAGATGAGACCTTGGGCACTTTTGATGATAGTGACGATGAGGAAGATCGGTTTCCTAGACAAAGACAAAATACCATTGGGCTGAAGAGGGCTTTAGCCTGGGAAAGACAAAAAGAGGTAGAATTGGCAGAGCAGCTCACTCCAAGTGAGTTGCTTGCCATAGAAATTAGCAAGGATCGAGAGTCTTGGCTAGAGAGAGCCAATTTTCACCTAGAGGGTCAACTATAGAAGGCAGATAGAGACACTAATATGCAGAGAAAGATGGAAAAAGATTATGCCATGAGAAACAGTATTGCAAGGGCCAAGCTCAAACGTGCCCATGCAAAGATTCGGGCTTTGACCAAGGTAAAGGAGAAAGAGAAGCTCAAAATACTTGCCTAGGTGTCCCTCCAAGCCTCCCAACCTTGATCATCAAATCAAATTCCAAATTTTGGCAATTTGTGCACATTTTGAATTTTTGATAGTTTGACTTGCAGAAATTGGGCCAAACGCACAGCGCCACTGGCTCTACACTCTTTTTTGGGGCGCTCAAATTCAAAATGGTCAGAATATTCATGTTCCTAATGGAAATTACATCAACCTCAGAAATTTTTAGAGGATTTTGAGAAAAACCGGTCCCTCAAAAAGGCCAAAAACTACCAAAAAATCACCTTTCTGCCCTCTTTTTGGCACTGGCGCTGTGCATTTAGCAGTCTTGGGAGAAGTTTTTTTTGAAAATTCATATGGGAAACATAATGGAAAGTGGAAGCATATTTGGAAAATAGACTCAGATACCTTTCTAATGAGCCACCATGGAGCTCATTTGGACACCGAGAAGGCGTCCAAAAGTTAGCTGCAAAACAAGTCATTACTCAGTCTTGGCGCTACACATTTGCACTGGCATTGCGCCCCTGTACATTGGAGCTGCACCCTTACCAGGAGTTATTGAAAAATACATTTTGAAGCCTTAAAGTCAAATTTTTTCCAAAATTAGCTCAAATAGTTATTTTAGAAGTTATTTTTGCAATAAATGAGTTTTAGATATTTTGCCTTGGCCCTTGCATGGTCTCAAAGGTCAAAATGCATTAACTATGTAATAAATGACATTTGAAACCATAGCTAGGGTTCAACTCCTCATTTTTCAGATAAATATTGCATGTATGCTTCATAGTTTTTTTGGTTGATTGTTGATTTGAATGCCTCATAGACATTGAGTTGTGAAATAAGTTTGCCTTGGAGCTTTCTAACTGTTTTGGACTGAATATCAATAGAGAAAGCATATTCATAGGATTCATGAACTTGTTTAAATGGTGATTTTGTTTTGATCTTATATTTTTTTCATTCTTTTTTCCATATTGTTTATCTTTTCTCTTGCAATCGAATAGAAAATTTAGGTTAAGATATGTTGTTTAGAGGCACCTTAAGTCTATCTGCTCTCTGTTGTTTCAATGTTTTCCTCTGCTGGGTATGATTGGAGAATTATTAATTGCTTTCTAATTCCATCTAGCTTTTTGTCTTGAAAATGATTTAATAAGAGCCAAACCGAAGAATTTTATGGTATGCCCTGTCCTTTGGTGTAGCTTGAAACATTGTTTTTAAGGCCTTTCTTTGAAGTTTGCTTACTAGGGTTTAGACTAAAGAAGTTTATTTTTTTCCCTGTCCTTTGGTCTATCTTGAATAGCCACTTTGAAGTTATTTAAAAGTCTAATTGAAAAATTTAGGAGTTCCCTGCTCTTTAATCATCACTTGTTTTTTATCTTAAATGTTTTCTTTCTCTGAAGGTAAATAGCTAGAGAATTTAGGAGTTCCCTCCTCTCTAGGGTTTGTTGGATTTTTGTCTCAAAGTTTACTTAATAAAGCTAGGCCAAAGAATTTTATGGTGTGCCTTGTCCTTTGGTTCTTTGTTAAGCATGGTGATCTTAAATACTCTTCTTGTTCTAGTATATGTTAAAGGATTCTTAATTTCCCTTTAAACCTACTAAACTTCACAACTGAATGTTCATTTCACACCCACATAAGCTATTAAGATCCATTTTTCTTTGTTAACTTTCCCTATGAAACACCCTTGATTTATTGTTGTAATTTTCAATCTCTTCCATAGCCCAATGGTTTGAATTTCTCTTACTATATCTTCTCTTCTTGACAAGGAACCCAACCAAACAAAACAAAACAAACAACCCTATCATTTTAACTAGCCTAAAATCAGCATCCTAAATCAATCAAGCCATGTCTTTTATACAAATATAGAGAGAGCCCTCTCTGAGTCCAGGAAGGCTAGGTCCTAGGACTCAAAAGTTGGTTTGATGTTACCCTCGTTATTTGGTCTTGCCAATATGAAAAATTACAGGGACCTACCATAATGGCGACTCCACTCTGGACTCTCATTAAAAATCTTAATGTCATATAAAGAACTCAGAATACCCAAAAATATCTCAAGATTGGCATCCAATTGTTGATGGTGGACAAAAAACAAATCCTCAAAACAGTTAGCATCATCCACCTGGTGACTCCACTAGTCTTCAGTAGGCCTACTGACTCCATTGTTTCTCACAGAATCCTCTGGGAATGTATTAATAAATCCTAATAGTATAAATCCTAGTCACATACTGTGTGAATTCAGTATTTTTACAGATTTGTTTGTTTTCAAAACTCTTATAAAATTTCAACCTCTCTATGTTGTGGGTCTGAAATTTGGCTTTACAAAGAATCAGCACCAGATCTCACCATAACCCAAACCCTCCTGCTATAGTTGATGACCCAGAAATGATCTTAAGAAAAAATTCTAGAACTAAAGATTCAACTATTGTCATACCAATTCACAAAGCAAGTTCCTTTCCTGAAAACCTTACATCCTTGCGAGATACCCAATTTGACTTACACCATAGAAAAAACTATTCAGAACTAAGTCTCAAAGTTGGATAGACTGGACAAACCTTGAGCCTCCCTGCTTACAGCAGATTTCTAGTAGATAAGCCTCTCCTTCCACTCCTCCTGATATTCAACTTCTCCAACACTTTGACTTTTTCTCAATATCAGCTAGTTGGTCCAAGTGCATCTTCCACTCCCACTCATACATCCACTGTGCAAACCACTCCATTTCATCCTCCACCCCCACTCGTAAACCCTTCTCTTATAAATCCTCCTTGGGTTCCATTACCTCCCATCATGGCAGCATGGTATGCCCCTCTGGTACTACCACAACCTTTACTGCCTATGCCACAGGACTATCAATCTAGAATCCCTCATTTTAATGGAATTGATCCTACAACTTCCTAACAGCATGTAGACAATATGAATGATGCTTTTGATTACCAATAAATAGAAGATGAGACCATAAAAATGAGAATTTTTGCCCAAATTTTAGGGGGAGAAGCAAATAAATGGTTCAAGAACTTAACTCCTAATATCATTCATGATCTCCCTTCCCTTTATCAAACATTCATAAACAAGTGGGAAACTAAGAAAATTCCTCTTCAAATCTTATCAGAGTATGAAAACCTTAAGAGAAATGTTGGGGAGAGTGTTCAAGACTAATGCACTAGGTTCAATAGTGTATATAATGCACTCCCTCCCCACATGAAACCCCCACAAGGCCTAGCCCTAGTAAAATTTCCAGATGGATTTGATCCAGAAATGGCTTACCAGTTAAGAGAAAGAGATCCCCTTACCCTAGAAGACATGCAAAGGGGAGCAGTGAGTGTAGAAGCCAATCTAATTGCTAAAAGGGATAGAATGAGAACAGAGAAGAGGGTTACATACAAAGAGGAACCTATGGCCTCCACATCCGATGCTAAAATTGACAGCCTAGTTAGGACAATGAAAAGGATGATGGAAAGAATTAACTTAAATGAAAGAGCACCCCCTGGGAAAACCAAACAAATCCTAAAAACAAAAATAGAAACCAAAACTTCAGAAGAGATCCTCCTCAAATAAGACAAAGAGAAAATGACCAGCAATCATACCTCCTTTCCAAGAAAGCTATGTAGATGAAGAGGAAAGAGAGACTGAGGAGCCAGAAGAAAACCATGTGAATCTAATAGGCTATGATAATGACGACGTTGTTTTTCTCATGGAAGAAGAACAAGGTCTATTTTCCTCAAACCAAATTGAAAGAATATATGAGGATTTTGAAGAATACAAACTAGGGTTTGAAAATTCTATCATGGAGGTTCATAGGCAGTATGACCTCAGAAGTAGGAAAACCTAAGATATCCCCAAGAGGAACAAACTAGAAATTTTTGCTAGGAATATCCCTGAAAACATTCCTAAGAAGACAGCAAAAAATATAAACATAATGGCTAAGAATTATGATCAAAACAAAAATAAAATCAGCTAACATGATGGTGACCAAATCTGCCCTAGTACATCAACTAGTGGCACTCAAAAAACTACTTTAACTGAGATTCCAAATAAACATCAGCAAGCTAAAGTCGTTGAAAAAACCATGTATGATAAAACTGATCTAACTTTGCCAAGAACATCGACACCATTCCGTATTTAGAGTGAAATTGCCAAGATCATAGCCATACCCCTTACTGAATTAGTGACTCGAAATGTATATAGATCTCAAGTTTTGAAGGCTTGAAACATAGGAAATGACATCAATCCTCTAAATCTGACTGATGACAAGCTAGAATTGTTCTTTGGACCAGAGGTAGAGGGAAAGTTTCAAGAGGGAGTTGTGCCTCCATTCTATGTTAGTTTGAACATCCATGACAAAATCCTACAAACGACATGCTAGATTCCAGTGCTTCAAATAACCTCATGCCAAAGGTAGTGATGGAAAGACTAGGCCTCGAAATAACCAAACCATACAAACACTTGTACTCTTTTGATTCAAGCAGAGTTAAATTTATGGGAATAATCAAAGATATGTGTGTCAATCTAGCACAAATACTAGCCAAGAACCTTGTCATGGATATAGTAGTGGTTGACATTCCCCCAAAATATGGCATGCTATTATCTAGAACATGGGGAGCCAAACTCCAAGGAACCCTCCAAATGGACATAAACTATGCTACCATTCTAGTCTTTAACCAAACAAGAAGATTGTGCAGAGAACCTCACAAGAAATACATGGTAAGCAGCCAAGATAAGCCAAATAAAACCCCTCTCTATTCTATCCATTCAGACCATGATTCATTTATTTTATACAATGAAGATGACATTAATGAACAACAAGATGAAAAGGAGGAAAAGCTAGACTTGTCAGGACAGTCAAACCAAACACAAAATGAAGAACATAGCAGTTAAAACCCTAGCAGCCATGAACAACAACATAATGGCGAATATGAACTTGAAACTCTTTGGAACATGACCTTTGATGGCTCTTGTGGAAAAGCTGGTTCAGGAGCAGGTGTTTAGATACACAACACTAATGAAGGTATCTCTTACAAACTAGATTTTCAATCTACAAACAATATTGCAGAGTATGAATCTCTTCTCCTAAGGTTACAATTGCTGAAAAATATAGGAGCTAAGAGGATTTCCGTTCAAGGATATTCTAAGCTAATTATTAGGCAAATTAAAGGATAATATTCAACCAAAAATCCCATGTTAAGAGAATATATAAATTTTGCCTTAGACCTCCTGAAAACATTTGAAAAATATGAACTTACCTCTGTCCCAAGAACTCAAAACAGCCTTGCAAATGAACTAGCCTTTGTTGACAGCACTTGCCAACTACCTCATGCCAATGAACAATACACAGTAAAGATCAAAAGCAGACCAACATTCCCTGATAACATAGATTATTGGCAAGTTTTTGAAGGTGACAAACATATTGAAGACTTCCTGCAGTCCAAAAATGAGTTTGAAATGCCAAAACCAAACTTAGATCATGAATATGACTACTATGTTGAGGAACAAACACACAAAATAAAGCCACCTTATGTTGTTGATATAAATCTGCTAAAACACCCTCATGAGGCATAATTGTGTGAAAATTCAGATAAAAAGGACCTTGAGGTATTGCAATGCAAAGACAATCTATTTCCAAAAGGACTTACCCCCTTAGAAGAACTGTTTGATTTCAATGATGTTGCTAGGAAGCCTAAAATGGAATCCACTGAAACAGATGTAGAAGAATGCAACATAGGCAGTGAGGAAGAACCTAAAATGATAAAACTATCCAAAACATTTCTAGCCCTTATAAAACATAAATACATTGAGCTTTTCAAATAATTCAAGGATGTGTTTGCATGGGGCTATGAGGACTTGAAGTCCTATGATACAAACATCATTCAGCATAATATTCCTCTCAAGGAAAACCAGAAACCATTCAAGTAGAAATTGTGTCGGATAAACCCTATCATAATGCCTCTAGTTTAGAAAGAAATAAAAAATATATATGATGCTGGAATAATAGTCCCACTCAGGTACTCGGAATGGGTCTCAAATCTTATATCGGTGAGGAAGAAAATAGGGGAAATTAGGCTATGCATAGACTTCAGAAATTTAAACAAAGCCTCCCTAAAAGACAACTACCCTTTATCTAAGATGGATCATATACTGCAAAGGTTAGTAGGCTCCAAATGAATATCTTTGCTTGATGGTTTTTTAGGGTATAATCAGGTGCTAGTACATCTAGATGATCAACACAAAACCACCTTCACTACACCTTCGGGCACCTTCATGTATGTCAAAATGCCTTTGGGTTAATTAATTTCGGGGCCACTTTTCAAAGAGCCATGGACATTGCTTTTTCCAAATAAAAAGGTTACTTCATTGTGGCATACCTTGATGACATCACTGTTTACTAAAAAATTGATGCAAAACACCTAGCTCACTTAAGAAAAGTATTTGAAAAGTGTAGAAAGTATGGTTTATCTTTGAATCCTAATAAAACTTTGTTTGGTCTTCAAGAAGGAAAAATTTTAGGACATATCATATCTGAAGAAGGGATTAAGATAGACCTAAAGAGGATTGAGGGAATATTGAAGATTAGTCACCCTAGGAACATTAAAGAGTTGCAATCTTTCATTGGAAAGATCAACTTCTTATGAAGGTTCATACCAAACCTTGCAGAACTCCTAAGAAACATTACAAACATGCTGAAAAGAGAAATAGGAGTCAAATGGACCATAGAAGCAAATCAATCCTTTGAACTGGTAAAACAAGCACTTATCCAAACACCAGTTCTAATCAGCCCTAACTTTACCAAGGATTTTTTTATCTTCTCATTTGTATCAAAACACACAATTGTTGTAGTATTGCTACAAAAGAACATAATGTGACAAGAACAGCCCATAGATTTTTTCAACAAGGCACTAAGAGATGCACCTCTGAAATATAACATTATGGAAAAACAAGCTTTTGCCTTAATCAGGTTTACATCTTGCATTGAAATGTCATTGCTTTTGTTCCTCATGCAGTTGTTAAAGACATACTAACTCAGGATCCTGATGGTAAAAGAGCTAAGTGCATTGTTGTCATCATAGAGAATGATCTAGAAATCAAGCCCACCAATCTAATCAAAGGGCAAGGACTGGCGAAACTAATGGTTGAAGCAAACTTTCAAGCATTGGACATAAACGTGATACATTCCTTGGATGAACAAGAGGATTTGGCGACTCCACCTATTGAAGAAGAATTTCTGAACTCACTCTGGTATGCTGATATATTATATGTGCTTTTTAATCTAAATGCTTCTCCTAGTTTGTCCAAAACAAAGGCTAGGTTCTTGAAACTAAAAGTTGTAAATTTTTGCATTCTAGATAAAGCTTTATATTGGAAAAATTTTGTTGATATCCTGCTTAAATGTTTACTTAAATATGATGCAGATAGAATCATGCATGAGTTCCATGAAGGAGAATGTGGAGGTCATCTCTATTGGAAAACCACTGCCAACAAAATCCTTAGAGCTAGTTTATATTGGCCCACTCTTTTCCCTGATATCCACAAGCTAGTAGTAAATTTCCATAAATGCCAAATATTTGAGGGAAAGATAAAACTATTGTCTTTGCCTTTACAACCTATTTGTATTGAAACTCCTTTACAACAATGGGGTTTAGATTTCATTGGATAAATCCACCCTGCCTCCTCTGCCCAACACAAATGGATCCTCACTGCAACTGACTATTTCACCAAATGGATAGAAGCCATCCCTTCAAGGACTGCAACTAACTCAGTAGTCATCAAATTCCTTGAAACCAATATTCTGTCCAGATTTGGCTGTCCAAGAAAAATCATCACTGATAATGCTGTTGCATTTAAATCCAAGATAATGGTGGACTTTTGCCACAAATATCACATCACATTAGGGCATTCTACAGCTTATTACCCTCAAAATAATGGGTTGGATGAGTCCTCTAACAAAATTTTGGTAAATATCATCAAGAAATTATTGGAAGAGAACAAAAAGTCATGGCACAGCAAATTAGTGCATGCACTATGGGCAGATAGATTAACAAACAAGAAATCAATTAATATGTCCCCCTATCAGCTAGTGTATGGCATGGATGAAGTTTTTCCAACATCCTTGGGAGTCCCAATGATGAAGCTTATTCAAGAGGTACAATCAGAGGAGAATGATATACAAAGGAGGATAAACCAAACCATTCAATTGCAGCAATAAAGGGAAGAAGTATACAACAGAACACAAGCAGTACGAGAGAATATTAAGAAAATATTTGATAAGAGGACTAAAGCAAACGATTTCCAGATTGGAGACAAAGTGTTGAAGTGGGATTCAAGAAGAGAGGACAAAGGCAAGCATGGGAAATTTTAAAATCTTTGGAAAGGTTCATACATCATCAATTCAGCAAGAGGTAAAAATGCATTCTTTCTACAAGAAATGGATGGAACAGAGTTATTTGGAGGTCCTGTCAATGGTAGAATGCTCAAGCATTATTTTTGTTGAAGTTATTATTTTAAATATTTATTCATTGTACATAACATTGCTTGAATAAAAGATCAAAAAAATGAAGCAAAAAAACAAATAAAAGAAGAAAAGAGGGCAGATAAAAAGAAGAGGTAAAGCTCCATACCAAAAAAAAGAATGTTTCTGAAAGTGTGCAAGCCAAATGCCACTAATTTTGAGAAAGGAAAGTCTTGTTCAGTCATATAGCCTAACCATGATTGAACATGTTTTAAATTTCTGCTGATAAGTTAGAAAATGAAGGTTTTCCAAACTATTTAAACTTGGATTATCAATAGACTAGGTTAGGAAAATATATTAGTTCCCAAAGCTCAAATTTGAACCAAAGAGAAAAGAGAGGGATGAATGAAAAAATTTAAATTATAGCCCTCAAGTTTCTAGTTTTACTTGTGCAAAAAATAAAATTTGTCTGTAAATTGTCCAAAATGCCACAGCTCATGACAAATCAAACTGCTTAACCTTGATTTGGTCATGTTTTAAATTTTATGTTGATAGATTAGAGAATTAAAATTTGTCAAAATGTTTAACCTTGACAGATAAGTAGATTAGGTAGAGAATAAAAGAGCTCATTAGTCTAATCTGAGCATTTGGATGATATAAGGGTAGAAGTAGATAGTTTGTGCTTTAAAAATAAAAAATGATGTCCAGGTTTTGCCAATATAAATGCACCCAAATGAAGAAAAAATGCTAGAAAAAGTATGATGGCTAGGTAGAGTTGATGTTGAAGCAATCATGTTCTTCAAATTTTAAGATCAGAGCTTCAAGGAACACCAGCAAATTAGCAATTAAAAAAAGAGGAATCTTCCAAGTACAAGTGAGGCACTGATTTACAAATACCAGAGATATGAACTCTAAGGTTTTTGACACCTCCTAAAGGAGCTGCTCTCCCCAAGTGGAGCCATTGTTAGTCATCAGTATTTTTCACTATATTTGGATGACTATAGAGTGATATCAGCCTTCTTAAAACAATGTTTATTGAAACATTATGTGTTTTCAGAAATCTCACTGCCTTCATTATCTTCATAAAACCTTTTCCCTATCTATCATTTTACCATCTCAAAGTCACCTTGTTGTTCTTAAAAGACTCATTATGGGATTATACCTCTCATTTTCATCTTTCTTTCCTACCTAGAACCTCATTTCCCCATTTTCCCTTGTCAATAAACTCCATCCTCCCTCTAAGATTTCTTGTTTCCAACACATTCCCATGTCCCCTTGAGCACAATAGCACTTCTGGAAATGCTCTTTTCACTTGAAAGTTTCTAAGTCAAATTTCATTCAAAATCGGGTCAAAAATCACTCCCATTAGGTCATTAGGGTTTTACTTTTTCAAGGTCATCCTTGGATGTTTTAGGCACTACTTTTCCTTTGCTAGAATCTAGCTCAGATGTAATAGAATGTCAAGACATGGTTATTCAAAAACGACCTAAGTTCTCCAAGGAGGATTATCTTCTCAGTTCAGAACCTTCAAGTGAGGAAAATGGACAAAGTTTGGCACTTACACAGAGGTGTTGGAAGATTTATTAGCAGAAAGTACTGATGATGTAGACTGTGTACTCCTAAATGAAAACAACTTACACCAAGGGAAAGGAAAAAAACTTGGTCTTATATATGACTGGGGTTTATAAACTTGTTAGTCCATTTGAGTGCCAAAGTAGTGATTACTTGCAGGAAAATGACATGGAGGAAGCACACAAGGCCAAGCATGAAGAAAGTCTATCAGAAAATATTGATGGAATATGGAAAAAGGGTAAGGTGAATTGGACAGAAATGAATGAACTTGAAAGGGCTATAGATAACTTAGAAGACAACACTAATGATTGTTGTAAAGAACTGTAGACAATTAGGGTTTTGAAAAAAGTGCCCAGAGAAGGTGAAAAAGATAAGTTTAATTTCATGGTGAAAACTTAAGAGGATTTTGAAGACGCTACTATGTGAAATCATCCAAAATTTGTCAAAAGGAACTTATCATGCCTCAATGAGAAAAAGAAAAACCAATTCCATGATTTCAGCAACCTGCAAAGCAAAAGTGTCAAAGAGTCTTAGTGAGAAAGAAAAAAGACTTCAAATATTAGAAAGTGGATTTTCAAAGTTAAATTAGATCCACAAACCTATAAAAGACCATTTCACACTTCAAGAGAATCATTGTTACATTTCAAAAGATCAAGAGAATTCAGCAAGGAAGATTTTGTGGGTTTTCTGAGCGAATTTGGGTTAAATTTCCTTGGCGCTACGTGTTTACCTTAGCGTTGCACGCCTGGGAGTTGGTGTTGCGCCATTGCCCGATTTTTTCAACATGCTTTACACTGGCACTGTGCACCTAGGATTTGGCATTGCACCCTTGTGAGAAAGGACCCTGTGAAGATTTCCTTGGCGCTGCACACTTGGGTTGGCATTGCGCCCTCAACCATTGGTGTTGCGCCCTTAGACAGAAAGGGTTTCTAAGTCTTCCAATAGCTCAAATCACTTCAAATCTCCTTCAAATATTTTCCAAATTCCTCTAAGCACTCTTGAGGGGTAATTACATGACATGAACCTTGCTTTGAGGCTATTTGATCACTTTTAATTGAATGAAAGTAAAACCCTAATCAAACCCTAGCTACAAATCAGATATCACTGTCTATATACTTATTTCGGCCTCTAAACAAAGTATTAGTTATGGACAAGGTAATTTCATTGATTTAGGGTTTTCCTTGAGATAGTTTTCCCCTTCACTCATTCCCTTCATTTGTCAAACTGTCATTTCATTCCCTTCCCCTCATTTCATTTCACTTCCACCCTAGGGTTTCTAAAATAGAGTTTATAATTTCTGAGGGAGAAGACAATGGTGGTAAGGCACAAATGCCAAGGAGACATGATCATAAGGGAGGGAAGATAAACAGATTTGAACCCATCACCACAAGGGAACTCGTGGCATCTCCTCTTACTGTTTCTTACTTTAAACATGTGGGATTCTTTGAGTTTTGTGAGAGAGTGCAACAAGTCCAAAATCACCCAGATCTAACAAGACTATTCATCATTAATCTACATGAAAAGCAGGTCAATCTTGCTGGGGTTACATTTGAGATGTCCATTGATGCCATTGCAGCTGCTACAGGGATACCTAGTGTCGGAGAGAAGTGGTTCAAACAAGAAAACCTGGACATGAGTTATTTTGAACGATACCACAAACCTAGGTATAAATATCACCACAAGTCCATCTTCCTTTTTTCTCATCTTATTGACAGATATGCACCCATGATGAAGATAATCATGAAGTGTTTTACTTGTGAGGGAAGGTTTTCACGCCTCTACTCATACCATATCCTTCTTCTTATGCATTTCACTAGAGTTAGGATGATGCATATACCATATTATCTTTTCCCTAGCATTGACAAAATGGCCTACATTGTGAAAAAGAGATTATAATCAGCAAATGCAGAGCCTATTTCATTATTCACTCATCAAAATGGTGGTTATGCATCAGCTCCAGTAGAAAAACATTACATGGGATACCTTTATTTCCAATGAGGTTTTTATCACTCCACCTATTCATCGTGAGCAGGATATCCCTTCCTCATCTCATCATCCCATTCCTACTTGTTCATCACATCCCACTGTTCATTCATCACCATCCAATCACATCCATTCACCTCATGTTGATCCTCCCTCATCACCTTTTCACAAGCCTTCACCATCATCTCTTGATACCAGGGCCTCAAGTAGTGAAAAATATATTGGGACAGCTGGCACTAAAATGCATAATATTGAGCCTTTTCCTTTGACCTATCAGAGAGGCCACAGGCATTTTTTTTATTCACTTGAGGTGAAATGGTCCATGCCTTCTTCATCAGCAAAATAGGTTGATAAGGGCAAGGAAAAGGTTACAAAGCATATCATTTTTGAGGAGGAAGACAAAAATGAAACTGAGCAAGAGTTTCAGTTGATTGACATTGAAGATGAGGATGCAGAGAGAATCATCAATATTTTGATCAAGAGAAAGGATGCCAAGATTAGTGAGCTTCAAGCTAATCTTGCTAGGGCAAAGAATGTGATTAAATTTTTGAGTTAGAGAATCAGCAATTGAATACAAAGCAAGCCATCAGTGAGGTCAGGGAAATCAGAGCTCAGAAAGAGGCTAGAAAGGCCAAGGCTTTGTTATATGAGACCTTGGTCACTTTTGATGACAGTGATGATGAGGAAGATCAGCTTCCTAGACAGAGGCCAAAGGCCATTGGGCTGAAGAGGGCTTTAGCCCAGGAAAGACAAAAAGAGGTAGAATTGGCAAAGTAGCTCACTCCAAGTGAGCTCCTTGCCATATAAATTAGCAAGGATAGATAGTATTGGATAGAGAGAGCCAATTTTCACCTATAGGGTCAACTATAGAAGGCAAAGAGAGACACTAACATGCAGAGAAAGATGGAAAAACATTATGCCATGAGAGACGGGATTGCAAGGGCCAAGCTCAAACATGCCCATGCAAAGATTCAAGATTTGACTGAGGTAAAGGAGAAAGAGAAGCTCAATATCCTTGCTGAGGTGTCCCTCCAAGCCTCCCAACCTTGATCAGCAAAGAAAATTCCAAATTTTGGCACTTTGTACACATTTTGAATTTTTGACAATTTGACTTACAGAAATTGGGCCAAACATGTAGAGCCACTAGCGTTGCGCTCTTTTTGGGGGCACTAAAATGAAAAATGATTAGTATATTAATGTTCTTAATGGAAATTACATCAACCTCATAAATTTTCATAGGATTTGGAGCAAAACTAGTCCCTCAAAAAGGCCAAAAACTACCCAAAAATCACCTTTCTGCCCTCTTTTTGGCATTGGCGCTACGCATTTAGAAGTCTTCGGAGAAGTGCTTTTTGACAAGGAAATGGGAAACATTCTATAAATTGGAAGAACATTTGGAAAATAGACTCATATACCTTTCCAATGAGCCATCATGGAGCTCATTTGGACACCGGGAAGGCCTCCAAACGTTAGCTGCAAATTAGGTCATTTTCTCAGTCTTGGAACTGCATGTTTGCAGTGGTGCTACGCCCTTACCAGGAGTTATTTTAAAAGATATTTTGAAGCCTTAAATTCAAAAAATTTCCAAAATTAGCTCAAATAGTTATGTTAGAAATTATTTTTGCAATAAATGAGTTTTAGATATTTTAACTTAGGCCTTGCATGGTCTCAAAGGTCAAAATGCATTAACTATGTAATAAATGACATTTGAAACCCTAGCTAGGGTTCACCTCCTCATTTTTCATATAAATACTGCATTTATGCTTCATATTTTTGTTGTTTTATTGTTGAGCTGAATGCCTCATAGACTTTTAGTTGTGAAATAAGTTTGGCTTTGGAGCTTTGTAATTGTTTTGGACTGAATATCAATGGAGCAAGCATATTCACAGGATTCATGAACTTGTTGAAATGGTGATGTTGTTCTGATCTTATATTTATTTCATTTTGTTTTAAATATTGTTCATATTTTCTCTTGCAATATAACAGAAAATTTAGGTTAAGATATGTTGTTTAGAGGCACCTTAAGTCTGTCTGCACTCTGTTGTTTCAATGTTTTCCTCTGCTAGGTCTGATTCGAGAATTCTTAATTTCTTTCTGATTCCACCTAGCTTGTTGACTTTAAAATGATTTAATAAGAGCCAAACCGAAGAATTTTATGGTATTCCTTGTCCTTTGGTGTGGCTTGAAACATTTTTTTTAAGGCCTTTCTTTGAAGTTTGCTTACTAGGGTTTAGGCTAAAGAAGTTTATTGTTTGCCTTGTCCTTTGGTCTATCTTGAATAGTCACTTTGAAGGTCTTTAAAAGTATGATTGAATAATTTATGAGTTCCCTGCTCTTTAATCATCAATTTTTTGTTATCCTCAATGTTTTCTTTCTCTGAAGGTAAATAGCTAGAGAATTTAGAAGTTCCCTACTCTCTAGGGTTTGCTAGATTTTTGTCTCAAAGTTTACTTGATAAAGCTAGGCCAAAGAAGTTTATGGTGTGCCCTGTCCTTTGGTTATTTCTTAAGCATAGTGATCTTAAAGACTCTTCTTGTTCTATTATATGTTCAAGGATTCTTAATTTCCCTTTAAACCTACTAAACTTCACAACTTAATGTTCATTTCACACCCACATAAGCTATTAAGATTCATTTAGCTTTGTTAACTTGCCCTATGAAACACCCTTGATTTATTGTTGTACTTTTCAAGCCTTTCACAGACCCCATAGCCCAATGGTTTGAATTTCTCTTACTCTATCTGCTCTTCTTGACAAGCAACCCAAACAAACAAAACAAAAAAACAACCCTATCATTTTAACTAGACTAAAATTAGCATCCTAAATTAATCAAGTCATATCTTTTATACAAATATAAAGAGAGCCCTCTCTGAGTCCAGGAAGGATAGGTCCTAGGACTCCAAATTTGGTTTGATGTTACCCTTGTTATTTGTTCTTGCCAATATAACAAATTATAGGGACCTAACATAATGGCAACTCCACTGCGGACACTCATTAAAAATCTTAGTGTCATATCAAGAACTCAGAATACCCAAAAATATCTTAAGATTGGCATCCAATTGTTGATGGTGGAAAACAAACAAATCCTCAAAATAGTTAGCATCATCCACCTGGTGACTCCACTAGTCTTCAGTAGGCCTGTTGACTCCATTATTTCTCACAGACTCCTCTAGGAATGTATTAATCAATCCTAATAGTATAAGGCCCAGTCACGTACTGTGTAAATTCAGTATTTTTAAAGATTGGTTTGTTTTCAAAACTCTTATAAACTTTCAGGCTCACTGCATTGTGGGTCTTAAATCTGGCTTCACAAAGAATCAGCACCAGATCTCACCCTAACCCAAACCCTCCTGCTATAGTTGATGACCCAAAAAGGATCTTAAGAAAAACTTCTACGACTAAAGATTGAATTATTGTCAGACCAATTCACAAAGCAAGTTCATTTCTTGAAAACCTTACATCCTTGCAAGATACCCAATTTGACTTACACCATAGAAAAAACCTATTCAGAACTAAGTCTCAAATTTGGATAGACTAGACAAACCTTAAGCCTACCTGCATAGTAGAGAAGCCTCTCCTTCCACTCCTCCTGGTATTCAGCTTCTCTAACACTTTGACTCCTTTCGTTCCAAATCTGCTCAATATCAGTTAGCTAGTCCAAGTGCATCTACCACTTCCACTCATACATCCACTGTGCAAACCACTCCATTTAATCCTCCACCCACACTCATAAACCCTCATCTTATAAATCCTCCTTCGGTTCCATTACCTCCCATCATGGCAACATGGTATACCCCTCTGGTACTACCACAACCTTTACTGCCTATGCCACAAGACTATCAATCTAGAATCCCTCATTTTAATGGAACTAATCCTACAACTACCCAACAGCATGTAGACAAGATCAATGATGCTTTTGATTACCAATAAATAGAATATGTGGCCATATAAATGAGAATTTTTTCCCAAAGTTTAGGGGGAGAAGCAAAGAAATGGTTCAGGAACTTAACTCCTAATAGCATTCATGATCTCCCTTCCCTTTATCAAACATTCATAAACAAGTGGGAAACTAAGAAAAATCCTCTTCAAATCTTATCAAAGTATGAAAACCTTAAGATAAATGTTGGGGAGAGTGTTCAAGACTACTGCACTAGGTTCAATAGTGTATATAATGCACTCCCTCCCCACATGAAACCCCCACAAAGCCTAGCCCTAGTAAAATTTCCAGATGGATTTGATCCAGAAATGGCTTACCAATTAAGAGAAAGAGATCCCCTTACCCTAGAAGACATGCAAAGGGGATCAGTGAGTGTAGAAGTCAAACTAATTGCTAAAAGGGCCAGAATGAGAATAGAGAAGAGGGTTACATACAAAGAGGAGTGTATGGCTTCCACATCGGATGCTAAAATTGACAGCCTAGTTGGGATAATGGAAAGGATGATGGAAAGAATAAACTTAAATGAAAGAGCACCCCCTAGGGAAAACCAAACAAATCCTCAAAAAAAAAACAGAAACCAAAACTTTAGAAGAGATCCTCCTCAAATAAGACAAAGAGAAAATGACCAGCAAATCATACCTCCTTTCCAATAAAAATATGTAGATGAAGAGGAAAGAGAGACTGAGGAGCCGGAAGAAAACCATGTGAATCTAATAGGCTCTGATAATGAGGACGTTATTTTTCTCACATAAGAAGAACAAGGTTTGTTTTCCTCAAACCAAATTGAAAGAACATATGAGGATTCTGAATAATACAAACTAGGGTTTAAAAATTCTATCATGGAGGTTCATAGGCAGTATGACCTCAGAAGTAGGAAAACCCAAGATATCCCCAAGAGGAACAAACTAGAAATTTCTGCTAGGAAGAGCCCTGAAAACATTCCTAAGAAGACAGCAGAAAATGCAAACATAATGGCTAAGAATTCTGATCAAAGCAACAAAAAAAATCAGCCAACATGATGGTGACCAAAGCTGCCCTAGTACATCAACTAGTGGCCCTGAAAAAACTTCTTTAACTGAGATTCCAAATAAGTATCAGCAAGCTAAAGTTGCTGAAAAAACCATGTATGATAAGACTGATCTAACTCTGCCAAGAACACAGACACCATTCAGTATTGAGAGTGAAATTTCCAAGATCAAAATAGCCATACCCCTTACTGAATATAGATCTCAAGTTTTGAAGGCTTTATACATAGGAAATGACACTGATACTCTAAATCTGACTGATGACAAGCCAGAATTGTTGTTTGGACCAAAGGTAGAAGGAAATTTTAAAGAGGGAGTTGTGCCTCCATTCTATGTTAGCTTTAACATCGATGACAAAATCCTACACAACGCCATGCTAGATTTTGGTGCTTCACATAACCTCATGCCAAAGGTAGTGATGGAAAGATTAGGCCTCAAAATAACCAGACCATACAAAGATTTGTACTCTTTTGATTCAAGCAGAGTTAAATGTCTGGGCCTAATCAAATATCTGTGTGTCAATGTAGCACAAATACCATCCAAGAGCCTTGTCATGGATATAGTAGTGGTTGGAATTCCCCCAAAATATGGCATACTCTTATCTAGATCATGGGGAGCCAAACTCCAAGAAAACCCTCCAAATGGACATGAACTATGCTACCATTCTATTCTTTAACCAAACAAGAAGATTGTACAGAGAATCTCACATGAAATACATGGTAAGCAGCCAGGATAAGCCAAATAACACCCCTCTATATTCTATCCATTCAGACCTTGATTCATTTATTTTATACAATGAAGATGACATTAATGAACAAGTAGTTGAAAAAGAAGAAGAGCTAGACCTATCAGTACAGTCAAACCAAACACAAAATGAAGAACATAGCAGTCAAAACCCTACCTGCCATGAACAACAACATAATGGAAAATATGAACTTGAAACTCTTTGGAACATGAGCTTTGATGGCTCTTGTGGAAAAGCTGGTTCAGGAGTAGGTGTTTGGATACACAACACTAATGAATGTCACTCTTACAAGTTGGATTTTCAATGTACAAACAATATTGCATAGTATGAAGCTCTTCTCCTAGGGTTACAATTGCTGAAAAATATAGGAGCTAAAAGGATTTCCATTCAAGAAGATTCTGAGCTGATTGTTAGGAAAATTAAAGGAGAATATTCAGCCAAAAATCCCAAGTTAAGAGAATATAGAAATTCTACCTTAGACCTCCTGAAAACATTTGAAAATATGAACTTACCTCTGTCCTAAGAACTCAAAACAACCTTCCAAATGAACTAGCCTTTGTAGCCAGTACTTGCCAACTACCTCATGCCAATGAACAATACACGGTAAAGATCAAAAGCAGACCAATAGTCCTTGATAGCATAGATTATTAACAAGTTTTTGAAGGTGAAAAACATATTGAAGACTTCCTGCAGTCCAAAAATGAGTTTGAAATGCCAAAACTAAACTCAGATCATGAAGATGACGGCTCTGCTGAGGAACAAACACACAAAACAAAGCCACCTTATGATGCTGATATAAATTTGCTAGAACACCCTCATGAGGCAGAATTGTGTGAAAATTCAGATAAAAAGGACCTTGAGGTATTGCAATGCAAATTCAACCTATTTCCAAAAGGACTTACCCCCTTAGAAGAATTGTTTGATTTCAATGGTGTTGCTAGGAAGCCTAAAATGGAATCCACCGAAAAAGATGTAGAAAAATGCAACATAGGCAGTGAGGAAGAACCTAAAATGATAAAACTGTCCAAAACATTGCCAGCCCTTATAAAACAGAAATACATTGAGCTTTTCAAAGAATCCAAGGATGTGTTTGCATGGGGATATGAGGACTTGAAGTCGTATGATACAAACATCATTCAGCATAAGATTTCTCTCAAGGAAAACCAAAAACCATTCAAGCAGAAATTTCATAGGATAAACCCTGTCCTAATGCCTCTAGTTGAGAAAGAAATAAAAAAGATGTATGATGCTAGAATAATAGTCCCATTCAGGTACTCGAAATGGATCTCAAATATTGTATCAGTGAGGAAGAAAACAGGGGAAATTAAGCTATGCATAGACTTAAGAAAATTTAAACAAAGCCTCCCTGAAAGACAACTACCATTTATCTAAGATGGATCATATACTGCAAAGGGTAGTAGGCTCCAAAAGAATATCTTTTCTTGATGGTTTTTCAGGGTATAATCAGGTGCTAGTACTTCCAGATTATCAGCACAAAACCGCCTTCACTGCACCTTGGGGCACCGTCATTTATGTGAAAATGCCTTTGGGTTAATGAATTTCGGGGCCACTTTTTAAAGAGCCATGGACATTTCTTTTTCCGAAGAAATAGGTTACTTCATTGTGGTATACCTTGATGACATCATTGTTTACTCAAAAATTGATGAAGAACACCTAGCTCACTTAAGAAAAGTCTTTGAAAGGTGTAGAAAGTATGGTTTATCTTTGAATCCTAAGAAAACTTTGTTTGATCTTCAAGAAGGAAAACTTTTAGGCCATATCATATATGAAGAAGGGATTAAGATAGACCCAAAGAGGATTGAGGGAATAATGCAGATCATTCACCCTAGGAACATTAAAGAGATGCAATCTTTCATTGGAAAGATTAACTTCTTAAGAAGGTTCATACCAAACGTTGCAAAACTCCTAAGAAACATTACAAACATGCTGAAAAGAGAAATAGGAGTCAAATGGACCATAGAAGCAAAGCAATCCTTTGAACTGGTAAAACAAGAACTTACCCAAACACTAGTTCTAGTCAGCCCTGACTTTACCAAGGATTTTTTCATCTTCTCATTTGCTTCAGAACACACAATTGTTGCAGTATTGCTACAAAAGAACATAATGGGACAAGAACATCCCATAGATTTCTTCAGCAAGGCACTAAGAGATGCACCTCTAAAATATAACATTATGGAAAAACAAGCGTTTGCCTTAATCAAAGCATTAAAGGATTCCAGGGTTTACATCTTGCATTCACATGTCATTGCTTTTGTTCCTCATGAAATTCATAAGGACATACTAACTCAGGATTCCGATGGTAAAAGAGGTAAGTGGATTGTTTTCATCTTAGAGTATGACATAGAAATCAAGCCCACCAAGCTAATCAAAGGGAAAGGACTGGCCAAACTGATGGCTGAAGCAAAATTTCAAGCATTAGACATAAACATGATATGTCATTCCTTGGATGAACAAGAGGAGCTCACCACTCCACCTATTGAAGAAGCATTTCTAAACTCACTCTGGTATGTTGATATATTATATGTGCTTTTTAATCTAAATTCTCCTCCTAGTTTGTCCAAAACAAAGGCCAGGTTCTTGAAACTAAAAGTTGTAAATTTTTTCATTCTATATAAAGCTTTATATTGGAAAATTTATGTTGGTATCCTTCTTAAATTTTTACTTAAAGATGATGCAGATAGAATCATGCATGAGTTCCATGAAGGAGAATGTGGAGGTCATCTCTATTGGAAAACCACTGCCAACAAAATCCTTAGATCTGGTTTCTATTGGCCCACTCTCTTCCCTGATATCCAAAAGCTAGTAGTAAATTGCCATAAATGCCAAATCTTTGAGGGAAAAAGAAAACTATTTCCTTTGCCTTTACAACCTATTTGTGTTGAAACTCATTTTCAACAATGAGGTTTAGATTTCATTGGAGAAATCCACCCTTCCTCCTATGCCCAACACAAATGGATCCTCACTGCAACTGAGTATTTCACCAAATGGATAGAATTCATCCCTTCAAGGACTGCAACTGACTCAGTAATCATCAAATTCCTTGAAACCAATATTCTGTCCAGATTTAGTTGTCCAAGAAAAATCATCACTGATAATGCTGCTACATTTAAATCCAAGAGAATGGTGGACTTTTTCCACAAATATCACATCACATTAGGGCATTCTACGGCTTATTACCCTCAAGGTAATGGGTTGGCTAAGTCCTCTAACAAAATTTTGGTAAATATCATCAAGAAATTGTTGGAAGAGAACAAAAATTCATGGCACAATAAATTAGTGCATGCACTAATGGGCAGAAAGATTAACAAACAAGAAATCAATTAATACGTCTCCCTATCAGCTAGTGTGTGGCATGGATGTAGTTTTTCCAACATCCTTGGGAGTCCTGGTGATGAAGCTTATTCAAGAGGTACAATTAGAGGAGAATGATATACAAAGGAGGCTAAACCAAACCATTCAATTGCAGCCATCAAGGGAAGAAGTATACAACAGAACACAAGTAGTACAAGAGAATATTAAGAAAATATTTGATAAGAGGACTAAAGCCAATGATTTCCAAATTGGAGACAAAGTCCTGAAGTGGGATTCAAGAAGAGAGGACAAAAGAAACCACGGGAAATTTGAAAATTTGTGGAAAGGTCCATACATCATCCATTCAGCAAGAGGTAACAATGCATTTTTTCTACAAGAAATGGATGGAACAGAGTTATTTGTAGGTCCTGCAATGGCAGGATTCTCAAGCATTATTTTTTTTGAAGTTCTTAGTTTAAAGCTTTATTCATTGTACATAACACTGCTTGAATAAAAGATCACAAAAATGAATCACAAAAACAAAGAAAATAAGAAAAGAGGGAAAATAAAAAGAAGAGGTAAATCCCCATACCAAAAAAAAGAATGTTTATGAAAGTGTGCAAGTCCAAATGCCACTAATTTTGAGAAAGGAAAGTCTTGTTCAGTCATACATCCTAACCATGATTGAACATGTTTTAAATTTATGCTAATAAGTTGGAAAATGAATGTTTGCCAAACTATTTAAACTTGGCTTATCAGTCGACTAGGTTAGGAAAAGATATTGGTTCCCAAAGCTCAAATCTGAACCAAAGATAAAAGAGAGGGATGAATGAAAATTTTTAAATTATAGCCCTCAAGTTTCTAGTTTTACTTGTGAAAAAAGTAAAATTTGTGTGGAAACTGTCCAAAACACCACAGATCATGACAAATCAAACTGCTTAACCTTGATTTGGTCATGTTTTAAATTTTATGTTAACAGATTAGAGAATGAAAATATGTCAAAATGTTTAACCTTGACAGATAAGTAGATTAGGTATAGAATAAAAGAGCTCACTAGTCTAATTTGAGCCTTTGGATGATATAAGGGTAGAAGTAGATAGTTTGTGCTTTCCAAATAAAAAATGATGTCCAAGGTTTGTCAATATAAATGCACCCAAAAGAAGAAAAAATGATAGAAAAAGTATGATGGGTAGGTAGAGTTTATGTTGAAGCAATCATGTTCTTCCGATTTTAAGATCACAGCTTCAAGGAACACCAGCAAATCAACAATTGAAAAGAGAGGAATCTGCCAAGTACAAGTGAGGCATTGATTTACAAATACCAGAGATCTAAACTCTGAGGTTCTTGACACCTCCTAAAGGAGTTGCCCTCCCCAAGTTGAGCCACTGTTAGTCATTAGTATTTTTCACTATCTTTGGATGACTATAGAGTGATAACAGCCTTCTAAAAAAAATATTTATTGAAACATTATGTGTTTTTAGAAATCTCACTGCCTTCATTATATTCATGAACCCTTTTCCCTATCTATCACTTTGCCATCTCAAAGTCACCTTGTTGCTCTTAAAAGACTCATTATGGGATTATCCCTCTCATTTTCATCTTTCTTTCCTACCTAGAACATCATTTCCCCATTTTCCCCTGTCAATAAACTCCATCCTCCCTCTAATATTTCTTGTTGCCAACACATTCCCATGTCCCCTTGAGCACAATAGCACTTCTGGAAATGCTCTTTTCACTTGAAATTTTCTAAGTAAAATTTCATTCAAAATCAGGTCAAAAATCACTCCCATTAGGTCATTAGGGTTTTACTTTTTCAAGGTCATCCTTGGATGTTTCAGGCATTAATTTTCCTTTTCTAGAATCTGGCTCAGATGTAATAGAATGTCAAGACATGGTTATTCAAAAAGGCCCTAAGTTATCCAAGGAGGATTATCTTCTCAGTTCAGAACCTTCAAGTGAGGAAAATGGACAAAGTTTGGCACTTCTGCAGAGGTTTTGAAAGATTTATCAGCAAAAAGTATTGATGATGTAGACTGTTTACTCCTGAATGAAAATAACTTACACCAAGGGAAAGGAAAAAAACTTGGTATTATAGATGACTAGGGTTTATAAACTTGTTATTCCATTTGAGTGCCAAAGTAGTGATTACTTGCAGGAAAATGACATGGAGGAAGCACACAAGGCCAAGCATAAATAAATTCTATCAGAAAAGATTGATGGAATATGGAAAAAGGGTAAGGTGAACTGGATATAAATGAATGAACTTGAAAGGGCTATAGAGAACTTAGAAGACAACACTAATGATTTTTGTAAAGAACTGCAGACACTTAGGGTTTTGAAAAAGTTGGCTAGAGAAGGTGAAAAAGATAATTTGAATTTTGTGGTGGAAACTACAGAGGATTTTAAAGATTCTACTATGTGCAATCATCCCAAAGTTGTCAAAATGAACTTTTCATGTCTCAATGAGAAAAATAAAAGCCAATTCCATGATTTCAGCAACCTGCAAGGCAAAAGTGTCAAAGAGTGTTAGTGAGAAAGAAAAAAGACTTCAAACATTAGAAAGTGGGTTTTCAAAGTTATATTAGATCCACAAGCCTATAAAAGCCCATTTCACACTTCAAGAGAATCATTGTTACATTTCAAAAGCACAAAAGCATTTAGCAAGGAATAGTTTGTGGATTTTCTGAGCGAATTTTGGTTAAATTTCCTTGGCGCCAGAAAGGACCTTGTGAAGATTTCCTTGGCGTTGTGCGCTCAGAGACTGGCATTGCACGCTTGGGTTGGCGATGCGCCCTCAGCCATTGGCACTTCGCCCTTAGACAGAAAGGGTTTCTAAGTCTTCCAAGAGCTCAAATCACTTCAAATCTCCTTCAAATATTTTCCAAAGTCCTCTAAGCACTCTTGAGGGGTAAGTACATGACATGAACCTTGCTTTGAGGCTATTTGATCACTTTTAATTGAATGAAAGTAAAACCCTAATCAAACCCTAGCTACAAATCAAATATCACTGCCTATATACTTATTTCATCCTCCTAAACAGAGTATCAGTTATAGACAGGGTAATTTCATTGTTTTAGGGTTGTCCTTGAGATTGTTTTCCCCTTCACTCATTCCTTTCATTAATCAAACTTCCATTTCATTCCCTTCCCCTCATTTCATTTCACTTCCACCCTAGGGTTTATAAAACAGAGTTTATAATGTCTAAGGGAGAAGACAGTGGTTGTGAGGCACAAATGCCAAGTAGACATGATCATAAGGGACGGAAGATATAAAAAAATTAACCCATCACCACAAGGGAACTTATGGCATATCCTCCTATTGTTTCTTGCTTTAAACATGTGGGTTGCTTTGAGTTTTGTGAGAGAGTGCAGCAAGTCCAAAATCACCTGGAGCTAACAATAATATTCATCATTAATCTACATGACAAGCAGGTCAATCTTGTTAGGGTTGCATTTGAGATTTCCACTGATGCCATTGCAGCTGCTACTAGGATACCTAGTGTAGGAGAGAAGTGGTTCAAACAAGCAAACCTAAACATGAGTTATTTTGAACCATACCTCAAACATAGGTATAAAGATCACCACAAGTCCATCTTCCCTTTTTCTCATCTTCTTGACAAATATGCACCCATGATGAAGATAATAATGAAGTATTTTACTTGTGAGGGAAGGTTTTCCCACCTCTACTCATACCATATCCATCTTCTTATGCATTTCACTAGAGTTAGGATGTTGCATATACCATATTATCTTTTCCTGTAGCATTGACAAAATGGCCTACATTGTGAAAAAGAGAGATTATAATCATAAAATTCAAAGCCTATTTCATAATTCACTCGTGAAGATGGTGGTTATGCATCAACTCTAGCAGAAAAAAAAAAAAAAAAAAAAAAAAAAAAATCCATGGGATACCTTCATTTCCAATGAGGTTTTTATCACTCCACCTATTCATCATTAGCAGGATATCCCTTCCTCATCTCATCCTCCCATTCCTACTTCTCCATCACATCCCACTACTCATGCATCACCATACACTCACATCCATTCACCTCATTTTGATCCTCCCTCGTCACCTTTTCACAATCCTTCACCATCATCTCCTTATACCAGGGCCTCAAGTAGTGAAAAAGATATCGGGACAGCTGGCACTAAAATGCATAATAATGAGCCTTTTTCTTTGACCTATCAAAGAGGCCACGGGCATGTGTTTGCTTCACTTGAGGTGAAAGGTGCCATGCCTTCTTCATCAGCAAAACAGGTTGATAAGGGCAAAGAAAAGGTTACAGAGCATATCATTGTTGAGGAGGAAGACAAACATGAAACTGAGCAGGAGTTTCAGTTGATTGACCTTGAATATGAGGATGAGGAGAGAATCACCAATATGTTGATCAAGAGCAAGGATTCCAAGATTAGTCAGCTTCAAGCTAATCTTGGTAGGGTAAAGAATGTGATTAACTTTTTTGAGCTAGAGAATCAGCAGTTGAAGACAAAGTAGGCCAACAGTGAGGTCAGGGTAATCAGAGCTCAGAAAGAGGTCAAAAAGGCCAAGGCTTTGCTAGATGAGACCTTGGGAACTTTTTATGATAGTGATGATGAGGAATATCAGCTTCCTAGAGAGAGGAAAAAGACCATTGGGCTGGAGAGGGCTTTAGCCCGGGAAAGACAAAAGGAGGAATAATTGGCATAACATCTCACTCAAAGTGAGCTTCTTGCCATAGAAATTAACAAGGATAGAGAGTATTGGCTAGAGAGAACCAATTTTCACCTAGAGGGTCGACTAGAGAAGGCAAAGAGAGACGCTAACATGCAGAGAAATATGGAAAAACATTATGCCATGAGAAACAGGATTGCAAGGGTGTTTCGGGAAATAACTCCCTAGAGGTCGTTGGGTCAAAAACCTCCACAGATCAGGGCATGCTATTCAAGAAGGACTCACACAACCAAACTTGTATGCTAAAAACTAGATAACATCGATTGTAGAACTCACCTGTAAATCCTACGTTTGATGTAGATCCCACGGGGTCCTAACCCCCAGCAACCCTTCTTCCTCTTCAACCTGGAAATCAAGAAAGAACATGCATGGAAATCTAGTTGTACAGCATATTTTTCTCCTAAATGTCAGTGTAATCCATGTGAAACATCATATAAACGATAATAAATGCTTAATTAGCAATCCTTTCACATATGCAAGCAGATATTAACAAGTGAATTTAGGAACAAGATGGTTCTTCTTCATTATGAACAGCATGTACAATAATAGAAAGGTGGAGAGATCACCTGAATCCTTCCACAATCTTCGAACAGACCGTCTTCTGGATCCGTCCCGCCCTTGCCTCGCTAGGATACTTTCAAGACTTGTGCACACGAGATGACATATAAGCTAATGAACATCTCCAGGAAACAAGGGTTTCCTGTAAAAATCTGGGAAGTGTAGGAGGCACGGGAAATCAAACTTGAATTGGGCTCCAATAGAGTATAATGTCTATAATTTTCTACCTCCCTTAGGCCATGCACATGAGGGGCTTTTATACTCCCTCAAAGTAGTTTCAATCTATTAGAAATAGTTTGCCACGGGCTGGGGTGGTTGAATTACGGGAATAACCATCAACCCAGCCTCGAAAATAGGGATTTTTATATATATTTTTAATGATTTTAATGGCATACGTGGAAAATTATCTATGGACTTGCGTATATACGCGGAAAATTCTGGGCATACCCACGTATGGGATTTTAAACACTGTTTTTTATTAAATTTATTCAAGTCTGTGGGAATGGGTGCCCAAGGCCAAAGAGACAATCATGAATCACATGAGGGTGAAAAATGATGCTATAACAGATGCCCCCTAATATATGAGGTCAAAAGGGGTACATGATGGCCGAAATGTATTATGTGCATATAAATAACTTCGCGAGGATAAGAGAGGACGTCACCAGATTTCAGCCTGCCAAAAACCAATGAAAGAAAACAGAGAGTCAGCTCATGTTTGAGGCGGGCATACCCATGCTCAGTCAAAAATATATCCATATAGAAAGTACAGAATAGATCCAGAATGTATACAAGTATAGCAGAACTGAAAGTACATAATGAATCATTTGAGCACGGCTCGGAAGTACAAGTTGGAATCAATGTCCAAGTATCACATATATCAAACTGATCAATAATACTGAAAATGGATGTCTGATCACAAAAGTAACTGAATCTCCAGGTACCAAACCATAAGGGGTGGAACACATGGTACAATCACGTAACTCGGGAGCCAACATATAGGATGTTTTTGTACTGTCACTGCAACATATAAGGGTGGACGGCATCACTAGTAGAAACTGAATGGACTGTCAAAAGTGAACCGAAAGATGCTGATGCAACCCGAGGTCTTCACCGATCTCGATGGCACAATTCTACACAATGGGAATAAATGAGCTGAAGTCGACCATGTGAGAAATCGTTGGATTACCGGTCAATTATGTATACTGTTAACCAACGCAAGACAACCCACCAATAATGAAAATGAGCGTCAAGGTGCCCCATTACAATCTAACAAGTGGGAATAAATGAGTTGAAGTTGAACACTTGGAAGAATCTACCAATCAGGAGGCAATGATGAATCTCCACTGTCGATAGCGAAGATTCTGCCACTGATGACTGCAAACCCTAAGGTACTGATAAAAGACTCTAGACCTTATTCCCAGAGCAATGAGTCAGAGTCAATGGGAAAAGATCTGCTGGAAGGAAGGCATTAAGGCATCCCACATCAGTCCAGCGCGAGTGTAACCCGCAGGCCAAGATTTGGAAGGAATCGGACGAAACAGAGTGACGGAACCAAACCGAAGTACGTTTCCGACATGCACAATATGAAGCTAGCGCATGGAAGAAACCCTCTGAACCAACCAATAATGAAAGCTGACACAGGGGCGAGATATCCACCGATAGGGTCAAATGGAAATAAAGGTATTGCACGAATCCCAAGTGTGATAATGTATGCCGACGTCGAACACAAGGGAAACCACTCAGTCAAAGGCCCATAATGATGATCAAATGCTGAGCACAAGGTCACCTATCAATGATGGAAATAGGGCCAAGGTGCATCTCTAGGTTTAATCTCAGAGCAATATGTCGTAGTCGATGAGAGACAAACCCACCAGCAAGAAGTCAATAGAGACCTTCTCAAACCAGAACGAGCAGAAGACCAAAACATCTGATGTGATAGAACAAGATACTGACAAGATCGGGTAGGCCTACTAAAATAATGAGTCAAGAGACACTGCAGAATGGCCGACTCTGGTTAGACTTCCCTTGAACAAAAGCACGACTCATGATGACCATGGTAGTAAAAATGACACTGTATAAGTCTGTTATGTAGGATGCAAAAACAAACTCTCCATACGATTGGAAGAGATAACCAATCGGGGGAGGACTGACCAGTGAAACAAGGCAAAAGCTGAACCTAGTTCAAAACTAAAACCATCCCAAATGAAGGAAATATATAAGTGTATGTGCTTTGTTCAAGGGCGACAAACTGATACTATACTGCCATCAAATTACGAAGTAACATCCCATTCCTGCTCTTTTTGTTATATTTGATTTTTTTGTCTTTTTCATATAATAAGCCTGAAAAAGAATAAAAGAATGCTATGGTACACTGGATAGAACGAGTATGAAGAAACAGATGCACTAGTTCCTGAGATAGGAACGATCCTATGCTCAATGCAAGGTGACGGAAACTGGTAAGCGATATTCAAAGGAATGTTCCATCCATTGGTAAAAAGGGTGTCAATTCGCGATAGCTAAGTGCATGCAATGGTTAACTTGTACAGACAGTCAAGGTCAAAAGATGGCTTAAACATCGAGTCCAAATGAAGCCGGCTAAAGGCCAGGATAAACAAGTAGCCAGTATGCAATTCAGTAGTACAACTCAACAACACCAGGGAGCCTCTAGGGTAATAGCCAAAAAAATGATAGTGAAGAAGAAGAAGAATGAAGCTTCAACACATAAGTCATGGCGGGACTAAAGAGGACTCCCGAGCCTACATAAAACGCAGCATGGGCAACAAGTGATAGCGAGGAACTAACTAGGAAGCCCATGTAAAGGAAGGCTCTACCACCAAGTCTTAATTAAATAATCGGCGAGTGAAATGGATGAAATACTCATGACCTGATGGGATCGACCCTAGGGCAAGTGATCAGAAAGGAGGCTAGTATGAAAAATGCAATGGAAAAGTGGATTCCCTAACCTATATGCCAGTGAAGATCATATACCTACCATGAAGGGTCAGTAGTCATGGATCAAAAACCAGAAAAATCTCAACTTCATCAAAATGTACCTGAAAATATACCAATCTGGGCACTTACAAGCATCCGGGTTATGCAGCTTAAGATAGATTGAAAAAGTAAGCATAACAATTTTTTGCAAAAATTTTCAATTTCTGGACATAAATACACATGTTACCTCACATTTGGTTCATTGTTACTTGCTGATTTAGGAAAAAGAGCTCTGGAGAAAAAGCCTCTTTCATCAAAACAGGAGCAATCGGTGATCAAACTTGGCCGAATCAGTTAGGTAACCTCTTAATCCATCATTATTATCAATTTTTTCCATTAATAGAGTTAAAATTTGGAAATTTCACCGTATAAATATTTTTTTTAATTTAGGGCTCTGCGCATACGCGGGTTCGTATGGACCAAGTCGCGTATATACGTGACTGTGTACAGGGTAAGTCGCGTATGCGCAACCCGAAATGTAAAAAAGTGTTTCTAATGGAAAAATGAATGAATTTTTTCAGGATGACTATCACCTAGAGGGAATGTGAGCATAGTGCAATTGACAATGAAGTAATGCAAGATCAACAATCACTCAATATCCTCCAAAATTTTGGATAGCTCAAATTTTTCAAAATGCCAAATATGAAGAGTAATGTCCGGTTACTTGAAATGCTTGTAAATTATTGGGAACCGGAGGAAGATTGCTTCGTGATAGATCAAATGCCCATACACATAGAGGTAGAAGACATCTACTTCATTACTGGACTCTCACGGCGGGGAGACCCAGTAGATTTTCACAGCAAGCCTTTGGGAGGGCTTACTGTGGATGAATATGTCCACGTATACTGTGTAGAGGCATCCAAAAAATTAGGGACTCAGATTGCTATAAAATATTTGAGAGATCTACACATGAAGATTCTCCTGTTTACCATTGGCAGGGTAGCAAGGCCTGCTTCCTTGCATCAAGCATCCAGGGCCCAGATGAGCATAGTTGTGGAATGCCTAGCTCACCTGTATGATTGGTGTAAAGCTCTACTAATGAACATGAAGCAACAACTGACTTCCATCCAGAAAGCAAAAACAAAGCATTTCAGATATGGAACCATTTTGATGACATTCTTCTTTGAGAAGATTCCCTGGCTTCGACTCAAAGTGATCTCTTCCATCAACAGCCCAAGAGACCCAAGAATTGTCCGATGGGCAGATCTGATGAAGAGACTAGGGGGAAGTGAAGTTCCCCGAACCACCTAGGATGACGAGTTCTTCCAATGGTGGGTGGAACAAGTCATCGTAGTGGAGGACTACCCTTATGCCGGGATGGATTTCTGTGGTGATCCAGACCTCGTCCTTCCACCTGGCGCGGCATGGGGCGCAATCGGTAAGAATGAAATTTTTAACTTATATGATTTTTATGATGTTTTCAATATATATGAAAAAAAATGTGAAAACAAAACATGTTTTTGATTGGATTCAAAATGACTTACAATATTATGATGACCATGATACAGATATTGGACCAGTCCATCCTGAGGGCTACCCACGGCATAAGCATCGTAGGGGCGAGGTGGTTACTGAAGACCCAGGCAGAATCCTCCATGTTGTGCAGATGAACTTGGAGGGTTTAACTCACCAAGTGCCTATGGCTGCAGTAGAAGATCTACCTGAGGTCGTCCAGAGACGGGTAGTGGGAGTACCACATGACTGGGTACGATTATTCTTCCGTGTCGCCACTGCGATCGTGTTCTATAGGAACACGAATTTTGGGCAGGGACCACAGGAGTAGATAGATACGATTACCGGATGACTGTATATTTTGATATTGAACATGATCGGGCATAAGCCCTAATTTTGTATGACTTATGGATCCAAATTTTGTATAGTTTTTTTAACACTCTGATGATATATATACAGCGATTTATGATGTGATGTGACAAATGTATAAAAATGTGTGATGTTTTTTATGATTAAATTTTATTGTATGGAATGATTAATATGCCAATCAATTGCTTGATTAGCTAATGAGTCTGCCATCCAATTGTCTGCTCGAGGAATATGAATGAATGTTAAAAATTGAAATGATCTTTGTAACAAACGTACCCTCAAAAACAACTGAAGTAAAAAGGGATCTTGAACCCGATAACTATTGTTCAACTGCGACACCACCAGCTGGGAGTCCAAGAAAACTACCAATGAATCAATACCCAAAGATATTGCCTCCGAGAGTAGATAAATAACTGCAGTGTACTCTGCTATATTATTGGAAGCAGGACCAATGCAGACTGCTCTTGATACTAACAACTGAACGGATGGGTGATGAAGCACCCAAGCCGTGGAAGCCAAGTTTCGGGTGTGTCTACTAGCACCATCGGAGAAACCATAATGACTCATGACATTCGACACAACCTGCCAAAGAAGATCCAAAACATCACCATCGCATCAAAGACCTAAAAACCAGATATGTACAAAACAAAACTAACTAATATACAAAAGTAAGATGTCAGGCCGAAGCCTAGGCATAATACCTTTTAAAATAGAGCCCATTTCTGGGGCTCCGGAAACTCATTTCCTTCAAAATCAACCAAGGTATATGCTCCTTTTTTAAGGACTTTTTTAACGATTAAGGGGCCATACCACATAGACTTAAACTTTCCTGCGCCCAAGGCATCCTTCTCTTGGGCATAGACCAAGACGAGGTCGCCTTCTTAGAAAACCCTAGGTTTGACCGCCTTATCGTACTGAACTTTGACTCGTTTCTTATGCGCCTCATTCATCGTGGTGGCATCCCGACGCTGCCCATTAAGATGTTCCAGATGAAGGAGACGTTCTTCAAGACTAGAAGTGTCAGGAAGAAGCTCAACAGCTAACTTAAGAGAAGGAATCTCACATTCAATGGGAAATATGGATTCCAGCCCATACACTAGTTGAAACAGAGTAAAGCCAGTTGCAGTTTTCACTGATGTCCTGTATGCCCAAAGTGCAGGATACAGCATGATATGCCAGTTGGAACGAGCTTTATTAATTTTCCTTTGAAGAATGGTCTTCAAGGATTTTTTCACGGCTTCCACTTGCCCATTGGCCTGAGGATAATACGGATATTAATGCTCCTGCCGGAAACGTAATTTTAGAGCCAACTTAGCCATCATGCTATTCTGAAAATGACTGCCATGATTAGTGACAATCTCTCTAGGAATACCAAAACGAGCAATAACCTGGTTGAAAAGAAAAAGAGTTGTTGTCTCACCATCATTCCCAAAAGTAGGCATAGCCTTGACCCACTTCGTAAAGTAGTCTACTACTATAATAATGTACTTATGACCTTTAGATGAGGGCAGGTTACAAGTAGTATAATCAATACCCCACTTTGTAAAGGGACCAACAGTAATGACTGGAAAAAGCAGAGCTGGATGAGCGCGCATTTTTTGAGTATAGACTTGACACAGATGACACTTTTTGACCGACTCCATACAATCTTTGAAAATTGAAGGCCAAAAGTATCCAGCACGCAAGATTTTTTGGGTTGTAGCAAGCCCAGATAAATGACCACCACAAGCTCCACTGTGGCAATCATTCAGCACAGCCTCAGCTTCTTCGAGAGTTAAGCAACATCTCAGGATTGAATCAACCCCTCGATAGTATAAAGAATCACCAATAATCAAGTAATTTTTAGCCAAGTGATGCAACTTACAGCGCTCATCTTTCAAAAAAGTAGAGGGAAACTTCGCAGTCTGAAGATACACAATGATATCTCCATACCAAGGATCCTAAGGAGAGATGAGAAACAAATGTTCATTCGGAAAGGATTCATCATAGACTATCTCTTCTCCACAGGGAAACTCAGAGATTAATTCCGTGAAAACTAAAGATTTTTTGGACTTGGCAGACATAAACTCAAGATCAAATTCCTGCAAAATCACAATCCATCTATTGTATTTGCCCCCAATCACTCACCTACTGAGAACAAACTAAAATGGATTGGCTGCTGCTAAAACATAAGTTTTTCGTAGAAGAATATAATGTTTGAGTCACTGTACAGCATGAACAGCTGTTAAAGCTAGCTTCTCTATCGGAGTATATCGGAGTTGAGGTCCTACCAAGCCTCGACTAAGATAGTATATAACATGCTCTGCCAGAGCATCGTCCTCCTGAACCAGAACCATACCAATGGTAGATTCTGCTGCTGCAAGATACAAAAGAAAATCCCTAATATAATCAGGTGGACTCAATATAGGAGCAGAGGTCAATGCTTTTTTCAAAGCATCGAATGAGCGCTGAGCGAAGTCATCCCAATAGAATGGAACTCCCTTCTTCAACAATCTCATAAATCCTTTGGTAACTTCAGCATAATTTACAATAAATCTCTGAAGAAAATTAGCTTTTCCTTGTAGACTTTGAAGTTGACGAATAGACGACGGGGGAGGCAACCGAAGTATTGCCTCAACCTTGAAGGTATCTACCCTAATCCCTTCCGAAGACACAATGAATCCCAATAACTGACCAGATGTAACCGCGAAAACACACTTGTTCGGATTCAACCTAATCTTGTAGAAATGACATCGTTCAAACACTTGACAGAGGTGAGTAGGATGATCAATTCTCTTTTGAGAACGAGCAGCTAAATCATCCAAATACGCCTCGATAATATGTTTGATATCATGGAAGGAATATGACACTGCCTGCTAAAAAGTAGCCCCAGCATTTTTAAGACCAAAAGGCATCTTCTTGTAAGCAAAAGTACCCCAGGGACAAATAAAGGCAGTCTTATGCTGATCTTCAGGATGGATAGTAATCTGATTATATCCGGAGAAACCGTCCATGAAGGAGAAAATCTCATTACCGGCACACTCATCGATAATCTAATTTATAAATGGTGTGGGGTAATTATCTTTCGGACATGCTTTATTAAGGTCTCTGAAATCAATGCAAACTCGAATTGTTCCTTGTTTTTTATCAACAGGAACAGGATTCGAAACCCACTCTGTCAAAGGAACAGGGAAAATAAATCCCGCCTTGAGCAACTTCTCCACCTCGGCTTTGATAGTTGCAGCCTTCCTAGGATTGACCGGATGAAGTTTTTGCCTCACAGGCTTAGCATTTTCGTAAGTCTTGATCTCATGCTGGACAATAGATGGATCTATACCAGGCATTTCCTCATAAGACAAAGCGAACACATCCCTAAACTCTTTAAATAGATCGGTGTAAATCTGAATCTCTTCAGGGGAACATTCAGCTCCGATGAAGACATTCTCTATAACATTGGGATCCCTGGAAATTTTCACCAGGATAGTTGGAGAAATCACAGCCATGTTCCCTTCAGCATATACCTGTGTTGGTGCTAAAGGCTTCAGGACTGGGTGAACAGGACCAGGAGACAAAGGACTTGGAAAAATTGACTCAACTTCACTCAAATCAGGTAAAAAGTAAGACCGATGATGCAAATCATCCCATGGTCTATCTATACCAGTCATTTTTGAACCCTTAGTTAAACTGAGAGGGGGGGGTGAATCAGTTTAACACAAACATGGACTTTTAAAACTTTTCCCTTAAAACTTATTTACACCTTCATTTCATGATCAACTTAATATGTGAGCAATCTTACTTTGTGAGCAGCAAGTATCAAGAAGATTTGTTTATGTAACAGCAGTCTTAATATGTAAGCAACATGTATTAAGCAGATTAGATAAATCAAATCAACACATAGACATCATGCACAGAGACACCAGATATAAGTGGAAACCCATAAAGGGAGAAAACCACATCTTATTATTGTTGTGATGCAAAGGCAAGCTCCAACTCCCTCTCACCACTGATTTTTGTAGGCACCAACCTATAGGAGGCTCCTACCTCAATTTTGCAAGCTACAACTTGTAAGGAAGCTCCAACTCCCATCAATTTTCTGCAAGCACCAACCTACAGGAGGCTCCAACCTCAGTCAGCTACAACTGACATTTTATCAAGCTACAACTTGATGTGGAAGCACCAACTCCCATCTATTTTCTACAGGCACCAACCTACAGGAGGCTCCAACCTCACTCAGCTACAACTGACATTTTATCAAGCTACAACTTGATGTGGAAGCACCAACTCCCATCTATTTTCTGCAAGCACCAACCTACAGGAGGCTCCAACCTCAGTCAGCTACAACTGACATCTATCAAGCTACAACTTGATAGGGAAGCTCCAACTTCCTTACTCTTTCAAAAGGAAAACACTTGTTGATTTTCCTTGGATATCAGCTCTGTTCTGTATCTTCTTCACTACTGTGCATCAGTCTTCATATCTGCCTTATATCATTTCTGCATCTTCTCAGATTCACTATCAGCTCCTCCTTCTCTTCTTAGCTCCTCATTCTTCTCTACCTCACTACTTCATTTCTGCATTCTATAACTTTTCACAACATCTTGTTCTGCTCCTCCTTCTTCTTCTCTTCTCTGCCTCAATTCCATACTCAGCATTCTCTATGCTCACTCTCTCTCACCTCTTGCAGCTTTCTTATTTTCTTCAACTCTCTTCAATTCTGTTGCACACTCTCTTATTCTCTCACTTTGTTTTCGTCAACATTCTCCCCTTGGATATTATCCTGTTTTATACAAAAATAGCTTCATGGTTGTTTGTATTCTACTGGGAATTCGAAATGAACAGCCATGTCTCTTTGCCTTCTGCCTTCTCATCTCTTTTCAGCTCACTCAGAAAAATGTAACTGTAGGTGCTTATTTTAATATTACAGTGGGATATTTTCTCTCTTCCCGAGACTTGCCAATGCATCACAAATAATAAAAAATTCAATTACAATGTTTACATTCACATATAATGAAAACTCCAGCTCACTCATTCAGCCTCTTGGCTCGTTGTGCATTTGTCTTTTCTGTGACTGTGTTTTGTCTCCTTTCAGCGCTGTTTGCTTTTCTATCCTATGCTGTGGTGTAACTGCTGCATACGTGTAACTGTGCTTTTTATATCAGTGCTTTTTGTAAATATGTGTAACTGCTGACTGTAATTCTGGGCAAATTCCAACCCTTTACACGCAGCAAGTGTCTTGTTGATGTGGAAGTTCCGCAAGTGGAACATTCATACATCACAATTGTTTTAAATAAAGAATCGACCTCCACCTTGAGCCGAAGCCCGTGGGTCTACAGACCACGCGGCATATTTTAATACCATCGCAACCATCGTTTTAACTTTATAACATCTCTTTTATATATATATATATAACCCAAATTTCATTATATTAACTACCTTTTAATATGCCTTTAAATCAATTCTCGACGTATATAATAAAACCTGTTTAAAACATATAAAAACTCCTTTCGGGCCCACTTTCCACGTTTCCCGATGCAATATATTGCTCCTCAGCGATTGATCGCAATCGCAAGTTGCCTTGCTCCGATGCGATTGAAGACTGTTCACTGTTCTTTGCCGATGCGATTGGAACTCAAATACTTATTAATCATAGTTTATAAGCCCATCGGGTCCAGGCTTCAATCGCAATTGCAAGTCTTTTAATATATGTTCCGATGGTCTGTTTCTTTCCGATGTGATTGACCATTGTTCACTGCATTTTATCGATGTGATTAGGCCGGAATTCAAACTTATAAAAACATAACTTATAGACCCATCGGGTCCGAGCTTTCAATCGCAATCGCAAGTTTTGGTTGGATGTTCCGATAGGCCCATACTGCGATGCTCCGATGCGATTAGGCCGGAATTCAAATATATATCAACCATCGTTTATACACCCATCGGGTCCGGGCTCTCAATCGGAATCGCAACTTTCTGTTGCATGTTCTGATGCCTTGCTTAAATCTGATGCGATTGGGAAGGGTCCCACCTTATATTACTTCGTTTCTTTGGATCGCATGCTACATATGGCTATACACACACACACAGATATATATATATATATATATATATATATATATATATATATATGTTTTGGTCCTTTGAAATATAAAGCGCAATACTTTGCCACTGGAGTATACAATTCCTAGAATGAAATTTATATTAACTATGCATTACATTGCCGCTTGGGTTATGATTCCCGGAATTATATACATATATCCTCCGGCTGAGGTAGCGATTCTTGGAATTTATTTATATATATATAATGCCCGGCTGGGTAAAGATTCTCGAAATAACGGCTATCTCCACCTCTGCTGCTTCTGTCACTCTGCCTCTGCTGTGCTAACGCTTCTGCCGCTTGACCACTTCACTGCCTCTGTATTCGCTGCCTCCGTCTCCACTACTCGACTGTTTCACTCTGCCTCTGTATTCGACTGTTACACTTTAGCAATGTTCTTTCTCCTGTCTCCTTTGCCCTGCTTGCTTTTTCTTTTGTCTCTTCCTTTCTGCTATATCTGCTCCTTTCTCTATTGTGTATATAGAATCCACTCTACCTGTTATACTTGTAGCAAATCCCATGAGACTCTGATCTTCTACGCCTTCAATTAAATAGTTCTTTTCCTCAACTTCGACCTCTGCTACGTTACCAGAGTTCTATTGTCTTTTGCCTATTTCTGCTTTAGCGCTGCCTCCTTTGCTTCCTTTTGTTATATATAACTATTCCGCTTCGAGGTTCTGGTCCTTTACATCCTCACTGCATTCATATTCCATCATGCTGTAAATATTCATCGCCTTCTCTTTCAACGGTGAGTACATAGAACTCGACTTGGTGTATTTTAACTATCGCACATTCTCGTCCAACCCAAAATGCTCTATACTTAGAGTAGAATCGAATGACACAGTATGCAATCAATTCATTTTGGAGCACATCAAATCTTGATACATATATAAACCGTTATTTACGAACCCATATCAGTTTGCTCGATCATGTACAGAATTATAACTCTACCTTTTTGCACGGGGTTTACAATGTTCACAAACTTTGAAGATCTGACTCACAGTTCAGCTTTCTTCTTAGAGGATCGATCCTTTCAGGCATTCTACAATCTACTCTGTCTTTTGGACAACTCTGCTTCAATTAACTTTTTGTTTCTGCTCCTTGACTGATACTGCTGCTTGCTTCCCTTTTTGCTGCCTCTGCTACCTCTCTGCTGCCTTGTTGTTGTTTTGCTCCTCCTTTGGCATTTCCTTTGCCATCAATGACAACATTTCCAACAGTCTCCCCCTTTGGAATTGATGGCAACACATCCACTGATAATCCAATGCTTCCTCCAAGTATTTCTCTGCCTGGCTTCTTTTAGAAGACCCTTTCTTCTATTACCTACTTTTACTCCCCCTTTGACATCAATGGCAAAGGATTGGACATTTCTCAGTGTAGATTCTATCTTTTCATTTTCTCTCTTTGAGATGTGTTTAGGCATTCTTCTTCTAAATTTGTATCATGCTGCTCTATACAGGTGTACAAGATTTGTTGAGGGAACACTTTGCAGATTATTGTAAATTGACACAATCCAAAGCATAGTCTCCTTTTACTAGTATAAGGCTAAAAGTGACGACAATGACTCTTCATGGAACATATTGTATCAACCTTTTCTAATCACAAATGCATCATCGGATCAAAACTTAAAGATTGTAAATACTCCATGTGACTTATCAAGCTTGCTTCAGCTATACTTCCATCTATATTATAATATTCATCTGCGATGCATATTTATTGAGGAAGGTTGTAGTTGGAGTCTATCTTCTTTTGTAGTACAACATCTGTTCAATTGTGATGATGCTAATATGTCTTTTATAATTGTGGTTCACTTTTCTTGCCTGTTGATGATGATATGAGCTAGGATGCTAAAAATGATATTACACTTAATAGCTGTAGGTCCTTGTTACTGATGTGATCAATGAATTAACTAGAATTTGATCTAAGAAATCAAATGCCTTTATTGCTTGCATAATGAACTTTCACAACAAAACTTTGAGGTAGGATGCATTCAATGTATTGGTCATTCTCACTTATCAACCATGCACTTTTCTTTATGGCATACGAGGGTATGTATTTCAGTGATCAACCTCTTTTCAATGGTGATATGTCAGCAAATTCTTTCTACTGAAGTATGTTCTTGATGATTCAAAGACAGAGTTTTGAGCTTCAACTAACAACCCAATTAGTCCTTCATAATTTTGATAATTTAACTTTCAAAAAAATAATCAAGATGTTTTAATAGCAAACAGATTTTACACGGTGTTATGAATGATCTTGAGAGAAGAGGCATGATATGTATATGTACTGACTTCAAGAAGGCATCCAAAAGAAATATTGTTTCAATTCTCAATATCATGTTTCAAGAGTAAACAAAATACTGATCCTTTAGCCTTTTCATTGACCCTTTTATGCTGGATGTACTCTTGCCATAACCTTTGATCCTGAGGACCTGTACCACATTGTTGTTCCATGATAACACTTGATATTTTGTTGATAGGCATGCTATTTGTACCAAGTACCAATTAATACTTCTTTCACTTCAGCTTGTTCACGAACCCAATGTTAAGGCATCCTTCATGATTTATACTACTGAGCTTTCCACTAATCATACCAATAGTCATCAATATCCTGAAATTTAATCTTGGAATCTTTAACCATTTTCTTATTTTGTCATTCTGTTCAAGGGAATGTCATTGCATTTTACTTTCTAAGATTGCACTAGAATCATTGTTGCTTTAAGTACAATTCAACTGTCTTAAGATAATGATATTTCGGTAGACATCTTCAATTTCTCTATTCTGAATCTTCATGGGCTGATTACTCAGAGATTTGTCACTCATTTGACTTCATTCCTTCAAGGGGACTTTTCATAGATCACTGATGTACTGAGATAAAGATAATAGACTCTTTTCTTACTCATTCTTCTTAATGTGATTAATTGTTAATTCTAGTAGTAAGAGGCACAGTGTGATCATCACTTTAATGTGCTGAAGTCTTCTTAGCTTACATGTTTATTGCTAATGTTTCCCCTAATCCCAAGGCTTCTTGCTGCTTTCTCTCCTTCCATCAACCTGTTGGCTATTATGTGCTTCAGGTGTTCTTCTTCCTCTATAGTTATCTATTGGAGAAAATTGTCCTGTGCATTCTTGATCTTATAGTTGTCCTTATTACAAGGAGCTCTTCTTAGACTAATTTTGAGGGGACTATTTATGAACTGCTCTCCCCCTGAGATTTTGCTTCATATTTGTCACTGCTTGGATATTTTCTTTGTTTTCTAGAGCAGCTCCCCCTGAGACTATGGAGGATTCATTATGTTATTGAGATAATAGGCTCCCCCTTTCTCTTTTCTTTCCATACTTTGTTGGAGTTCTTCATAATGTCTGCACTTCTTTTAAATTCATAGTTTTGTTTGATTTTCTTTGTTTCCATCATCTGTCTAGAGTTCTTTAGTATATATGGCAGTTTACAGTCCTTTGCTTTGTGGCCAAGCTTGAGGCATACATAACATCTTATTTTTTCAAAGTACATTTGAGCTGATGTATAATAATTTTTTCCCCTTCTTGAATACATTTTACACTCAACAAATTTATGTCCAAAATTATTGCATGCATAACAGTAGCCATGGAAATGATTTGTGTACCAAGTGGAAGATTGCCTTTTCCATTTGCTTGCTTGAGGGGTTCTTCTCTTTTGCTGCATCTTTTGCTAGTTGGAGTTGATAGGCCTTCTCTTACATTGTGTTGCATTATGTCCTGGTTTATGAAAAGAGAAACATGTGCTATTTTTCATAGGAGGAAAGAACCTCCTTTGACAACTTCCAAATTTATTCACTTCATCTTTAGGAGCATGTGAGCCTTTAGCAGCTGATTGTTTCACCCTCTCATTCTCTGTTTTTTCATGTTGCTGCTTGATTCTATTTGTTTCCTTACAAATCTTGTTCTTGCAGGCTTCTTCTTCTGTGGGAATTTGTTGAGTTGCTTCACTGTCTTTTACAGCTTTCACAAAAATGACATTCTTATTATCTTCAACCTTGGACTTATTGGTTTCACCTTCATATCCTATCCCAGTCTTTATGAGAGGTGACCTTTGTGCATTTAGAATCTGGTCCAACTATTCAGAGCTTTTCATTTGAGGAGTATTCATTAATCAATCTCTTTGGGCCTTTTCTAAGTTCTTTCTTAGGCTCACTACTTCTTCTTCCAACCTTTCACATTCCTGAGTTTTCTCTCTCATTTTTTGCAGTAGAGTGTCTTCTATTTTCCTTGTTTCTTCAAGGTGTGTCTTCAGGACAAAAATTTCTTTCTTATCTTCATATTCTCTCTCATCAAATATTTGCACCACTGTCTTAAGGTCTTTGTTTTCATTTTTCAATTTTTCTATTTCAGTCAAAGCAGTGTCAAGCTTGGCTTTTTCTTCGGCTGTAATTTCTTCATGGTTCTTATCTCCATTCACAATAGCAGGTACTTCATTTGATTGAATATTTTTCTGTTGACATGAATTTTTCTTCTTCTTAATTCTCTTATCCTTCTTGCCAGTGCAGTCCTTAGTGTTTACTCCATGCATGAAGTGCAATCTATCCCAGATTTCTTTTGCAGAGGTTAAGTCCATTATCAACTCAAGGTCCTCGTTATGAAGACTGTTATATATCACACATTTTGCCTTGGCATTCCTCTGTTGTTCTTTCACCGTGGGGGAGTCTATGCAGTAACCATCACAAACAAGCTTCCATACCATAGGTTCAGAAGTCAATAATCCTGTTTTAACCTTATCTCTCCATTCAGGAAAGTTTGTCGTACTTAACACAAGTAAATTTTGATAGTCCATGACTTAACCAGATCTCCTTCAAGCTATTAGGCTTGCACCAAAGGAACCGGCTCTGATACCAATTGTTGAACCCTTAGTTAAACAGAGAGGGGGGGGTGAATCAGTTTAACACATACATGGAATTTTAAAACTTTTCCCTTAAAACTTATTTACACCTTCATTTCATGATCAACTTAATATGTGAGCAATCTTACCTTGTGAGCAGCAAGTATCAAACAGATTTGTTTATGTAACAGCAGTCTTAATATGTAAGCAACATGTATTAAGAAAATTAGATAAACCAAATCAACACATAGACATCATGCACAGAGACACCAGATATAAGTGGAAACCCATAAAGGGAGAAAACCACATCTTATTATTGTTGTGATGCAAAGGCAAGCTCCAACTCCCTCTCACCACTGATTTTCTGTAGGCACCAACCTATAGGAGGCTCCTACCTCAATTTTGCAAGCTACAACTTGTAAGGAAGCTCCAACTCCCATCAATTTTCTACAGGCACCAACCTACATGAGGCTCCAACCTCATTCGGCTACAACTGACATTTTATCAAGCTACAACTTGATGTGGAAGCACCAACTCCCATCTATTTTCTGCAGGCACCAACCTACAGGAGGCTCCAACCTCACTCGGCTACAACTGACATTTTATTAAGCTACAAATTGATGTGGAAGCACCAACTCCCATCTATTTTCTACAAGCACCAACCTACAGGAGGCTCCAACCTCAGTCAGCTACAACTGACATCTATCAAGCTACAACTTGATAGGGAAGCTCCAACTTCCTTACTCTTTCAAAAGGAAAACACTTGTTGATTTACCTTGGATATCAGCTCTGTTCTGTATCTTCTTCACTGCTGTGCATCAGTCTTCATATCTGCCTTATATCATTTCTGCATCTTCTAAGATTCACTATCAGCTCCTGCTTCTCTTCTCAGCTCCTCATTCTTCTCTGCCTCACTGCTTCATTTCTGCATTCTCTAACTTTTCACAACATCTTGTTCTGCTCCTCCTTCTTCTTCTCTTCTCTGCCTCAATTCCATACTCAACATTCTCTATGCTCACTCTCTCTCACCTCTTGCAGCTTTCTTATTTTCTTCAACTCTCTTCAATTCTTCTACACACTCTCTTCTTGTCTCACTCTGTTTTCGTCAACATTCTCCCCTTGGATATTACCCTGTTTTATACAAAAATAGCTTCATGGCTGTTTGTATTCTACTGGGAATTCGAAATGAACAACCATGTCTCTTTGCCTTCTGCCTTCTCATCTCTTTTTAGCTCACTCAGAAAAATGTAACTGTAGGTGCTTATTTTAATATTACAGTGGGATATTTTCTCTCTTCCGGAGACTTGCCAATGCATCACAAACAATAAAAAATTCAATTACAATGCTTACATTCACATATAATGAAAACTCCAACTCACTCATTCAGCCTCTTGGCTCACTGCGCATTTGTCTTTTCTGTGACTGTGTTTTATCTCCTTTCAGCTCTGTTTGCTTTTCTGTCCTATGCTGTGGTGTAACTACTCCATACGTGTAACTGTGGTTTTTATATCAATGCTTTTTGTAAATATGTGTAACTGCTAACTGTAATTCTGGGAAAATTCCAACCCTTTACACGCAGCAAGTGTCTTGTTGATGTGGAAGTTTCGCAAGCGGAACATTCATACATCACAATTGTTTTAAATAAAGAATCGCCCTCCACCTTGAGCCGAAGCTCGTGGGTCTACAAACCACGCGGCATATTTTAATACCATCACAACCATCATTTTAACTTTATGACAGCTCTTTTATATATATATATATATATATATATATATATAACCCAACTTTCATTATGCTAACTGCCTTTTAATATGCCTTTAAATCAATTCTCGGCGTATATAATAAAACCTGTTTAAAACATATAAAAACTCCTTTCGGGCCCACTTGCCACGTTTCCCGATGCAATATATTGCTCCTCAGCGATTGATCGCAATCACAAGTTTCCTTTCTCCGATGCGATTGAAGACTGTTCACTGTTCTTTGCCGATGCGATTGGAACTCAAATACTTATTAATCATAGTTTATAAGCCCATCGAGCCTGGGCTTCAATCGCAATCACAAGTATTTTAATATATGTTCCGACGGTCTGTTTCTTTCCGATGCGATTGACCACTGTTCACTGCATTTTACCGATGCGATTAGGCCGGAATTCAAACTTATACAAACATAACTTATAGACCCATCGGGTCCGGGCTTTCAATCGCAATCGCAAGTTTTGGTTGGATGTTCCGATAGGCCCATACTGCGATGCTCTGATGCGATTAGGCCAGAATTCAAATATATATCAAATAGTTTATACACCCATCAGGTCCGGGCTCTCAATCGGAATCACAACTTTCTGTTGCATGTTCTGATGCCTTGCTTAAATCTGATGCGATTGGGAAGGGTCCCACCTTATATTACTTCGTTTCTTTGGATCGCACGCTACATATGGCTATACATATATATATATATATATGTGTGTGTGTGTTTGTGTGTGTGTGTGTGTGTGTGTGTGTGTGTGTGTGTGTGTTTTGGTCCTTTGAATATAAAGCGCAATACTTTGCCACTGGAGTATACGATTCCTGGAATGAAATTTATATTAACTATGCATTACATTTCCGCTTGGGTTATGATTCCTGGAATTATATACATATATCCTCTGGATGAGGTAGCGATTCTCGGAATTTATTTATATATATATAACGCCCGGCTGGGTAAATATTCTCGGAATAACGGTTGTCTCTGCCTCTGTTGCTTCTGTCGCTCTGCCTCTGTTGTGCTAACGCTTCTGCCGCTTGACCACTTCACTGGCTCTGTATTCGCTGCCTCCGTCTCCACTGCTCAACCGTTTCACTCCGCCTCTGTATTCGACTGTTACACTTTAGCAGTGTTCTTCCGCCTGTCTCCTTTGCCCTGCTTGCTTTTTCTTTTGTCTCTTCCTTTCTGCTATATCTGCTCCTTTCTCTGTTGCGTATATAGAATCCACTCCACCTGTTATACTTGTAGAAAATCCCATGAGACTCCAATCTTCTACGCCTTCAATTCAATAGTTCTTTTCCTCAACTTCGACCTCTGCTACGTTACCAGAGTTCTGTTGTCTTTTGCCTGTTTCTGCTTCAGCGCTGCCTCCTTTGCTTCCTTTTGTTATATATAACTATTCCGCTTCGAGGTTCTGGTCCTTTACATCCTCACTGCATTCATATTCCATCATGATGTAAATATTCATCGCCTTCTCTTTCAACGGTGAGTACATAGAACTCGACTTGGTGTATTTTAACTATCGCACATTCTCGTCCAACTCAAAATACTCTATACTTAGAGTAGAATCGAATGACATCGTATGCAATCAATTCATTTTGGAGTGCATCAAATCTTGATACATATATAAACCGTTATTTACGAACCCATATCAGTTTGCTCGATCGTGCACAAAATTATAACTCTACCTTTTTGCACGGGGTTTACAATTTTCACAAACTTTGAAGATCTGACTCACAATTCGGCTTTCTTCTTAGAGGATTGATCCTTTTAGGTATTCTACAATCTACTATGTCTTTTGGACAACTCTGCTTCAATTAACTGCTTGTTTCTGCTCCTTGACTGATACTGCTGCTTGCTTCTCTTTTTGCTGCCTCTGCTACCTCTCTGCTGCTTTGTTGTTGTTTTGCTCCTCCTTTGGCATTTCCTTTGCCATCAATGACAACATTTCCAACAGTCATAGCTTCCAGGATGGCCTCTTCAGATGGAAGAGTGGTATCAAGGAAATCTTGGGCGGAAGAAGAACTAAGTGTCCAAGCTGGAGCCACATCACCATCCAACTCCTCCAGAGAAAGAGGAGCTGGAATGGACTCTGCAGAGTCAACAATAGATTGATAAGAAATCTCAGTTGCGGACATCAGAAATGCCATTCCACCCACTTGACCTTCCGCTAATGTGGAGGTAGGGGAAGGCAAGGTCCAAGGATCCAAAAAATAATGAGTTCTGAAGAACTCTCTTCGAATAGGAGCCCTGGAGGATGAAATTGAATTTATATGAACAGTAGGAGGTAGAATATCAAAAGTACCCATCAAAGAATAATACATTCCAACCCCTAAATTCTCAACACGCGGCTTGGCATTATCCAACTTTGGAATAGTTGAGTCAGTAGATGCATTCGGGTCTACAGGAGAACAGTCCAATTGATCCACTGTAACAATCCTCCCTTCATGAGGGAAGCAAATAACCCGAAATAATGAGGATGCAACAGCATCTATCTCATAAATCCAGTTTTGCCCCAACAGAAGGTTGTAGTCCAAGCTTGCATCAACTATCTCAACCTCTATATTTACAGTTTTGCCCCCAACACAGATGAGAAAAGCTGGAACAATACCATGCGGTCTACGAGAATGACCATCAAATGCAGTCAGAAGAGTAGCAGATGGAACAGCTGCGAGAGATCCAATTCCCTTCCAGCATGCGAGAGACATCACACATGTGGAAGCACCCTCATCAACGACCGTTCGAAAGATATTGAATTTCCGAAATGACAATTTGATATGAAAAGCCATATGATGGGGGAGTCTCTTTTTAAAATTAGACATATCGAATGTAATCACAAGAGATTTCTTTGGATCGACAGCCCCAATAGCAGTGAGCAGAGCACTGCGCTGAGCTGGACAAGACTGGAGCACCTCAAGAGCCGACATGGCACAAGGACTCTGCGCCAGATCTTCCACAATAGAGTAGTTCTGGGCAGCCCTAGAATTTGGATTAATCGTCGTACGCTTGGTAGATGCTTTTGGCATCCGAGGTATAGGCTCAACAGTAGGCTTCGTAATATGAAGCGGCTCAGTACCATCGAGAGCACCCTTGGCTTTCGAAGACTCATCTTCGCCATAATCACGGGATCTCGTAGTGATATCTGCATGAGCACTCAACATGTATATGTTTGATGGAGTTTCCCCTTCCTAGGTGTCCCCAGAGGAAGCCCCAGTATTTTGATTCGCGCCAACAACTAGTTGTTTCCCTTGGGGAAAAGGGTTTGTCAACATAGCTTGGGAACTAGAAGAACCCTGCTGAGCTAACAAGCGCTGCGCATCCTGAATTTTAGGGAAAAGGTGAGTAAGATGGTCTCCAGCACATAAATTGCATGGAAACTTCACTTTCTTTTTATCCTTTGGACCCTCACCAACATGCTCGTTGGATTTATTTGCATTACCCTTCCCATTCTTGCCCTTTTTCTTATTATTATTCTGTCCCTTCTTCTTCCCTTCGGATTGTTGATTTTCTTTAGGGTTGGAAGTTTGAACAGCATTTACCAACAAATATTGAGAAGGCGATGACTCAGTAGGCACAGCCTGACCAGAAGAAGTAGATTGTATAGGCAACTGCTGCAATTGATCAAGCAGGTTAGCTGCACCACTATTGATCGACCCAATAATTCCATCACCATGAGGACCAGGTTTAGTCTTGGATATGTCTAATTTGGAGCGAGGAGCATTAGGAAAATATTTATGAAGGACACCAGACTGAGAATATATTAATTCAAGCTGTTGGGCCCTAAAAATAGCCTGCTCTTTGGAAAATACCCCTGAGAGGGATACATCCTTAGAAATATCTGCCTGCAGAGATTTCAAAAACCATTCCAAAAGGAATTCTCCCGGAATATAAGCTTTAATAAGCCTCTTCCTTCTCCGCCATTCCTGAATATGGTTAGAAATGTGGGTTGCGTCGTCCTGCTTAAAATTAGCTAGGAGTTCAGTCCCAGCACCATAACGGACAGGCAACTGGAAATGATTTAGAAATATAGTAGCCAGATCTCCAAAAGTAGCAAAACTGCCCGTAGCTAAATCAATGTACCACTTGGCAGCATTTCCAGTCAAGGTGCGTTGAAACAATCTCAACCTAATCGAATCCTTGATCAGGGAATTAGATGAACACCATAAATGGAAAGTGGTGATATGATCAGCCGGGTCCTCTCCATTCTTGCCTTCAACCTTTGGAATGTCTGAAGGTAGTTTGGTAGGAACCGGAGGCCACCCCGGACTATATCGGATTGGATCATTCATCAATTTCGACAAGTCTGGCAAGTTCAACGTTGCCAGAAAAGGTAAACGAGGAGGAGCCTGAGGATTCCATCCTTGGTGGGATGAATTCCCAACATTCTGAAAAGAATAATCTAGATTTGATGAGGCACCAGGTTTCCAGAAAGAACTCGTAGAAAATGTTGGGCGATAGGACCCAGAATTTGGAGAACGACCCCCTCCCAACGTAGAGTTACCATAGATCGGACTAGTTCCCCCCACCCCAAAGTAGTGAATAAAGAGGAAACCCCCTGATAGGGGTTCCAAGAATTAGAAAGAGAGGAAAAATCCTGATAAGCACTCGACAAAGGGAAAGAAACATTCCCTTGTTGACCAGCGAGAAACTGATTCCCTGCCCCCACTGCCGTAAATACAGGGTTCCAACCTATAAAGGTAGTCGAACTCTGACCTCCAGACCAAGGGTTAAAACTCTGAGTCTGAGAAGTAAAAGGAAAAGACCCTAAGGAAGGATTCAAACTAGGAATATGCCCACTTCCAAAGGGGAAACCTTGAAAAGAAGTTGACCCACTAGCCATGGAAGACATGGGTGCAGACGCAGTTGCAGCAGCGGAAAAGGAAAACGAAGGAATCCCACTACTGAGCATTCCAAAAAAAAAGGGACCAGATTGAGAAGCTTGTGCTTGGGTGAAACCAGAGCCAAACACAACAGTACTAGAAGCAATTGAAGATATAGCAATTGTGCCTCCTCCTTCTACTGAAGCAGGAGTCTGAATGCCTGCAGCGCTCACAGCTGAAGCCGTGTTCCTAGTCATGGCCATCGAAAGGTATGAATAAGATGGATAAGGACTTCTGGTATTTCTGACTCAGGTCTGATGTACTCAACAACAAACGGATAATCAGGAGGAAGAGGAGATGGAAGTGACTCAGAAAGCTGAGATACTTCCTCTACTTCTACTTCTTCTTCTCTCGGAAATAAGACTCTCGAGGTGAGCAGAGCGCTCCTCTCGAAACCAACACCGAAACCAACTACAAAACCTTCAAGCCCTTGTTGAGGATCTCTCTTCGCTGCGTCAGATACCACTGGGTGATATTCACCTGCTATATTACTCCTACGCCTTCTTGAAGAAGGCTCTACACTTTCGGGAGATAACCCCCGAACTCTCCTCGGTCGACGAGGCACTTGATCTGCTACTTTAACAGATTAATTAGACTCAACAAAGTATAAAGATAAGCAAGCTAGGAGCAAAGAGCACTCACTACAAAAATCCCTAAGATACAACCAAGCAAGCAGCCTTCAGGTATTTCCGCTTCGGGTGATTAGGACCGGACACCAAAATACGAGAAGGCGAAAAATAGGACCTCCCGAAAGTAGTCTGGGATAATTACGGCCCAGGCCTACAAGCGAAGGTAATAGAAATAGTTACGTCGACCTCCTAACAATAGCCTTTGCCAGTGCAAGTACCCAAGCTTTGCCGGGGCACCCTCTAGAAGTGATACGACGTCTACCTCAGGTACCATGGGTATTCCCCCCCGCAGTCACCTGTGTGGTACCTAGGAAAGGAAACTAAGGGCACCAATCTGTGTCAGCAGCCGGGCGGAACAGTCTTAAGGCAAGATCCAGTAAATCGGAGAGGGGGTATCTCTCTTCTCAACCTTCACTTCCCCTCTGTTACACAGTAATTTGTCACCGTCCCTGCAATCCCCGTCCCGCACATTTGAGGGCTCATTTCATGACCTGTGAGTAGTAACATGGCTTGAAACCACTTTCATGACATCCCTCTGAACAAGAGCTTTCATTGCCCTGAAGACATCTCCTTGTGAAAAACCCTAAAAATGGCCCTTTTTGCATTGGCGCGAGTAGGAAATTTAGTACTCGCGCCAATGGGGAAAATCCTTCATAGAGGTCGCACCAATTGGCGCTCTGTCCCAGAGTCGCACTCGTGCCAGCCAATTTAAGGAGTGTTTTTTAAAAATAAATGGCGGAAGTTTCGTCCTAACTGATCCAGGAACTTATATCTATCTTGAGTTGGGAGGTTTGGCTACGGATTTCCATAGAGAGGAAGTGGTTTGCCACCTCTCATGGAAGCTTCCTTGATGATAGGGCCAATCCCACAATTATAGGGATCCCAACTCCCCTTCCTCCATCTATAAAAGCTTTCCCATCTCCATTGCAAGCTAGTCTTCAAGTTCCCAAATTCCCAAGAGCCTTATGCTGCAAGAGCCTCCATAATTCCCTTAAGGCCAATTTCAAGCAAGGAGACTCTCATCGAGATCTGAAGAGAGAGGTTTGTCCCATCCTTGACAGGCTTTTCGAGACGTGTTCTGCTAGCAACCCTCCGAAGGAGAATTCAGCGTTAGAACTATGGTTGTAATTTTCCTTTGATTGATTATTGATGAACGAATATTGGTTATGGTTCCACTCTTGTTGTTATATATGATGATGAGTTATGTCCTTTCTGACTGACATATAGTTGCATCTACTGGATTTTACACTTGTGTTTGTTTTGTTTCTCGCATGTGCAGGTGTCCTATCATGGAGATGGTGGGGATCGTGATCTGCTAGGGCTAAGGAACGGGAGTGCCACCTCTTCTACAAGCAACAACGTTGGATTCCAGGTAAGCCCTCATCATTAGTTGGTTTATTTGAAATTAGGAACCTGCACTATAGCGTGTGACGATTGTTGCTAGACCCGGTCTGGGCTAGTAGGGATCGCCTTTGTCCGCAGAGGGGATTTACCTCCACAACAAATTGGCGACTCCACTGGGGATCGTTAGCTTGTTGTCATTCATTTTATAAGCTATAGACGGAGCCTGAAGTTGGCCAGATAGCCTTCGAAACGCTTTTTCTCTGCAATTGTGAAGTAGATCAAAGCTGCTTCAGTCAATCTCCGGTTTAGTTTGTAAACTGAACCCTTGGAGCATTGTCTTGTCTTTTCGGTCGATTCTTGATCCTCCTTGCTTGATCAGCTCTTCTAGGCTGGTTCTTTCTATGAATTTGGGTCTTTGATAGCTTGAACATCACTGGTCTGATCTTAGATTGCTTATTTTTTATTTTGGTATAGAAAACTTGACTAGCGCGCTTTTTAGCATGACAGTTGCGCCAATTGGCGCCAGTTGTCCATTTATTACCTGTGCCAATCTTGATATGGCACTAGTTTCAGCCTGACAGTCACGCCAGTGCTGGGGACTGCTGGGGTTTGCTCTGTTTTGAGCTTTCTGAGCTTGATCCTTGTGTTTATCTTTGCCTCGCTTTGAGCCTAGATTGCATGGTTCATTTGAGTCTTGGAGATTCTGCTGGAAGTGGTGAGTCTAGTCTTGGTTGGGAGAAATTCTTTGTTTTTTCATTTTTAGGTGTTGGAATTTGTTGTCAGTTAGCAACCCGCGCTAATTGGCCATTGGCGCTAATTTTCAATGTACAAGTCACGCCAGTTGACGCTAGTTGTCAATGTACAAGTCGAGCCAATTTTAGGGTGTGTGAAAATTGAGATTTTTTCCCTTAATCCTTCACCAATGTGTCTCTCCCTTCCGATATTTTCAATGTATGAGCATAGATTACATTGCTCATTGTTTGAAATGTCTTCTTTCCATGATTGTTTGATGTAAAAAGGAATGAATGCCTTGTTTTAATCTCTTTCTTTGGAAGTCCTCTTTGTGTTTGACCTCATATGTCTTGTCGCCTTTTGAGGGATTTCATGAAAAAGTGTTTGAAACAACGATTGCATTCTTAGTGTTTGTTTACATCTCTTTTGCATTTTTCCTTTATTAAGAAGATTTGTGTTTATTTAGTTTTCATCTCAAAGTGTTCTTTTTGTTAAAATGCATTAGATCACATTGCATTGAAGAGTATTTTGAGATTTATCATTGAACTTAGATCACATTGTTTAATGATTGAAAGATAAAAATCACTTTGATTGCATTCTCTTTTATTAAAAGCATGCATTAAGTAGATTCTCATTTCATCGAAAAATGCATTGAGTGCATTCTTATAATTTGAAAAGAAAAGGAAATTGTGCATAGATTACAATTGCATAGTTTTCGGAAAAGAGGATTTGGGACAGCATTGCATTATTCGCATCGTTGAATGTTTGAAATTACTTTTGGATAGTGAAAGTCATCTAGTTTGGAAAATTTCATCGTTGTTTGTTGCATCATTGCTCAATCTTTCCCTTAACTAGATAGCATTCATCGAATTGAAAAGTTTTATTTTCAGAGACAGATATAGGAGATTGTCATATGACACCGTTTAGGCTCAAAAACCGAAACGTAATTGAAGATAAACTTTAAAATTTACTCAATTTACACTAAGGTAGCATTGAAATCTAACGAAACACATTGTATATCTCAGCCCCGCTTGTCTCCAGGCCTAAACCTAGTAGTCGTCGTTCGCCTGGTATTTTAGACAAATAGCTTAGTGACGGGACTTGTGCTCCCCGTACCGTCGCGTATATAAAGGGAGACCCCTCTAGGTTTTCAATCCTTTATCCACAGGAAGCCGAGTCTGCCGCCCTATACCCATGATACACTGAACACAGCATTCGGGGAGACTACCTGCACGTACGGAAAGTCCTTGGTCGATTTCTGTTTCATTATTGAAACCAAGGTGTATATTGCAGTTCACGGATATTTGGTACACCCTTTGTGCCTAGTATTCCGACCATAGTCATTTAATCTGACTCTTTAAATTTGAAAGGATCACCAAGCGCTTGTCCTTTCACGCTTGCTTCAAACTAAAAGAGATGCAGTCACCTTTCATCCTGCTGACCAAAACATGAAATCATGAAGTTTCAAGTTTCAATGTGGTAAAATAAATTACCTACGATCACACGCCCTTTTATAATTTTCTTATTGGCTGTTTGATTGTGTGCTCTAGGCTTAGCCCATGTGCGGTTTTGAGTTGTTTTTGATGGAAACTTTTCTGGAGTTCTCCAACCAAGGAATTCCCTCCGATGGGAATCCTGGTCATTTTCCTCCTTTTGGGAATGTTGGTGCTCCTTACATGGAAACGTTGTCCCTTCCTGGGTTAACTTTTGGGTTGCCTGTGTGGTTGTTTTCAACCTCCGTGGTTCCGAATGTCCCACCTACTATTCAATCAGTTCCTCTGCCTAAACAACATCATGTTGAATCCAAGGTGGACCTCTCCCCTTCTTCACTTGTTTCTGCGTCCTTCTCTTCTACTTCGCCTAGTGAAATTCTAGATTCGAGTAACTGGGTGGCTAAGAAGAAGAAGAAGAAGACAAAGAAGAAGAAGTCTGATAAAGGAGAGATTAGCTCTGTGGCTATTGCGCCTAAGAAGCCTTCCATTAATAAACCTCCCAACCCTCCACGGAAAGTCAAGTTCCCTTGCATGTTGTGTCAAGGAGACCATCTTCTTCGAGATTTCCCTGACATTCCCAAGTGTACTGGCATGGTCCAATGGTCATCCGCCTTTGCCTGTCTTTGGCTTCGGGAGTCGCTGGGGGCACGTCTTCAACCGGTGCTGGTAAGGCTCGAAAGAAAGGTGGTAAGCTCACCAATCCCTGTAAGTTGTGTGAAGGGCACCATGCCATTCACCTTTGTCCATATATGGATGAAGCCAAACGATCTTTGGACAGCTCAACTGTTTCTACACCATACCTCCCAGCTGGTTACAAACAGCTTTCTTTGAGTCCTCCACTAGCTGATACCCCGATTGGTCAAGAGTCATCCTTGGTCGATCCCACTCCCCCGTAAATTCCCATTCAGGAATTCGTTCCCGACCAACCATTGGTCGTGGGATCAGTTGAACTGGCCCCATCTGTGGTGCACTAGGTCTTTTCCGTTGAGAGTGGATCTCACATCCCTCAGGTTCTTCTTGTTTCTTCAGATTCCTCGGACTGGGAGAAAGATTCTCCTATCCCTATATCTCAAGAAGTTGCTCCTCTGCCTCCCGTGATGGAGGTCCTGGAGGATACTCCTCCCGCCTTCGAGATGGAGGTCGTGGAGGATGCTCCTTCTTCTTCCGTAACACTAGGGGAAGACCATCTTGGTTCGATGGTAGCCCCTCCGAGTAGTTTTGTCGCTTCCTTTGATTGGAGTCGACTCGCAGGATATCGCCTTCCATCTTATGTGCCTTTCGAGATCACAGTATAGGCTTTTGGTTTGGTTGTACTCAGAACCATTATAGATGAAGGCGCATCTGTTAGTGTTCTATCCTCAACTACTTGGCAAGCTTTTGGCTCACCGCCACTTGTGCCTGTTACGCAGAATCTGTTGGCATTTAACAGAAGAACAAGTCAACCGTTACGGATCCTTCCAAGGTTACCTATTACTTTGGGAGGTAAAACCGTCCATATGGACGTGATGGTTGTTCCAGACCCTTGGATTTCAATCTGCTTTTGTGGCGCGATTACACCTATGCCATGGGAGTGCTTGTCTCCTCCCTTTTTCGTGTGGTCTGTTTTCCGCATGAAGGACGAATTGTGACCATTGATCAGCTTTCGTTCTTTGGTCCTGATATGGTAGCTGGCCCGCCATCATCCCTTCCTGGATTTTATCCACCCGTTGTATCTGCCCCACCGCAGGTCAACTATGTGGCTACCTACCCTGTGCCTGTGCTCAGTGATGATGCCATCGTGCATCAGGTGCTGGGGGCATTGGGTCCTGACTTCCAGGATGTTTTCCTTCCATCGGGAGTAGAACTCTTGGAAGCGATGACTTCTTGTTCATTATGATGAAGTCATTTGGATCATGGTTCTTTTTCTGTGTCAAGCTCCTTAAAAAATGAAACTAGGTTGTTGGAGCAAAGTTCCTTGTCTTGTGTAAAGCTCCTTAAAAAATGAAACAAGGTTGTTGGAGTAGAGTTCCTTGTCTTGTGTCAAGCTCCTTAAAAAATGAAACAAGGTTGTCGGAGCAGAGTTCCTTTTCTTGTGCCAAGCTCCTTAAACCATGAAACAAGGTGTCCTGAGGATAGTTCTTTTAATGTGTCAACCTCGTTAAAATAATGAAACACGTTTCCGTTCAATTCGAGTCTTTGATAAGTTCTTGTAAAATCCCAGTCGAGTCTTTCTCTTGATCTCGTAACTTGAACCTTCACTCCATCTGCCTTTCATATGGATTGAAGCTTGGGGGGCATGCACCTCGAATTGAGTCACCATGCTGGGGGCATGCTTAAACATTTCAAGCATAGTTTGTTTCTGTTTCAAGCTTGTGTAAAAATGAAACCGGTTTCAAGCATAGTTTATCTTTGTTTCAAGCTTGTGTAAAAATGAAACCAACTTCAAGTAGAGTTTCCTGATTTCAAGCTTGTGTAAAAATGAAACCATCCCCATTTTACCTCTTGTGATTGCCATTTTATCAGCCTGTTGTTGCCAGATGAGCCTTGGTTTTCTCACTCCATCGTCACTATCTACTTGGCCGATCATATGCCTTCACTTGGTTGTTTTACCCGTTCTTGAGGAACTGCTGCGATGAGTGGTCTTGTTAGCCAGCCTCTCGACCTTTATTTTCTCTGAGCAGTTCCACCATTACCGGAACCATTTGCTACCCTTTATACCACTCGTTCCTCTAGGAGGAGTCAACTTTCAGCTCTTTTCTGACTCTTGAAAACTGAAAATATTGTCGAGTTTCTTGTCGTTTTGATCTCGTTAAAGTGGCCATGAAACGACATCTACCCAGTATATGTTTACCCCTTTTTCGGGCTGGGATAGATTATTTACGAAAAAGGAATACCCTAGCCTATCTTGACTAGGAGGTTTTCTCAGACAAAGTTTTCTACCTTTTCGGATCTGAGGAACTATTTACGAAAAGGGACCGTTGGAGTTTACTTTTCCGCTGTCTTTTCAAACTCTCTAAACATGAAAAGACGTCGAGTTCTTCCTTTTTCAAACTCGTTAAACCTAAATGACATCGGAAATTGTCAATCATGACGTTATTCGAGTTTCTCCTTCCTAGGGCTCGTTAAATTTACTAGGATGGATTCGTCCGAAGGACGGACTTATATGACAAGCATATGGTATCCTCTTCAAGCTTGTGTAAAAATAAAGAGGTACTCGTCAGAAATGGTGGGGGAAAAATGGAACCAACATCATTGTCGTGTCGGCAGTATGTCGCTCTTGAACATGGCACTTGTCTGCATTCGTGTCGGGTTGGGGACATCTCATCTCGTCTTTCACTTGCCTTCATGGGTTTGGGTGATCCCTTTTGACCTCTCATCTGTTCTTTGCCTTGTCACCATGACCTCTGATCTTTTGATGTCAAAAAATGCCAAATCCACTATCGTGCCGTCAATATGTTCAAGAGAAGTTGACCTCTGCAAATATTCAACCTTCCTCTGATTCTCATCTGATCGTGATTCACAAAGACATTATGTTCCTCTGTCTCGTGTCGATGATGTGGGAAACACTATGGCCCACCTTCGATCAAGGTCACTTCTTGTCGACTTCAGCTCATTATCCGGGAAGCTGATCTAGAGACTCCCTTCTGGTGCCTTGGAGCCTGTACGCCTCAATGGCAGGTTCTTCGCATTCGACGCGAGGTTTTCATTATCAGCCTCTGATCGAGTGATTCTACGGGTGTTCGATGCCAGCTCATTGATTCACATGCCGTAGATTGTACCTGTATTACCTTGAGGGCCATCGTCATTATTACTGGTACCTCTCGTGTCTGTTAACAGCTTTCTTCATTGGCTAGTAATCAGACGATGTTCTTGCATGTTTGACTTCAGTTCATTTATTCGCATGCTTGAACTTGTACTTTGTTCGGGTCGAGATGGAGCGCAAGACCCTGGATTGTGTCTGTTGTAATCCAGGCTGCTATTTTGTAGATTTTTATGATTAGTTACATGACTCACTTACTGAATGGCTGCGACCATACCTGAGTCTATTTATCGATCCTCACTGGATGGCTGCGTCCATGCCTTGGATCTGGATTATTGTATACTCTGTTATGGATGGTTGCACCCATACCGCATATATATCATGTATTTTAGATATCAGTTGTATTTCTCCACGCAGGTTTTCCGACGGCGGAGTTTTCAGTTGGACACGCTCTCGTAAATCATTTCACCCCTCTCTCTCTCTCGGGCCTCATGCTTTAGGGGGCATCTGTTACACAGTAATTTGTCACCGTCCCTGAAATCCCCATCCCGCACATTGAAGGGCTCATTTCGTGACCTGTGAGCAGTAAAATGGCTTGAAACCACTTTCATGACATCCCTCTGAACAAGAGCTTTCATTGCCCTGAAGACATCTCCTTGTGAAAAACCCTGAAAATGGCCCTTTTTGCATTGGCGCGAGCAGGCAGTTCAGTACCCGTGCAAATGGGGAAAATCCTTCATAGAGGTCGCACCAATTGGCGCTCTGTCCTAGAGTCGCACTCGCGCCAGCCAATTTAAGGAGTGTTTTTTAAAAATAAATAGCGGAATTTTCGTCCTAACTGATCCAGGAACTGATATCTATCTTGAGTTGGGAGGTTTGGCTACAGATTTCCATAGAGAGGAAGTGGTTTGCCACCTCTCATGGAAGCTTCCTTGATGATAGGGCCAATCCCATGATTATATGGATCCCAACTCCTCTTCCTCCATCTATAAAAGCTTGCCCATCTCCATTGCAAGTTAGTCTTCAAGTTCCCAAATTTCCAAGAGCCTTATGCTGCAAGAGCCTCCATAATTCCCTTAAGGCCAATTTCAAGCAAGCAAACTATCGTCAAGATCCGAAGAGAGAGTTTTTTCCCATCCTTGACAGGATTTTCGAGACGTGTTCTCTTAGCGACCCTCCGAAGGAGAATTCAGCATCAGAACTATGGTTGTAATTTTCCTTTGATTGATTATTAATGAACGACTATTGGTTATGGTTCCACTCTTGTTGTTGTTTATGATGATGAGTTATGTCCTTTCTGACTGACATATAGTTGCATCTACTGGATTTTACACTTGCGTTTGTTTTTTTTCTTGCATGTGCAGGTTTCCTATCACGGAGATCGTGGGGATCGTGATCTGCCAAAGCTAAGGAACGGGAGCACTACCTCTTCTACAAGCAACAGCGTTGGATTCTAGGTAAGCCTTCATCGCTAGTTGGTTTATTTGCAATTAGGAACCTGCACTATAGCGTGAATGATTGTTGCTAGACCCGGTCTGGGCTAGTAGGGATCGCCTCTGTCCGCAGAGGGGATTTACCTCCACAACACCCTCGCTCTTGACTCTCTGGAGGAGAGCTTTCCCAGTCCACCTAATGGTGTTGGATTTCTTTCATTTAATAAACTTCTATGTTTTAGTTTGAGCAGCCTTGGAGAGTTAACTCTCCACTCACCTAATCCAAGGCCCTACAACCTAGCTAGTTGATGTATGACACTTAATAAAAAACTTGCTAGTTGTTTTTAAATTATTGTGCTTATTTTAGTTGGATGTTATATTAAGTCAAGGGAATATGGAAATGAAACTCGTGGTGTTTTATGACGCAGAAAAGAAATTAATGAAAACCAAACTACATGCAGATGTAGTAATTTCATTTCGATGAAAAGAAATTTCTACACGAGTTCTACGAGACTATTTTTTCTTTTCAGATATCAAACCTCACACTCGAAAAATTTATGAAAAAGACTACAAATGTTCAAGTGCACCTAATGCAAATTACTAAGAGCATGCCAATTCTAAGATGCAAAATCTAACAAAGCAAAGAGAAATTTCCAAGAATCCCCCATTTTTATCACTCTTCCGGTTGTCCACAAAGCTAGTTCCCAAATCAGAAATTCTCAGTATAAAGACACCAAAATATGCTCAAAATAAGAGAAAGAAACCAATGAAAATTCCCTTCCCAAATCAAGTCAGAAATCGAAGGTAAGAAATCTCAACAAGGCTTCAAAATATAGAAAGAAACCAAAACAAAAATGCAAAACAAAAGCAATGGAAAAACAAAATGTTTTTGAGCTTTTGAATTTTATAAAAAAAAGACTTCAAAGAGACCAAGAAGAACTATCCAATTCCTAAGCCAAACAATCTCTGAATTTCAAGAAAAACTTCAACAAAAATTCTCTAAATCTTATAGTGCCACTTGGTAGCAAGATTTATATGAGCAAAAGGAAGACAAGAAACTCAGTAACTCAGCCCAAAAGAATAGCACAATCTTGCAGCAAACAAAACTTCAAAGACCCAAAAATGACTCTTCAAAAATTGCAACAAGACCTAGTCCGATGAACTCAAGAAAACCAACCACAAAGTAGGCAAAAGTTAAAGTGCAAAGCAATACATAAAGTTAGAAAAGAGCATATGAGTAGAAGCTCTCTGTCCTGATTAAGCAGAACATCCAAAGATCTCCAGAAAGATATCTTGGTACTCGAACCAGAAATGCAAGCACTAAAAAAAAAAAAACAAGATTTTCCAAATGAGCCAGTATTCAACCAAACAAGAGAGAAAAATACCAATAACCACTTTCAACACAATCCAGAGACTAAAAGGACACTGCAGGAACAGGTCTCTACAGGCAGACAAGACCAAAAAGTCAAAAAATCAAAATTTTCAAAATTTGCTCAGGCATACGCTACCTAGCAATTTTGAAACAAGCATGCATATGTGACTGTGGCAAAGGAAAACTGCATATACGCGACTTCCTTTGACCAAACCTGCGTGTATACACATCTGTGTAGAGGAAAACTAGCATATGGAAAAGTAAATAATGAAAAATAAAAATGATCAAGCCTGGCTAAAGAACCAGGTCTTTAGTCTGACTGAGAAAAAACTAACTGGACTGGAAATAATGATTAAAACTGTCGGAAACCTTTAAAACAGCTGAAACCACCCAACAGGGGAATCACAAGAATGCGATCCCCAGTGGAGTCGCCAATTTTGTTTCGGGAAATAACTCCCTAGAGGTCATTGGGTCAAAAACCTCCACAGATCAGGGCATGCTATTCAAGAAGGACTCACACAACCAAACTTGTATGCTAAAAACTAGATAACATCGATTGTAGAACTCACTCGTAAATCCTACGTTTGATGTAGATCTCGCGGGGTCCTAACCCCCAGCAACCCGTCTTCCTCTTCAACCTGGAAATCAAGAAAGAACATGCACGGAAATCTAGTTGTACAGCATATATTTCTCCTAAATGTCAATGTAATCCATGTGAAACATCATATAAACAATAATAAATGCTTAATTAACAATCCTTTCACATATGCAAGCATATATTAACACGTGAATTCGGGAACAAGATGGTTCTTCTTCATTACGAACAGCATGTACAATAATAGAAAGGTGGAGAGATCACCTGAATCCTTCCACGATCTTCGAACAGACCGTCGTCCGGATCCGTCCCGCCCTTGCCTCGCTAGGATACTTTCAAGACTTGTGCACACGATATGACATATAAGTTGATGAACATCTCTAGGAAACAAGGGTTTCCTGTAAAAATCTGGGAAGTGCAGGAGGCACGGGAAATCAGACTTGAATTGGGCTCCAACAAAGTATAATGTCTATAATTTTCTCCCTCCCTTAGGCCATGCACGTGAGGGGCTTTTATACTCCCTCAAAGTAGTTTCAATCTGTTAGAAACAACTGGCCACGGGCTAGGGTGGCTGAATTACGGGAATAACCATCAACCCAGCCTCGAAAATAGGGATTTTTATATATTTTTTAATGATTTTAATGGCATACACGGAAAAGTATCTATGGACTCACGTATATATGCGGAAAATTCTAGGCATACCCGCGTATGGGATTTTAAACACTATTTTTTATGAACTTTATTCAAGTCTGTGGGAATGGGTTCCCAAGGCCAAAGAGACAATCATGAATCACATGAGGGTGAAAAATGATGTTATAACAAAGGGCCAAGCTCAAACATGCCCATGCAAAGATTCGAGCTTTGACCGAGGTAAAGGAGAAAGAGAAGCTCAAAATCCTTGCTAAGGTGTCCCTCCAAGCCTCCCAACCTTGATCAGCAAAGAAAATTCCAAATTTTGGCACTTTGTGCACATTTTGAATTTTTGACAGTTTGACTTGCAAAAATTGGGCGTCACCCAAATGTAAAATGGTCAGCATATTCATGTTCCTAATGGAAATTACATCAACCTCAGAACGTTTCAGAGGATTTGGAGCAAAAATAGTCCCTCAAAAAGGCCAAAAACTACCAAAACATCACCTTTCTGCCCTCTTTTTGGCATTGGCGCTGCACATTTGGCAGTCTTGGGAGAAGTGGTTTTTGACAAGGAAAATGGGCACCATTCTAGAAAGTGGAAGCATATTTGGAAAATAAACTCAGATACCTTTCTAATGAGCCATCATGGAGCTCATTTGTACACCGAGAAGACCTCCAAAATAAACCTACAAAACAAGTCATTTTCTCAGTTTTGGCACTGCGTCTTTGCACTAGCACTGTGCCCCTGTACCTTGGAGTTGCGCCCTTACCAGGATTTACTGTGCCCCTGTCCTTTGGTGTAGCTTGAAACATTTTTTTTAAGGCCTTTCTTTGAAGTTTGCTTACTAGGGTTTAGGCTAAAGAAGTTTATGGTTTTCCTTGTCCTTTGGTCTATCTTGAATAGTCACTTTGAAGGTCTTTAAAAGTCTGATTGAAGAATTTAGGAGTTCCCTGCTCTTTAATCATCACTTGTTTGTTATCTTAAATTTTTTCTTTCTCTGAAGGTAAATAGCTATAGAATGTAGGAGTTCCATGCTCTCTAGGGTTTGCTGGATTGTTGTCTCAAAGTTTACTTGATAAAGCTAGGCCAAAGAAGTTTATGGTGTGCCATGTCCTTTGGTTCTTTCTTAAGCATAGTAATCTTAAAGACTCTTCTTGTTCTAGTATATGTTAAAGGATTCTCAATTGCCCTTTAAACCTACTAAACTTCACAACTTAATGTTCATTTCACACCCACATAAACTATTAAGATCCATTTGGCTTTGTTAACTTGCCCTATGAAACACCCTTGATTTATTGTTGTACTTTTCAAGCCTTTCATAGACCCCATAGCCCAATGGTTTGAATTTCTCTTACTCTATCTACTCTTCTTGACAAGCAACCCAACCAAACAAAACAAAACAAACCACCCTATCATTTTAACTAGCCTAAAATCAGCATCCTAGATCAATCAAGTCATATCTTCTATACAAATATAGAGAGAGCCCTCTCTGAGTCCAGGAAGGCTAGGTCCTAGGACTCCAAATTTGGTTTGATGTTACCCTTGTTATTTGGTCTTGCTAATATAACAAATTACAGGGACCTAACAGGTACACCAAGACCACTCATCCTAAAGCAAGAAGGGCCTTTGAAATGCTATGAGATTGGCTAGGGACTTAATCCAACCTTCACTCATTTAACTCAACCTCCATCCACCTCTCCATACCCTCAAGACATCATTTTCACCTTCAAAACCCTCTTGGCAACCCTCTTGTAGCCACCTGTAGAAAACCTGTAGGATCTCTTTCTTCATCATTTTTTATCCCCACTACAGCTTTGACTTATTCTAGATGAATGTTGACTCCCAGCTATGATTTTATGATCAGGGGAAGCTCCTAGGCCACTCTAAACCTTCATTTCCTTCACTACAAAAATAGAGTAGAGTTAGTTTATTTATCCCAAATTTGATGCAAATAGATTATTTATTTACAAACAAGTGTGAACTAGGTAGATGGTACATTCAATTCTGATTGGTATCTTGATGAATTATGCAAGAGAAATTAACTTCCTTTCTTCAGGTAGACCTAGTAGTTTGGTGAATGTTACAAGACAAAATAGCTCTCTTTCTGCAAGTTGTTTAGCCTTTGTCTTTTTCTGGATTGATTAATTAGCATTTACAAGTTAAATTCAATGGAATTTTCCCCTTCATAGTTATAAGTAGCTTTTAATTGTACTTTCATTAGGAAGCTTTCATTCTAGTTCGGTAGGAGGAATGATATTGGATCACTTTTGATCTAATGTCATAGTTAAGGGTGGCATGAGTAGAATCCCATATAATGTGCATATAGCGTTTTCACCTCTAAGTTTGTATGAACCCCTAGTTGATAAATAGAGTTGAGGAGCCCTTGGGAGTTTCAACACTCTTGGTGCAATACTAGGTCTCACCAGCTGCTAGAGAAGAAGCTACAGAATACAGACTGTATGTTATAGGATACGGACTGTGTGCAACAGGATTGATCTTAGGTTCCACAGGATTGTCCCAAGAGATGAAAAAGAGCTCGGTCTTGCGTAATTTTTCCCACAAAACCCTAGAGTTATGAAGAAACCTCCAAGGTAAGGGTAAGTACCCAATTTTTCTCACCTATTGTGAGAAACAATCAAGTGAAATTGTTCTAATTTTTCCACAAAACATCTTGTATAAAACCTCTGAAAATGAAAGGAACTTGAAATGTGATTTTTTCTTGTAAATTGAGCATAATGGTAGGGGAATGAGCTTGTTTTTAGTTGGGCATTCCTTTTTTTCCTTTACTTTACCAACAAAAGAAAACTACTCCTTATTATTCCTATTTGGAAACCCCAGTTTGCTCAGAAAATATCTAAGCTTATAATTGAGAGAAAAATACCTCGCAAATATTTAAAAACTTCAGTAGGAGTCGCGAGGGGTGATTCTAATCAAAGATATCCTACAGAGTCATCAAGAATCCACCAACACCCTCTTGTCAATGATATCTTTGAAAATCACCAATGGTAAGAATTATTTGATAAATTCAAGGGGTTTGATGTTGAAATTACTCATGAGTTTACAGTAGGGCTCCATCCTCAAGGGGAAGATAGTGGTACCACCATTGTGACGGGTATCATCATCCATATAAATATAGAATTCATCAGCAGGGTGACCACACTTCCCCTAGGATTGATATGGAGCAAGGAGGAGAGAAGAGGGGCTATCACAGCCAAAAAGAACTTGTTTCTCCCTGAGGAGCAACAGATTGAAGACAAAAATGGGGTTATGAAAGAGAGTCTACCCTACCCATGGGATGACGTAGCCTATCACATTCTGAAATACATATCCTATGAGGGGAGACTCAATTTTGTTTATGTCTATCAGTTTAGGTTGCTTTATCAGCTAAGGTTCCAGATGGATTTTCCTATCCCAAGCAAATTAAATATTACCCACTTTCTTCTTTAGTCCATAGTAGAAATGAGAAAAAGGTAAGAAATGGAAATCATAAGTACGTATCTCATCATGGGCTCATAAGTCTCATTATTATATATGATTTGGATCATATCAAATAACTTATGTCATGGGCCACAGATGCGGGTGACATGCCGCATACGTGCGAAGCCAATTCTTCCCTTGCACAGGCTGACGATGTCCTACACAGCCAACTTTAACCTAATGTGGAACCTCCTCTCAACAATCATTCACATGGGCACTCTGGTGCACCTGATATTCTTCCATACACTGAATCACATGAAATCTCAAGTGAACCGTCCCAACTCACATATGCGAGCGTGCCACAAAATAAGACAGCATCTGCACTCGTGCCAAAGGTCTTCAAAAAGCATGCAACATTAGAATGCCTAAAAACCCCACCTGAGTAGGACGAGGTCAAGAAAGGCTAAAGGCAGGTTAGTGCTATAACGTGAGATTCCCTGATATGGTGGGTTGTTTAATGAATCTCTTTCCTTCCTTAAGCTCTGGATTAGAGCCTTCCTATTATGCCATCCCTTCGCTGCTCCAGTTTGCCTCCAGAGCCTTCTTCGCCTCCTCCCTTTCCATTCCATTGTTTTTTCAGTTCCCTCGCTGATCTAAAATGACAGTATTAGTTTTTATGTGCTAAATGTCTTTTTATTTTATAAAAATGTGCATACTTGTCTCATTAGTTTTCTTAAGTATTGAGGATTTTAACCATGAATTGTAGACGATTTTAGGTGAATTAGAAGAATAAAACAAGCTTAAATAACACTTAACAACAGTGTAAAATAAATAAATAATTCACCACATGAAATTTACACAGCATACATGATGAAGCAGTTCACCCCTCCTGGGCTACATTTGCTGGTCCAACTCCCACTGGCATGTCCATCTTTCATTATGCTCAAAATTTTGAAAATACATGTAGTTACAGTGCTCTAATGGTTTTTTTCTCTGCACCAATGGCTCCAGAATGCTCCAACTAGTCAAAAATGACTCTTCATTCACTCAGAATGGGCGAAAATAGAGTCTCATACTCTTTTTCCCAGTCACACCTAGAAAAACTCCACTAAAAGTGGAGGACTCCACTTATCTCGAGTTAAATTAGGAAATTCTACTCAAAAGGCATGTTTTCCAAACCTTCCACCAAATTGACCATTTGTAATAATTGTTAGTGGTTTGGGCAGTTGGGCATATGCCAACCCCAAACCCCGCGGTCTTCTAACCATCGACGGAAATCCAGGCTTAAACTATGGTGATAAGGTCGAAACTCTGGGTTTGATGGTTGGTTATCTTTTACCGTTGCATAAACCGCACAGTATTGTTTGCCATGTGACAAGTGTTGCAAACCATTTTATGGCGGGTAACTGTCGGAGGTTTTTAATGTTACAGTTGATGTTAATGCTGCCATGTGAACACACCATGCGAGGACCGCTGGCGGGTTGGGCCCGTCAGCGGTCCCCAACCCCCAAGGCATTTTGCAATCAAACATAAATGCAACTTGCAAACCACTATAGTTAATAACCAATGTATATCTCGGGTGGCAAAGACCTGTGCGTGCCCGCGAGAGGTCCGGGGGTCAATTCCTGCGCCCTCCACAAAATTTTACACAGTTATTCCATGGACATTTGGCGCCCTCAGGGCTGGCCATGTGGCAGCGTCTGATTGGCTCTCCCCACTGTACCTTCAAACAGAAAATAGACACTTGTCCTCTATTGATTGGCCTGGAGAAAAGGAATATTCTTAAGAATATTTCTTTTTTCTGACTGTATATCCACCATGTTGACTGTGCATCCCAATCAAACCTAGTCAAATTGTTGCAAAATTTACCTATTTGGCCTTTAGATCAGAATGTGATATCTCCCTCATACGACATCAGTTTTTCGAACCGTTCACGTTGCCGAAATTAGGAAGACGATATCTACGCAACCATCCTAGTTTTAACCCAATTTTGTAACTTTGAATTTTGAGCAAAATTTATGAACTCCTGATCACTCCTCCCCATTGGGAAGCTTTTGGACCCCAAAAGACTTGATTACCTGTTCAGTAGATGAGGGTATAGATCCCTAACCTTTCCAACCTCCATCCATTTTACCTTTCTTGGTTTAGTGCCTTTGATCCCAACTCAAAGGTAGTCAACACTTCCCCTCTTGGATGCTCTTGTCCTCTTGTCAATAATTGTATCTTCTTTGAGCTCATCCAGAAATTCTGGCGAGAAATATTCAATAGAAGGTGGTTGAACATCACTTCCTTGATCATCAATCAAATGTGACTCATACAAACATAAGTTTTCAACATTAACAACTGAATACATTTGCATATAAGAAGGCAAGTCAAGTTGAAATGCATTATTATCAACTTTCTTTATGATCTTGAATGGACCCTAGAGAATGGGTTTGAGCTTTTTACCTTCCCCTTGCATCCTTTCTTTGCTAATTTGAAACCATACCTCATCTCCCTCTTGAAACTTGTGATCAACTCGATGTTTATCATGCCTCTCTTTGTATTTTCTTTGACTTTTCACAAGTTGTTTCTCAACTTGTTGATGTATAATTTGAATTTTATCAATGAACTTGCGAGCCTTGTCAATGTCACTATGGCCATCTATTGCAACATCCTTCCCAAAGATGAAGTCTAATAGCGATTTTGGAAAATACCCAAAGCATACTTCAAAAGGTGATGTTTGTGTTGAAGAGTGTTGTGCCCGATTGTAAGTGTGTTGAATGTAATGCAGTTTCTCATCCCACAACTTAAGATGTTTGTTGCAATACCCTCTCAGTAGATGCACAACAATTCTGTTCACCACCTCAATTTTTCCATATGTTTGTGGATGAAAAACAGTACTCTTTTTCAACTTTGTGTCCATCATTCTCCATAGATTTGACAAAAATTCCCAATGAACCTGGCATTCCTATCACTAACAATAGAAGTTGGCAATCCAAAATGAACCCAAACATGTTGAAAATAAAGTTCAGCAGTAATGGTTTTCTTACATGGCATAAGTATACACATTTTACTGAATCTATCCACAACTACAAAAAGATAATCATGTTGTCTTCTTGACATAGGTAGACCTCCAACAAAGTCCATGGAGACACTCTCCTATGGCCTTGATGGTACCGGCAGTGGTGTGTGCAACCCAAGCTTCCTATTACTAGGCTTACTTGTTGCACACATAGAACAACCTCTTATAAAACGCGACACACTATCTATCATGTGAGGCCAATAGCAATACCTCTGTAGGTGCGCCACTGTTTTTCTTGCCCCAAAGTGTCCAACAATAAGAGATGAATGAGCTTCTCTCATGACACTTAGCCTCTCTCCTTGTGGAATACACAGCTTGCCCAAATGAAACAGCAAATTGTTATGCATGTGATAATATTTTTCTTCAACCTGATTCCCTTCACTCAAACTAGCATACACATCTTGAAAATCAATGTCATGTGCATATTGTTCTATGTAACTCTCATGTACAATAGAATAATTTTTTAGTAAAGTAGATGCACTAATGATTGGTATTGAAAGCATATCAGCAACTTTATTGAAAATACCTTTCTTGAACCTTATAACCAAGTGAAATTGTTGAAGAAATCCCATCCACCTAAAATTTCTTGATTGTTGCAATTTTATTTGCGACTGCAAGTACTGTAATGGTTGGTGATCGGTATGTGTAATAGTCTCTTTACCCATCAAGTAGTGTTTCCACTTCTTGACACTTAGTACCAACACACATATTTCTTTGTCATATGTAGGATAATTTGTCACAGCACCATTAAATGTTTCAGAATGAAAAGCAATAGGCTTACCATGCTGCAAAAGTACTGTGCCCATGGCATAATCACTAGCATCGGTTTGTATCTCGAATGGTTGTCTCAAATTTGGTAATGCAAGGACTGGAGCTGAATTGATCTTGTGTTTTAAAGCTTCGAAAGCTTGTTGTTTTTTTCCTCCCCATTGGAATAATTTTTTCACACTTCTCACTGCATGCATAGGAGTTGCGATGGAAGACAAGTTAGCAATAAACTTTCTCCAATATTGAGCTGCACCTAAGAAAATTCTTACCTCGGTTACTGTTTTGGGTGTGGTCCAATTCACAATGGATTCCACTTTAGAAGGATCAATTCTCAACTCTCCTCCTCCTACAATATGTCCCAAATAGACCAAAGAAGTCTTTCCAAACTCACACTTTGACATATTAAGAAACAATTTCTCTTTCTTCAAAATATTAAGCACTCTATTCACATGCAAGACATGTTATTCTCTTGTTTTTCTGAAAATTAATATGTCATCTAAGTACACAATCACAAAGTCATCAAGGAATGGACGCAAAACACTATCCATAACACGCATGAAATTTGTTGGTGCATTACAAAACCAAACGGCATAACTAGCCACTCAAAGAGTCCTTGTTTGGTTTTGAATGCAGTATTCCATATATCACTTTTTGCAATTCTTACTTGATGATATCCACTTCGTAAATATAACTTAGTGAAAAACTTTTCTTCTTTCAGTTGATCAATAAAATCATCTATTCTTGGCAGTGGGTAATGATTCTTTGCCATAATCTTGTTCAAAGCTCGAAAATCTACACACATGCGCCAAGTCCCATCTTTCTTTGGTATCAAGGCTGTGGGTGAACCACATGGCAAGGTGCTTGGCCTTATGATTTCTTTGTCCAAAATATCTTTGATTTTCCTCTTTATTTCAGCATTCTCCATTATCGACATGCGATACATACCGATGTTTGGAAGAGAACAATCTTGCTACAACTGAATCTCATGTTGAATCTCCCTTTCTAGAGGCAATCTTGTTGTCTCCTGAAACATCTCATGATGTGCATTAACTACATCATATAAACCTCATTTCAACTTAGGATCACATCCCTCAAGAAATTCATGATTAACATCAGCTTTAGGCTTAATCATAAGAAGAAAAAAAATCTCACTTGAATTTACTAGCCTCTTTACCTGTCCAGCATTTACCATAGCAATGTTTGTCTTCTTGTGATGTGATCTAACAATAAACTCCTTTCCATATTTGAATAAATGATACTTGTTCTCATGGCGATGGAAGATTGCTTTCCTATCATACAAGTAAGGACTCCCTAACACAATACCTTTTATGTCAAGCGGAACCACATCTAATTCAACTGTGTCAACAAAATTTGCAGTGATTACAACTGCAATATACATTTCTTTGAAACCTGTAGATTTTCATCCTTATAAATCCAACCTAATGGATATGGTTTTGGATGTCGTATGGTCTCAAGATTAATTTTCTTGACCAAATCTTCAGAGATTAATTTTTCTTGTGACCCACTGTCAAACAATGTGTTAGTCTTGGTATGTTTGGATATGACCCGCACATGAAACAGTTATATTCTTTCTTCTTCATTTGGAGTATGTATGTGACAGTTTGATGTACTGGTACTGGGTTTAGTTTCAGTTTATTTTCCCTTCATGTTCTTCAATCCCATGGTTGTAATCTTATATTCATCACCTAAATCAAATCCTAAATCATGTTGAGTTGTAGCAGCAGTTTTCTGTTTCCCTTTATTATTGGATTTCTTTGGCCTCATTTCAGGATGTAATTTCCAACAATGAGTTTCATCATGGAATTATTTTGAAAAATGTTTAAAAACCACTTTTTCTCCCTCTTTCTTAACAGATGCATTCTTTTTTCTTTTACCTTTTAAGGTTTTCTCCTTGGCTTTACCCTTAAAAGGTCTCTTCCTTCCTTCTTCAGAAATGTTCTTCCCTCTAGCTTCTAGATGTGTGGCCTGAACACATACTTCATCTAGACTGGTGGGGTTAAACATGAGTATAGTGTGTTTTAGGTAGCTATGTAATCCTCCTATGTACTTGAGCAAAGTATCTTGGCTCTGCAAATCTACCCCTAATAAGAGAGCTCTTCTCCTAAATTCTTGGGTGTATTCTTGAACATTTGTTCCCTTCAATTGCCTAAAGTTTTTCCAGTTCATGATAGCTTTCTGCATATGATCTAATGGATAAAACTATTTTTTATAGAAGTAATGAAATTTTACCATGATAGAATATTCTTACCATGCTTCTTAATCTCCTCCTTTGCCTTGGTTTCCTACCAAACAAGTGTTGCAGCTTCCATTCTCAATGAAGCTAATTGGATTTTGGTATCATCATCTTGAAGGTTCTGGATTCTCAAATAGACCTCCAATTGCCTAATCCAATTATCAAGATTTTCTTCATTGACTTCACCGTTAAACATTGGCAATTCAAACTTAACATCAAGTTTTAAAAAATAACTTTTACCAATGTTCTTTGACTTGTGTGGCTGATGTACTGAAGTAGAAGTAGAGGATGATGATGATGAGGGTGAGGATGATGGCTCTCCATTGCCTCCATTTCATCCATTTCCCTTATTTGACTTATCTTCATCATTGTGACCTCCTGAAGACTCTTTCCCTTCCTTGTGAAGTTTGGATCCTTCTCCTTCTAGTCTCTCATTCCTTTCTTGATAAAGGATTCTAACCATCTAAGTTGTTGGCCCTCGTTTTTTATCTCTCTTTTTTTATGAAATACATCTTATTTTCCATACTATACATCTATACACCGTCATATCCACCTTATTTTTACCAAAAAAATGCATATACAAGTATTTAAATTATGTTTTTCAATTATTGTAAAAATTGAAATTTAAGTGCATTTTTTGACAACATGAGAAATTCCCGTAATGACCTCGTGGTTTGCATATTTCAAGACACTTAGGCTTGAGATAGATATATTTATAGAAGGCTTGGGAACTAAGAATAAGTGTACACTTTTTCGTATAGTCAAACCGAGCTTTAATAGGCCCGGTCAAAGGTGGTCAAACAGGACCTGTCTTTATGGAGGATCCCTAGAAACTAGGTCGAAATTCTTGTTTTGTGGGATTTTCTAGATTTTGATGGATCTGATGGATGAATTCGACTTGATTGGATAAGATAAGGATATTCATGACTATAGGAGCTATTTTAGATGGATTTTTTAGATACTTTATCTACTTAAGCCTCAAACTTTGAAGGCGTTGATATGTAGAAAATTGTATGACTTAACATTATTATTTCTGAGACTTTGGAGACCTAATTGAAGATCTGTTCTATTCCATTTTCTGTTGTTATATGCTGATTGATTGAATGAAGTTTTAAGTAGTTTAAAAAACCTTTAGTGTGTGAGGCAAGGGTGGAGGGCCCCCACACCAAGCTATGTGCACTTCCTAGTTTATCTGTAGTTGCAATTTCTGAATTAGTTTGCTTATGCTTAACTTGTTTATGCTGATTATTTATGAGTATTGATGAATCTAATGATCATTATTATTTTTCATATGAAAGGACAAGCAAATTTTTAAGATAAATATTATTTCTATATAATTAAGATCTTCAGTTAGAATTCATCCTTTTATGCTTTTACATGCTTTTCTGAATTCCTTTTTTAACAATAGCATTACTGATAAATGAATATATGATGAAGGACAATTAGGACCTCTTCAGTGAAGAGCCTTCAATTATTGCTTCATGTATCTTAATCTATTTTTCAATTAGTAGTTTTTTATTTCTCATTCATGAGGTAATATTGTTAGAGAAGGACAAACAAATATCTTAAGTTAGGAGATTCTTCTGCTTCTGATTGCATACTTGAATTTAGAAATTGTTTAAGTTATATTTATATTTGTAATATTCATTTCCCTAATTATTGATAAACCATCTTCTAAATTGATCATAATTGAAACCCATATACTTTGGGTATGCTTCTAAGTACCACTAGCCCGGATTGATAATAAATACTTGCATTAGTTTACACAGTAAATTGAACCAACATTTTGGCGTCATTGTCGGGGAAGCATATTTCAAAATGGTCAAACAGGAAGACAAAAATACTAAAAATATATATAAAATCACCAAAAACAACAAAAACATAGTTTTTCTTTCAAGTAATGTTTTCTTATGCCTAGATATAGAGATCATAAAGGTATATTTGTGAAAAAAAACCCCCCAACAACTCATTCATCCACAGGACTAACAACACTAGTTACTGGAAGACCTACTATAGTAGAGTTAGAGGAAAAACAGAGATTAGGAAAGAGATTAACTTTAGTTGAAAGACAAATCTTGTTAGCCTTTGAGGTAAAAATAAAGCAATTTCCTAAAGAACCTCCTTCCGTATGGAAACAAAAAGATACAAGAAAACCAACTGTTGAACAACTAGAGAAACATGCCCTTGAAGAAATCAAAGTAGTGGAAGAAATACAAAAACAACCTCATATTGAAACACTACATATATCTGAACAAGAGATGGTTGAAGAAGGAGAAGGATCAGCTAGAATAAACATGACTCTTGAACAGAGATTAGAATATGAAAGACGGCAAAGGGAATGGCGAATACAACAAGAGGAAGAAAGAAGAAATGAGGCAGAAAGAAAGGCAGAGGAAGACAGAAGAGCAGAAGCACTTAGAAGGATAGAGGAAGAAGAAATAAGAGAAAATAAAAATAGAAGAACACAAGAAAATGAGCATGAAATTAACAATGATCAGGAAACTACTTTTGGCTTTACAATCTTATATGCAAGAGAAATATTAGGAGAAGAAATAAAAATGAAAAAAATTCCACCTTTCGTATTGCCTAATTTATATGGAATGTCAACAAAATATCCTAATGCATTCATGTTTGAGTTTGATATCTTGTGTAGAAATTATGGATATACTGATGACACACACAAGCTTTGAATTTTTCCTGCTACTCTGAAAGCAGCAACCTTGAAATGGTTCATGGGATTAGGAGAACATACAATTGCTTCTTGGGATGATATGAAGAATTTTTTTCTTAAAAAGTACCAAGCTTACTGTAGGGCTAGAGACTCAAAAGAAGACATTTTCAAAATGACACAACAAGAAGACAAAATTTTGGAAGAATATTAGGAAAGATTTCTTTACAATTTACAGAAATCCAAACATCATTCTCTCAGTCCTAATACCATCTACACCATTTTTATAAAGGGTATCATAGATGAATATTTAGACATCCTTAATGTGATGGGAAAAGGAGATATCTCCAATTTACCATTTGAAGTAATTTTTGAACTTTGTTAGAAATACTCTAGGGGAAGAGCAAAGAGTGGAAAGAGAGATATTTCATCAAAAGCTTGCAATTCTGCAGCAAGTGCAGTAACAAGAGCAAAGATAGGAAGCCTACTAGAAAATTTCAAAACAGATCTCTTAAGAACTTTGGGAACACAAGTAGATGTCTTGAAAGCTAAGAAAAAGAAAGAAGAGCAAGATGAAATCTTAGCAATTTTCTGTCCAAAGTGTAGGAAAAAACATCCACTTAGGGAATGTCCTTTGCAAGGTATACAAGTGTGTGGACTTTGCACAAAAGATCATACAACAGAAAAAATGTCCCAAATTAAAATAATTGCAAGAGTAGAAGTGAAAGGAGTATATTCTCTCTACTATATGGCACCAAGGAGACCTTGGCAACCAAGGATGCCTCAAAATTTCCCTCAAAAAAACCCCCAAAATTTTCAATATCCTCAAAATACATGGAATACACCAATGCCATGGCAGGCTTTGCCTCCACAACAATATCAAAACCAATCTGCACAAGGTTTGAGGGGATATGGTTATGGAAACCAACCACCTCAGCATATGTATCCTCAGCAGTATCAATATTAACAAACATACCATCCAAAACCATTTCCTCAATACCAACAATTCCAACAACATCGACCAATGCCATATCCACCTCAAAACCAACCAATGCTAACCCAACCGCAACAACTTCAGCTACTCACTAATCAACCACCTCCTAGACCAACACAATTTCTGGCTCATCCAGTAGCTAATCCAAGTAACAAGGTGGATAGAACAGCATATCATGTGGAAGAGGCAACATATTATCCTACTTATTAAATTCTTCCCATACAAGATGTCCACCTAAGGTCTGGGAAGGTGTTACAGAAAGATTATCCTCCAATAATTGAAGAACAGATTGAACAAGGAGAACAAAATCAACAATCTCAACCAGAAAAGAAAATTCAAAAAGGTAAATCTATTATGACACAGACTCCACCATATCCAGAGAGATTGATACAACAGAATATTCTAATATCTCTTCCTAAATTTAATATTATGGATGAATTGAAGAACACATATGTCAAAATTCCTTTGTTGCGAGAAATTAAAGATATTCTGATATATGCAAAAACAATAAAGGAATTATGCATTAAGAAAACTGGAAGAATAAAGAAGGATCCACCTATAATCCAGGTAATTGGAATTCTATCTAGTCTCATGTTTAAAAACACAACCATTGAAAAGTATGTTGATCCAGAAATTCCTATGGTTACCATTTCGATTAACAAATTTTCAGTGCCAAATACTTTAATAGACTTGGGAGCAGCTATCAATGTTATGACTACAGAGACTATGAAACATTTGAATCTGAACAACATTAGACCTACTTCTACAGTTTTAGAACTTGCAGATAGATCTAAAGTTGTACCAGAAGGTATATTGGAAGATATCATTGTCTCACTTGATTCATGGGAGTACCATGTAGACTTCTTGATTTTGCAACCAAAAACAAATTTAGGAGGGAATCCCTTAATTTTAGGCAGACCATGGTTAGCCACTGCAGATGCTTACATTGGATGCAGGTCAGGAAGTATGATTATTGCACATGGAGATGAAAGAAAACATGTTACATAATATCCTCCCGCTCAGTCTCCTTCTTTATTATCATGGCTTGATGGAGAAGAACCACAAGGGCTTCAATCTATTCTTAGTCTTAATCAAGTTTATAATTTTGGAGAGGAGGAAGAAAATGAGGACTTATTAGATCTATTCATCTCAGAACCAAATATTTTAGAGCAGCTTAGAGTAACTCAATATGAAGCTGCTAGTTATCTTTTAAATGAATGTTTTCAGGAAAATTGCACTACACAATCATTGCAAATTACATTCGAAAGCATTTTTCTTGTAAATTAAATTACCAATTCAAATAGAAAATTCATTGAGATCAGTTCTGAGAAACATTTGAATATTGGTAATAACTTACAATCATCACAAGAGGAAAAGCTAATAACATTGTTACAAAAATATTCAAAAGCTTTTACCTGGGATTACACAGACATGCAGGGAATTCATCCAAAAAAATGTGTCCATCACATTTACACTGATGATCAAATTAAACATGTAAGGCAACCACAAAGAAGGATGAACCCCATGATGAAGGAAATAGTGAAAGAAGAATTACATAAACTATTACAAGTCGGATTTATCTATCCTATTTGAGATAGTCAATGGATTTCACCCTTAGTTGTAGTACCTAAGAAAAATGGGAAATGGAGAATTTGTGTGGATTACAGAGAACTCAATAAAGCTACATTAAAATATCATTTTCCTTTACTATTTATTGATCAAGTGTTAGATTCATTAGCTGGAAATAAATTCTTTTCATTTCTGGATGGATTTAGCGGATATAATTAGATAAAAATAGCATTGGAAGATCAAGATAAGACAGCATTCACATGCCCATGGGGAACATATGCATACAACGTATTACCCTTTGGTTTATGTAATGCACCTACTACCTTTTAGAGAACAGTTCTTGCAATCTTTGTTGATTTGATCCATGAGTGTGTAGAAGTCTACATGGATGATTTCACTGTGTATGGTACAACATGTGATGATTGTTTACAAAATCTTGAAAAAGTGTTAAAAATATGCATAGAGACAAATCTATCACTCAATAATGAAAAGTGTTTTATGACGTTAATAGGGGATAGTGTTGGGACACCATATTTCTTCTTCGGTAATTAAGGTGGACCCAACAAAAATTCAAATCATTGTGAATTTAACACCACTTACAACGCAAAAAGAAGTTAGAATTTTCTTGGGTTATGTAGGCTACTATAGGAGATTTACTGAAAATTTCAGTAAAATAGCATTGTCATTATTCAAGTTACTTGCGAAAGATGTGGAATTCCAATGGACAAATAATTATCAAAATTCATTTGAAAAATTAAAAGAAAAATTATCAATTGCACCCATTCTTCGAGGACCTAATTGGTCTTTTCCATTTCACATTTCAACTGATGCATTTGATACAACTATTGAAGCATCACTTGGACAAAAAGAAAATCAGTTTAATTATGCCATATATTTCATAAGCAAAAAATTAACGCCGACAGAATTGAATTACACTGTTATAGAAAAAGAAATGTTAGTTGTAGTACATGCCATTAATAAAATTCAACTTTATATAACTAGTTATCAAGTTTACATCCACACAGATCATTCCGCCATAAAATATTTAATGAAAAAATCAATCACAAATGGAAAAATAACTAGATGGTTGTTATTAATGCAAGAATTTAACATTACTGTAAAGGATCGGCCAGGAAAATATAATCAAGTTGCAGACTTTCTATCAATACTACATTCACCTAGTGATCCAAATCCAGTATCAGATAATTTTCCAAATGAACATCTATTTGCTATAAATGTCAAAACTCCATGGTTTGCAGATATAGCTAACTATTTATCATCTGGCATCCTACCATCTCATTACACAAATAAACAAAAAAGAAGAATAATTAGAGAAAGTGCTAGATATAGTTGGGTCAATGGAGATCTATTTATATTGATGATGATCTAATGATTAGAAAATGTGTTAGAGAAGATGAAATTATTGAAATTTTGAAAGCATGTCATGATGAACCATGTGGCAGTCATTTTTCAAATAATTGGACATCATACAAAGTGCTGAAACTTGGCTACTACTGGCCAGCCATCTTCAAAGACTCCAAAGCCTATGTGAAGAGATGTGAAACTGCCAAAGAATTGGTAAACCAATGGCATCAGATGAAAATCCATTAAAGCCACAAGTATTGATTGAACCATTTGAACAGTGGGCTTTAGATTTTGTGGGACCAATTAACCCTCCATCCAATGGAAAGAAATACATCCTGGTATGTACAGATTATGTAACTAAGTGGGTGGAGGCAAAGGCAGTAGCACGGGAAACAGAAGATATTTTTTTGTCTTTTCTATTTGAAGAAATATTTGTAAGGTATGGAGTTCCGAGGAAGATAGTAACTGACAAAGGCACACAGTTCACATCAAAATTTGTTCGCGATCTTACGGAGAAATTCAAGATCAAACACAGAAAAATGAAATCCGTATCATCCTCAAGAAAATGGACAAGTCGAATCAACAAACAAAGTCCTAGAGAACATTATGACAAATACTGTACAAATGAACAGAAAGGACTGGTCAGAAAAAATGAGAGATGCACTATGGGCATATAGGATAACATGGAAAAACATAACTGGGTTTAGTCCATATCAATTAGTGTATGGAAAAGAAGTCCTATTACCCATAGAATTTCAAATACATACATTCAATCTAGCAGCAGAATTGGGGATGGAATTATCTGAGGCACAACAACAAAGAATTATGTAATTAAATCAACTGGATGATATACGACAACAAGCAGTAGAGCACACATCTCTTGTGCAAGAACAAAGGATAAAATGGCATGATCGATTTATAAAGAATAAAGTGTTTCAGAAAGGAGATTGGGCACTCTTGTTCGACTCCAAGTTCAAATATTTCAAAGCAAAGTTTACGACTCATTTGCTTGGGCCATATGAGATTGAAGAAATCTTTGACAATGGAGTTGTCAAGATAAAAACATTTGACGAAGCATCTGTTTCGTTTGTCGTTAATGGACATAGGCTTAAAGTTTACAATAAGCCTATAAATAAAGAGGATTTTCTAAGAAAAAATTTGACAGATTCAGATCTAGAACTAATGGAACAACATGGAAACATGCCTCCCATAATTCCAAAAGAAGAAGAAGAAGAAAAAAAAATTTAAAATTTAAAAAATATATATATAATAAAAGAGTTTGGCTGTGAAAATCGAGGAAACTGGCACAATACAAACTCGAATTTATATCGGAAAACCAACTTGTTTGGCCAATATGAATTCTCTTTTTTTTTTCATTTTACTTTACTAAGATTTTTGCAGATATACCCTCCAAGACATGCCAAACTTGAGGACAAGTCTAATCATCAGCTTGGGGGAAGATGTGTAATAAAAAAACTATGAAAATAGTTTCAGAAGTTGAATTGAAGACGGAATATGAACTACAATTACAAAGGAACCTGGTACATCATTCAACATATATAGAAGGGACCTGAATTATTATTGAGAAAATTATTCAGAAAGGGACCTATATCATTACAACAAAAGAAAATTTCAAACATTATTTCAAATTACGCCAGAAGGGACCTGAGCTACACCAAATGAAGATCATGTCAAAAGGGGCCTGAAATGTCAAAGTTTAACCTGCAGAAGGGAACTGAACAACATCATTCCAAATAAAATCAGATGCAAAGTATAAATAAAGTCTCTACATAGTCTAAAGAGCCATCTTGATAGCAAACACAATGTCGACCATCATGAACATCAAATGGTTTGAGGGAATACAAGTATAGTAAGTAAAAAAATTGCTCTTAAGATTTTAATTTTTTGTGAAAATATTCTAGAATTGTAAATTTAATTTAGTATTGGTTATGCATTTTTATCACCTAAATTTTTCATCATATACATTTCATCGCCTATGATTCTTAGCCTTATTTTATCCATATCTATACCACTATCCTAATCACTCAATAAAACATTCCATAATCTATCCATACCATACCCTACCCTATTTTTCTAAACAAAAGGCTTAACATTAAAACTTTGTTGGACCTACAATAAACAAACAAGAGGTTAGTGTCATTATAAATATTTAATTTTAAAATATGACCATTTCATTGGTCAATTTTAAAAATTAAATAAAAGAGAAAACCTAAAGTATAAAATCATATGATAGCGCAACTATTTCAAACAACAAAACAAAATGCAAAAAACACAATCATAAATGGTTAAAATCTAAGGTAATGGAGCAAGAGCGCAATCATAATACAAACAATGGAATGCAAACTAACCTAAATTATGATGCTATGACAAACAATGCATGAAAATGATGTATGTATATGGACGAAACTATGATGAGACAGTGATACATACAACAGTGGAGGAACGAAGAAATGATGGCACACAGTGATGTGAATACAAGCAATGAAACGGAAATATGATGGCGCATATGCAATAGGGTATGATGTGTTTCAATGGAGGATGGAAGCAGACATAGTCATCAACGCAAAGCATGAAAGCAAAACGTGAAAGGGACTGCGTAATAAGTGAAGCAATGTACCCCAGAGTCAGCATGACATTCAAGGGTAAGCCACGCATGCATTGGTCAAGCGGTGGTTGATGAATGGTCAAAACAAATTCAAATTCCATATTACAACACTGTGTAAACTTTTGAGAAAACCCCCGCCATTACTAAGACCTGAAGCAACTGATATACACTATGTTTTTCACCATCATCGCCTTTTGAAGGCTCAGTGAGAGAACGAAGGCATGCAATCAAAACATGCATCCATTTTTACAACTTTGTGAGAAACAAATAAACAAGAGAGAAGACAATGGAGAAGTTGTGAGGAGAATAGAAGAAATATAATGCAGCAAAGAAGGCAGGAAATATAGCAGTTAGAAGAATAGAGCGATAAGGGGAATTGACTGAAGTTTCAAACAAACAAATCCAGCAAATGTGTCAAGCAACCACGCTATTAGGAGGCAAAATCCTGTAAAGAATAATGTAAGAAGAAAAATCAGATTTTTTTGTTTAAAACAATGATGATTCGCATGTATAAATCTCGGGGTTGTTAAATAAAATTAGACTTATAAAAGGAGTTCCTCTATTTCGGTTTTTAAAAATTGTCATTGCCTTACGTTATGTCTTTGACACCACTCATAAATGCTCTGCCATCATTCAACACTAAATATTCTATTGATTAAATGAGTAAATGATAAATATTGAGTGAATATTTTGATGAGATTAGCGCTAATTGAAACACAGAGACCTCAGTTAAACTAGAAGGAAAATCACAAGGATCGTAGCAAAAAATCACGAGGATCATTGCAAAGACAGGTAAACTTGAAAACGTCCTCGTGCACAATCTTCTATTTCAAAATGAATGAAAATAGAGATTGAAGATTTTTCATTTGAATTGCAGAGTTAATTCATTTTAATAGGGTTGTGTAGTAGATTAATTTCATTTTTACACTCAACAGAAGAATTCGAATCAGGATTTGTGGAGAAATATTGGTTTAAAAATCACAGTCAACATGTTTTTTGTATTTTTGCATAGCAGAGGGCAGAGTCTGGTGAATTTCGAAGGAAAAAAATGAACTCATTATGAGATTTTTTATGAAACAATTGAGCTATTCTCTTGCATAAAAAATGAGCTTATATTAGATACATAATACTTTTCCTTAGGAAAAGAATTTTGTATGGAATCGAAGGGTCACAAGACACTGTTGTATAAAAAAATTTCATTTTTTTTACACGGTCAAACAAGAAAAAAATTTCAAAATAGAGGCAGAGGATTATCATTCTTTTAAAAAAGACAGAGAATCAAATAGAGATTAGGATAATAGAAACATGAAATTTTTTTTTATGTTTTCTTAAAACTCTTTATATCAAATCTTGTGTCTATTTGAAGCAATATGCTCACATTATTCCAAAGGAAAACAGAGGATTGATTTCAATTACTTGGCACGAGCAGCAAACAGAGGTAAGCCTTACTACTGTGATAACATCTATTACTTGAATTTTTGTTTACAAAAATGAAGTTAATGACAGTAGATGGGTAGATCAAATGGTTTTCAGACAATATGACATCAAGAACAGAGCCCAAATATTTTCAAATTGAACATTGGAGTAGGGAAACAGTTGAGAAACTTTATCAATCAAGCTTAACAGGCTTTCTTCAAAAATTCAAAAGGCACAACGACGATATCATAAGAGATTTTATAAACAATTGCAAATGGGATGAAACTATGGTGGGTAGTTTACATATTCCTTTAACTCCAGAATCTATTTCTGAAGCTTTAGAGTTTCCATCACCGAGTGAACTATGCCACAAGGTATTGCATTTCAAAGACAAGTGTTGGACCTTCTTCTTGGATAAGAACAGAAAGGGTTCTTTTGATAGTTCAAAGGGGATTCCCAGGGAGTGGTTCAATGAACCTTGGGCTGAGCTAGTTTTGATAATTCAAAAATTTTTCACTTGTGATAACAGAAATAGTGTAGTACACCTATATCATATTAGGTTACTATAGCATATTAAAGGAGATATCAGGATCAATTTTCCCTACTTATTTTATAAAAAATTGATGAAGATGATTGAAAGTGTAAAATATGAGACCAAACCCAAAGAACCCCAAATTCATCACTAGGGACTCATAAAAATCCTTGTGGATTACCAACTGAAAGCTAAGGGAATGGTTTGGGAAAATTTCCTGATTGAAAATAATTTTGTAGAAAAAGTCACTGAAAACAAACTTAAACCAATGCAGAAAACAAGAAATATTGTTCATTCACCTCTCTATCCTAAAACCAGGCCAAAGAAACAGCAGGAAACAGTTATGGTAGAGATGGAAACATAATTTTTTACCATTTCTAGGAGACAGAAAAAGAGGAATTCAGCAGAACCAGAAGTGCAATTCAAAGAGACATCTCCTTTAACTAAAAAAGAAAATGAAATCCTTGAGAGGTTGTAACAAGAAGTTTATGAAAATTCTATAGACATAGATTCTTATTTTGAAAATAATGAGGTTGAAGCTACTTCAGTTTCTAAAAATACCGAGGAGGAAGACCAAAACCTTAGCAGGATCAGAGAGTTAACTGATAGCCTGGAGGTAAGAAGAATCATGGAAAGGCACCTGAAAGAAGAAAATGAAACCTACAAGACAAATAATGAAAAATTGGTTAAATAAAATGAGAAGATAAGTGAAGAAATGGGAAAGTTGAAAACCAAAAACAATCTTCTTTATACACAAGCATTCAGGTGGCTTCAAGAGAAAAATTCCTGGAAGGCCAAATATGAGAAACAGAAGGTCAAGACCTCAATTTACAAGGAAGAACAATGAAAATATATGGATTCTCTTATATATGCATCACAGCAGGAAGTTTCAGGATCAGGAATGGGATCATCATCAGAGCTCAGGAGGTCGAAAAGGAAAAAGCAAGCATGAGGACATGCTTGAACATCAACTTGGGGGAGATGTTGGCCCTCATTTTCGATCTCTTTTTGCTTATGAAATACATCTTATTTTCCATAATATCCATCTATAAACCATCATATACACCTTATTTTAACCAAAAAAATGCATATACAGGTTTTTAAATTATGTTTTTTAATTATTAGAAGTTTTTGTAAAAATTGAAATTTAAGTGCATTTTTTGACAGCATCAGAAATTCTCATAATGGCCTCATGGTTTGCATATTTTCAAGACACATGGGCTCGAGCAGGATATATTTCTAAAAGGCTTGGGAACTAAGAATAAGTGTACACCTGTTCATACAGTCAAACCGAGCTTTAATAGGCCTGGTCAAAGGCGGTCAAACAAGACATGTCTTTATGGAGGATCCCTAGAAACTAGGCCAAAATTCTTATTTTGTGGGATTTTCTAGATTTTGATGGATCTTATGGATGAATATGACTTGATTGGATAATATAAGGATATTAATGACTATATAATTTATTTTAAATGAATTTTTTAGATACTTTATCTATTTAAGCCTCAAACTTTGAAGGCATTGATATGTAGAAAATTGTATGACTTAACATTATTATTTCTGAGACTTTAGAAACCTAATTGAAGATTTGTTCTATTCCATTTGTTTTTGTTATATGTTTATTGATTGAATGAAGTTTTAAGTAGCTGAAAACACCTTCAGTGTGCGAGGCAAGGGTGGAGGGCCCCCACGCCGAGCTAAGTGCACTTCCTAGTTTATATGTAGTTATAATTTCTGAATTAGTTTGCTTATGCTTAACTTGTTTATGCTGATTATTTATGAGTATTGATGAATCTAATGATCATTCTTATTTTTCATATGAAATGACAAACAAATTTTTAAGTTAAGTATTCTTTCTATCTAATTAAAATCTTCAGTTAGAATTCATCTTTTTATGCTTTTACATGCTTTTCTGAATTCCTGCTTTTAACAATAGCATTAATGATAAATGAATATATGATGAAGGACAATCGGGACCTCTTTAGTGAAGATCCTCTTCAATTATTGCTTCGTGTATCTTAATTTATTGTTCAATTAGTAGTTTTTTATTTCTAATTCATGAGGTAATCTTGTTAGAGAAGGAAAAACAAATCTCTTAAGTTAGGAGATTCTTCTGCTTCTGATTGCACACTTGAATTTAGAAATTGTTAAGTTAGATTTATATTTGTAATATGCATTTCCCTAATTATTGATAAACCATCTTCTAAATTGATCATAACTGAAACCCATATACTTTGGGGATGCTTCTAAGTTCCACTAGCCCGGATTGATAAAAAATACTTACGTTAGTTTACACAGTAAATTTACCCAACATCAGTCATGTCAAGAAATGATTTCCTGAACACTCTTTATTCCTCTTTGGGATCAACTTCTTCATGGATTTCTACTTCCTCATGAGGCATACTTAAAGTAACTTATGCTTCCTTAGGAGGTAAACTAGGTGTTGGAGATTGTGGAAAATTGCTCTCCTTTTCTTTGGCTCTTCTTGAGACCCTTCTACTTCCACCAATTTTCCTTCTCCTCTTTTCATCTTGAGCCTAGTAAGCATCTAAAACTTGCAAACACTTAAAAAATTCTTTGCACTAAACAACACCAGAGAATAAACTCTAGCTCTGATACCAATCTAATCTTAAATGACTATATTATTTTTGTTGTGCTAAGTGTCTTTTCAATTTATAACATGTGCATACTTGTCTCATTAGTTTGCTTAAGGATTGAGGATTTTAACCTTGAATTGTAGATGATTTTAGGTGAATTAGAAGCATAAAACAAGCTTAAATAACATTGAACTGCAGTGTAAAATAGAGAAATAATTTACCACGTGAAATTTACATAGCATGTATGATGAAGCAATTTACCCCTCCTGGGCTACATCAGTTGGTCCAGCTCCCAATGGCCTGTCCATTTTTCATTATGCTCAAAATTTTGCATATACATGTAGTTGTAGTGCTCTAATGGTTTTTTTCTCTGCACCATTGGCTCCATAATACTCCAATTAGTTAAAAATGACTTTTCATTCACTCATAATGGGTGAAAATTGAGTCTCCTACTCTTTTTCCTAGTTACACCTAGAAAAACTCCACTAAAAGTGGAAGACTCCACTTATTTGGAGTTAAATTAGGCAATTATGCTCAAAAGGCATGTTTTCCAAACCTTCTGCCGAATTGACCATTTGTAATGACTATTAGTGGTTTAGGTGGTTGGGCACATGCCAACCCCAAACCCCACGGTCTTCTAACCGTCGGCGGAACTCTAGGCTTAAACTATGGTGATAAGGTCGTAACTCGGGGTTTGATGGTTGGTTAGCTCTGACTGTTGCATAAACCATGTGGTATTTTTTTCCATTTGACAAGTGTTGTGAACCGTTTGCTGGTGGGTAACTGTTGGAGTTTTGTAATGTTATGGTTGATGTTAATGCCACCATGTGAACACACCACGCGAGAACCACTAGCGGGTTGGGATGGTCGGCGGTCCCCAACCCCCAAGGAATTTTGCAATCAAACATAAATATAACTTGCAACCCACTATAGTTAAGAGCCAACATATAGCTCGGGTGGTAGAGACCTGTACATGCCTGCGGGAGGTCCGGGGGTCGATTCCTACGCCCTCCAAAAAAATTTACACAGTCATTCTAGGGACACGTGGTGGCCTCAGGGCTAGCCACGTGGTAGCCTCTGATTGGTTCTCCCCATCGTACCTTCAAATAGAAAATAGACACTTTTCCTCTATTGATTGGCCCAGATAAAAGGAATATTATTCAAAATATTCCTTTTTGTTGATTGTACATACACCATGCTGACTATGCATCCTATTCGAACCGTTCGCGGCGTTGAAATTAGGAAGACGAGATCTACGCAACCATCCTAGTTTCAACCCAATCTTGTAACTTTGAATTTTGAGCAAAATTTATGAACTCCTGATCACCTACGCATTCCCCCTGCTGCGCGCTCTCCTTGACACACGCCACCTTACTGGTGCTAGCCTACAGGGTGTTTCTCCCGCTGATTCCCTTGAGGCTGTGTGCCCCCCACAGGGTCCCCCCTGGATGTGCGCCTCCTTTTAGAACTTCTAGCCTCTCTGGATTCATTCCTCTGCCAAATTTATAAGGCAGGAACCATTTCTGCGCACCCCACTTCTATGCAATCCTCTGTTGCATACTCCCCCGTTGTGATTCTATGTTGTGCGCTCTCCTATTGCGCACTTCATCACTGTTAGATCGGTCTCCCCCTCTCTGCTTGTAAGCCCCACCATGGCTCCGCATCAGCTCCAAAATACTATCAGGTGCAGCCAAAGAGGTGTGTTCATGGGTCAATATCAATGTGGAAAAGACCACCAATTGGAATCCATTGAAGGCTCCTCTTCTGGCATCCATGACAGGGAAGCACCACAACGGTCTAAGCGCATCTCGAATGAGATCGCCTTAGCTCCGGAGAATCAGAGGGGCAAAATAGACCCCAAGAAGTCCACCATTGCGCACTCTGAGCCGCCCACTCCTCAAAAAATTGAGCCTCTCCTAGTTCAAGAGGCCTCAAAGGAGAACATAGATGTGTGGATCATGGATTCAGACGGAGTTTGGATGAGAGTTCCAAATGATGATTACCCAGTCACTCCCATCTTCTGTGCAACCGCTACAAAGTTCCCATGCCTTCTGCTAAGGAGGAGGCCAACGTGCAGGAATACGGATGTCGCATCGAGGAGGAGGACCCTGCAACAGAGGATGATGAAGGAACACCATGACTGTGTGGCTGCTCAGCTCTTTTCTTTTTTCTATTATTCCAGCACATGCTACAGATATTTTTTTTTATATGTGTCACATCATACTATGTAAATAATTATTGTTTGATGCTATTAAGGGGTTGGTTTCCTTCTAGGAGGCAGCCCCAAACCTGCACTATTTTGAAAGCCTCCAAGGCTGGGATTGGTTAAGAACCGCTTACCATCTTAGCCCAAACCCTATGTAAATTTTATTTTGATCTAATACAGTTTAGCCTAACTTATAAAAAAAAAACCTATGTGTTATGTAGGTAAATCCTCTCTGTGGACAGAGACGATCCCTCTAGCCTTAGAGTGGGTCTAGTGACAAGGAATCATGCTAGAGTCTAGGTTCCTAGATATTTGAATGAAACAGGAGGCAATAAGATCGCCTACCTGTGGTCCAATGTTGTCATCGACAATCGTAGTGGTGATGAGATCCTCTCACTCCTAATTTTGCAAGTCACAATCCCTTTGCTTATCGCGCTTGGACACCTGCACAGAGATTAGAAAACGATAACCACATACCACATAATAATTTCATCCAAAAACTACTAGTCAGTCAGAGAATACTAAGCATATTTCATTTGATAAAGACAAAACACAATATGGGAACCAGACAATAGTCACATATTATTAGATAGAAAGAAGAGATACAACCATGATCTGACGTTGTGGTCTCCTCCAGCAGGGTTCAGGCAAAGCATGTCTCAAAGCTCGTTGGGGAATTCGGACGGGATGAGGGTCCTCTCGATGGAGTTCCTTCTTGATATACCTTCTCAATAACTCAGTTATTCAGCTATAGTTCAGTTCTCCAAGTTCATCTCTTTAGTTGTATAATTCTCTTTGTTCTGCTAGCTTTCATAAAGGGAGAAGGCTTGTTTATATAGAGGAAAAAGAGGATGTTGGGATCCCTACAAAGGTAGAAAGGAGGCATATCCTTTAGGAGTGTTCCAAGGGAGGTGGAAACTACTAACTAAAAGAGGAAGCACGTGGTTGTTTCAGTTCAACCACTCCCAATGACTCATCCCCGAGGTGGTTGGAATGGAACCTCCACCTCTATTTTTAAAAAACATTCCATAAAAATCTTGGCGCGGGTGTCTAACTGGCATAGAGCGCCAAGTGGTGCGGGCTTAATTTTAAATTTCCAGGTTGGCGCGAGGATGTAACGGGCTACTCGTGCCAAGAAAAAAATAGGGATTTTCACAGCTCTGCTTAGGGAAATGTCAACAAGAAAAATGTTGCTTTCATCAAAAGGGATGCAAGGATGGTATTTGCAAAGCATGACACTGCGTATTGGTCATAGAAACAACCCTCCAATGTGCGATTTGGGGATTGCAGGGACAGTGAAAAAATGTTGTGTAATAGATGCCCCCTAAAGCATGAGGTCCGAGGGAGAGGGAGGGGCGAAATGCTTTATGAGAACACATTCGAACCAAACACCGTTGTCAGAAAACCTACAATTACAAATACAACTGATATCTATGATACATGAACATGTGGCATGGGTGCAACCATCCATAATGGAGTATATAAAAATTGAGATCGAGGTATGGACGCAGCCATCCAGTAGTAAAGATCAACAAATAGACTTAGGTATGGTCGTAGCCATCCAATCAAAGAGTCATGCAATAAGTCATGATAATCCACAAAGAACCCGTAGCCTGGATTTTAACATACAAAACCCAGGGTCTTGCACTCCATCTCGATCCGAACAAGTACAAATTCAAGCATGAAAATATATGAGCTGAAGTCGAACATTCAAGAAAATCGTCTGATTACCAGCCAATGATGAAAGTTGTTAACAGACGCGAAAGGAACCACCAATAATGACAATGGCTCTCAAGGTACGAAAGGTACAATCCACGAAATGTGAACAGTGATCTGGCATCAAACACCCACTGAGTCAGTCGATCGAAGGCCAATGATGTGGACCTTGCATCGAATGCGAAGAACCTGCCATTAAGGCATGTAGGCTCCAAGGTACCGAAAGGGAGGTTCTAGATCAAATTCCTGGATAATGAGTTGAAGTCGACAAGAAGTGACCTGGTCGAAGGAGGGCCATAATGTTTCCCACATCATCAACTCGATACAGAGGAATATGATTTTTGTGAATCAGGACCAATAGAGAATCAGAGGGAGGTTTGAAAAACTGCAGAGGCAAACTTCTCTTGAACATATCAGCAACACGACACTAGATTTGGCAGTATTTGACATCAAAATATCTGAGGTCATGATGACGTGGCAAAGAGAAAATGAGAGGTCAAAAGAGATTACCCAAACCCATGGAGGCAAAAATGACGAAATGCGATGTCCCCAACCCGACACGAATGCAGAAATGTGCCATGTTCAAGAGCGACATACTACCAACATAACTAAAATCTGGTTCCATTTTCCCCCACCATTTCTGGTGAGTACCCCAATTATTTTTGAAAACAAGCTTGAAGGGGATAGCATATGCTTGCACTGTAAGTTTTTCCTTCGAACAAATCCATCCTAGTACATTTTGTGAGCCCTAGGAAGGAGGAACTTGAGTAACGTCATGGTGACAAAGTCCGATGTCATCAGGGTTTAACGAGTCTGACAAAGGGAGAACTCGACCTCTTTTCATGTTTAGAGAGTTTGAAAAGAAGGCAGAAAAGAAAACTCCAGTAGTCCCTTTTCGTAGGTAGTCTTAGAGATCCAAAAAGGTAGAAAATTTTTTCTGAGAGAACCTCTTAGTCTCAATAGGCTAAGGTATTCCTTTTTTGTAAATAATCCATCCCATCCCAAAAAAGGGGTAAACGTATACTAGGTAGATATCGTTTCACAGCCATTTAACGAGTTCAAAATGACAAGCATCTCGACAATCTTTTCAATTTTAGAGAGTCAGAAAAGAGCTAAAAGATGACTCCAGTAGTGACTTTTTCGTGTTTTTACCAAGTCTGAAAAAAGTATAAAATATAACTTGTTACTTTATCATTGTCGCATGAAAACCTGTTGTTGCACAAGAGACATGTATAAAACCCATTTTTCGAAAATAATATAATAAAATAATCGAAAAACATGTCTTAAAACCTAATTAGGGATGTGAAAAAGTTATAAAATGCCAAAAATGGTAAAAATAATTACTTTTCACTTTTTACCTCTTGTGGAGCAATAGTTACCCATTTTACTGTGCAAGCTTGCAGCGACGATAGCGGCCAATCCAGTAGATCAATCGCAAATCCGTCAACTCCAAGTAAGAGTTGAGATCCCTCTTGTTATTTTAAGCTATTTCTTGCTTCCTGCATTTGTCAATTTCTAATTTTGGGGGAGAAAATGTAAAAATTAGGGTTGCACAGTTGGCGCGGGTTTGGAGCACGGAGTCGCACCAACTACCCGATTTTTAACACTAGGGTGAGCCCATTGGCATGAATTTTCTAGAAACAGTCGCGCCAACGGTGCAAACCAATTTCTAGCAAAAATATGCATCAAATGTCCCAATTGTTTACAAATTTAAGGGCTAAAATTGACTAATACCACTCATATGTGTGTGTTTGCAGGTAGAAAGAGACAAAATGGTCATTGAATGGAAAGAACGGGAACATAGTGAAGAAGATGAGCTAGTCATGGCAAATGACGGAGTTATGGAAGCCCTCAAAAAATGTGGTTTGCTAAAAAAATTTCTAACACCATGTCTCCCAGCCCAACCATAATTACTGTAGTATCTAATCAGTATATGGGACGAAAATCAAGAGAAGTTCATCCTACAGGATCAATAACTAGAGGTTTATGTCTCTGACGTGTACTTCATCATAGGATTATCGCGGAGAGGTGCAGCACCACTCCTAACCGGCACCCATCCCTGCATGGAAAACATGACCATGGTGATAGACAGGGTATTTCGAGGAGCGCGGAAAGGATCGGGTAGTGGGAAAGTTGATATACAAACTATTCCATATTTTACACTACACGTGGTATTGCATACTATCACACGGGCTGCGGGATCACAAGCACCGCACGAAGCAACAAAGACACAGTTGCTTCTTGATGTGGACTGCATGGCTCCAACCATCTACAACTGGGCAGAGGCCGTGACCATAAATATGAAGTGCCAACTAACCAAATGCAAGAAGACCAAACTAAAACAATTTGGTTATGGATCCATCCTGGTATCGTTCTTCTTTAAACGATCACCAATTTTTTAGCGACAGGAGGTCATATTTCCGACACCACCAGCGAGAGAACCATGGATGGCTAGATAGGAAGCACTGATGCCAAGGGCAGGGGGAAGCCAACAGATGTCTTGGAGGCCAGAATTTTTTTATTGGCTTCGTCGACAACTGATTTTCGTGGAGAATTGGCCCTACTCTGGCACAAATTTCACTGATGATCCGGACCTCCCACTCCTGGAGGGAGAATATTGGGATGAAGATTTGGGTAAGACTGATTTTTTAATTTTTATGAGTATTATGATTTTTTTTATTATTTATGTATGTTCTGACATTAAATCCATGTGATGTAGATGTTGGCCCAAAGAGACCTTCCAGTATGTCACCGATAGCGAGGCGAATCCCTCGCGATTTCGACCCTCAAGGCAAGGGCGGCGAGGAAGATGAGATAGTGCACAACTTGGAGGGGATCACCCGAGGAGTCTCGGATTACGCACGTTTTGAGGATGTTCCTCGTGCCTATCAAAGACATACTATAGGGGCGCCCAGCTGAATCCACCCCTTGCTGAGGTGACTAGTACGGGCCATGACATTTTATCACGAGCATCATGCTGATTAGACACCTAGCATTATTTTATCTGCATATTTTGCGAGACATGATGTCTCAGGACGTAACAGAAACATACATATATTTTTTGACATTTATGATGCACATAGTTTCAAACATGCGATATATATATATATACATCTGTTTCCTTACATGGATCTCATACATATGATGATGCTTTTACAAATTATGCAAATGTCTATCTAATACAATGTTAGCCACTGTATCAGTTAATGTGTTCATTCGTCTAGGAATATGTTGATAAGTAATAAAATCAAAATGTCTTTCCAACAAACATATAAGTAAATACAATCTCAGAATGTGTGGATTTCTAACCTAATAATGATTATTGAGTTGCAAAACAAGAAGCTGTGAATCTAGATTTACAAGCAATGCGCGTATGCCAAGGTTGATTGCCTCGGTTAATAGCTCAATTAAAGCGCTATATTCAGCGATATTGTTTGTAGTTCATCCTAGACAAATACCTTATAGATCTATCAACTCACCAACAGGATCATAAATTACCCAGGCTGTCGAAGAAAAATTCCTAGTACTGTGGGAAGCACCATCCGCGAAACCAACATAAGGGGTAATAGACATCTGCACAATAAGCAAGACCCAATAAGCAAAAAAACGCTCACAAAGCACACCAAACCCAAAAACATGTACAAAAATGAAAATAACACCTATGTACACCTACTATGCATGAATGACTCATGCATAATATTTTTTGAGATACAACCCATTTCTGGGATGTTCAAGAGGATGACCTTCGTAGTCAATTATCTCATAGGCCCCATTTTGCAACACGCGTTTAACAATGTAGGGCCCATGCCACATAGGTTGAAATTTTCTTGCCCCCATCTTATCATGAGCTTGGTCATACAGGAGGACAAGATCTCCTTCAACGAAAGAATGAGGGGAAATTGATTGATAAAAATGAGCTTTGACTCGCTTCTTTTGTGCTTCGATGACCAAAGCGGCTAAGTGACAAGTTTCATCCAACCTCTCTAAGTAGAGGAGACGATCTTCTTCCAGCGAAGTGTTTTGCAGTAATTCCACAGCTAACTTGGGCGAAGGTATTTCACACTCAATCAGGAGAGTAGCTTCCAGACCATAAACCAACTAAAAAGGGGTGAATCCGGTCGCACTCTTAGCCGAACTTCGGTATGCCCAAAGAGCCGAAAATAACATGAGATTCCAATTTTATTTGTGGATCCCAATCGTACGTTGAAGCATTGTGACAAGAAATTTTTTCACAACTTCAACCTGGCCATTGGCTTGAGGGTAGTATGGTGTTGAGCTGTCGTGATGCAGACCCAACTTAGAAGTCAACTCTGCCACCATATAATGTCGAAAATTGGAACCATGACCGGTAACGATGGCTTTAGGGACACCAAACCTAGCAATAATATGATTGAATATGAACTAAGCAGTTTTCTTACTATCAGCGGCAAGTGTAGACATTGCTTCGGCCCATTTGGTGAAGTAGTCCACGGCTACGATGATATAAGCATGCCCCCCCGACCAAGTGATGGTTACACGTCATAAAATTGATGCCCCACTTCGCAAAGGGAGCAACGGTAATGACAGGGTGAAGAGGAATAGGTGACGCATGCAATTTGCATTGATAAATCGGGCAATCATGACATTTATGAACTGCAACAATACAGTCTTTGAAAATGGAAGGCCAAAAATAACCAGTATGAAGTATCTTTTGTGCAGTAGTGTAACCAGACATGTGACCACCCTAGGCGCCACTATGACAATCATTCAATACTTTCTCAGCTTCCTCGAGGGTCAAACATCGGCAGAGTACGGAATCAACTCCAACGTGATAGAGTGTATCTCCAATTATATGATAAGGTTGCAAGTGATCCCGGATACGGCGGCGGGCATACTTTGTCAACTCAGATCAGAATGCGGAATTCTAGAGATAGACGATGATATCACCATACCAGGGGTCGAGGGTGCTAATCAAGAAAAGTGTATCGTCCGGAATACGATCCTCAGAACGAGACAGAGCAGAGTCGAAAGGGAGGGAACAAATCAAATCAGCAAAAACTAGTGATTTATTTGATTTGGCAGTAGTAAATTTCAAATCGAACTCTTGAAGAATAACGATCCACTTTGAGTATTTGCCCCCAGAAATTTTCGAGACAAAATATAGGTCATGGGGTTGCAATCGGAAATCACAGTCACCGTATGCAAAAGGATATAATGACGAAAGCGCTGGATGGCCTGGACCGCAGCTAGTGCTAATTTCTCGACATGAGCATAACACGTTTCAAGATCGAGAAGGTTACGAGACAAGTAATAAATCTTGTACCAAAACCATGGAAATTGTACTAAAATTGGCAGCTAAATACAGGGAAAAATCACGGTGATAGTTCGGAGGAAGTAATAAAGGAGTGTTGACCAGCAACGTCTTAAGTGCATTAAAATATTGTTGATAAATCTCATCCCAATAGAAAGGGGCGTCTTGTTTCAAAATTCATGTGAATCCTTTAGCTACTTCTGCATAGTTCGGTATAAAACCGCATAGAAAATTCTCCTTTCCTTGCAGACTCTGCAACTGATGTAAGGAGGATGGAGAGGGGAGATTGAAAATAGCCTCAACCTTGAGTGGATCGAGGCAAATTCTGTCTTTAGACACAATAAACCCTAAAATTCTACTGGAATCAAGGCAGAAGACACATTTATGCGGATTAAGCCGAATGTTGTAGTGTCGACAATGAAGAAATATCTGACAAAGATGGTCCAGTTGGTCCCTACGCTTAGCTGAATGAGCTGGAAGGTCATCCAAGTAAGGCTAAACGATGTGACGAATGTCATGGAAAGCATAGGACATCGCTCGCTGGAATGTGGCCCCGAAATTCTTCAAGCCAAAAGGGAGCTTCTTGTATGTGAAGGTACCCCAAGGATAGATAAAAGTCGTCTTATGCTGATCATCTGGGAGAATGTTAATATGATTATATCCAGAAAAGCCATCCATAAGGGAAAAAATATCACTCCAAGCACAGTTGTCAATGATCTGATCGATGAATGGAGTAGGATAATTATCCTTAGGACAGGCCCGATTGATGTCACGGTAATCAACATAGACACGAATAGTTCCCTGTTTCTTATCAACAGGAACGATGTTTGAAACCCATTCTGTCAAGGGAATTGGATAAATGAAACCAGCTTTGAGAAGTTTTTCAACTTCACCTTTAATGTCTGCAGCCTTTCTAAGGTGCACCAGATGAACACGCTGGCGAGTAGGCTTCGAACTGGAATAGGTAGGGATTTCATGCACCTCTATACTAGGATCAATGCTGGGAATTTCTTCATAGGACCATGCGAAGACATCACAGAATTCACGGAAAAGGCTAGTATAAACTTGGACTTCATCTGAAGAACAAGTGACCCCCACATGTATGTTCTCGATGATTACCGACTTCACGGAAATGTCAATAGGCATCGTCTGTGTGATATTGCTCAAGTTTCCTTCTGTAAAGACTTCATGTGTCAGGATTGGCGTTTGAAGTGGAGGAGAAGGAACTTGAGATGCAAAATGCTCAAGACATGTAGACATAGTCCCGAGGCTAGGCATAAACGAAGAACGATGATGACCATCTTCCCATGGCAGGTCTTCAAGAGACATGGTTTCCACGATGGTATCATTAGAAGGAAACACTTCTTTCAAAGGATCAGATGAGTCTAAATCGTCGAACCAGGGGGATTGAGAATACACGTCAAGAGACAAGCTCAAAGGAGCACCATCATAGGGTGGAGTATCTGATGCAGCAATGAGTTCACAATAATCGATTTCAATCGGACTCAAAGGCATTGAATCTCCAAATGAATTGACTTGTTCGGGCGAAGGAATAATCCATGGGTCATTGGACCGAGAGATCATATTAACTTGAACAGTTTTTGGTGGTGAAAGGGGAAAAATACCCATGAGGGTTGGATCCTTGAAGAGACCCGGCCCAACGCTCTCGAAGGGATTAGGGATCTTATCCACATATAGAACGTTTTTCTCAGAAGAAGAGGTGAAGAATGACAATTGATCAACAGTAACAATTTTTCCCTCATGTGGAAATTTCAAAACACGGAAGAGGGTGGATGGAACGCAAATCATAGCGTGAGTCCAACTACGACTGAGTAGAAGATTGTAATTGAGTTTGGCATCAACTACTTCTACTTCAACATTGATTGTCTTCCCTTTCAAGGTAATTGGAAAACTTGTGAGAACACCCAAAGGTTTTGATTCCCTTCCGTCAAATGCTTCAAGGGAATTTGGTGAGGAATTCAGGGCCGGAGATCCAATGGCCTTCTAGCAAGAAGTTGACATGACGCAGGTTGATGCAACTTCGTCCACAATGGCTCGATGGATGTCGAGACCATTAATAACGACTTGTATAATGAGTGCAATCTGGTGCGAAAGTTGTGGGACGAAATTCTCTAGATCGAAAGCAAGAAGGCTAGTATCAGCAGGATCAATCCCTCTGATCGCAGATAATAAAGCTTTCCGTTGAGATGGATAACTCTGAAGTACTTATAACGTGGACATCGCAGACACCGTTTGTGCCAAATCCTCAACAATACTGTAATTTTGAGCAGCACGGGCGTTTGGATTATAAGAAGACTTCCGGAGAACACCTTTGGAAGGTGGTCACATAACGGGTTCAGCACTGGGCCTTTCAATCTCAAGAGGGCCGGAATTAGGTGGGGGAGGAGGACCATCAGTGATCTCCTTCCTCGTTTCCTAGCCTGACCCAGCATAATTTTTCAACCGAGTAGCGATAGAAATGGATGCAGAACCATTCATCATGAACACCTCAGAACCAAATGGAGCAGATGACTGAGGTTGCTCAACCATTTGGGTCTGCTAAGATAGAAAATGTTCTTTAAGGACAGTAGAAGTAACCTGAGTGCCTTTGAGCAATCTACTCACTTTGGCCCATCAAGGACAGTCCTTGGTGTAGTGCTCTTCATCACAAATTAGATAGGGGTACTTTGGCTTATGCTGTGAACCATCATCAACACGATATGTGGACGAATCTGGTTTCGGGGCATTAGCCTTGGCCTTGCCTTTACCCTTATTTTTCCCTTTAGAAGTCTTATCCGTAGGATTGGCCTGAACGGCACTGAACTCCAAGGTTTTACCAAGATTCGGGCTAGACTGAGGAGCAATATCATTGGAAGAATAAGACTTTTGCTTCCCAAGGTTGGAAGAAGAAGACTTACGTGAAGTATGAGACACAGAACCAATAATACCGTCGACGGATGGGGCCTCTGATGCTTTAGAAGTTCTAGTTTGAGGGGCATCAGTCAAAATGTCATACAATATGCATGATTGAGAGTACACGAGATCAAGGTACTGGGCACAAGCAATGGCCTGTTCCTCAGTTACACATGCCCCCATGGCTATGTCTTTCGCAATCTGATTGACAAAGGAGGTAGTGAACCAATGAGTAAGAAGTTGATCAGGAATTTCAAATTTGATCAAGCGATGATGACATCTCCATTCATGAATATGGTCTGAGATATGAGTAGCCCGGTCCTGTTTCAAGGAGGTGAGGAGATGCGTCTAACGAACTGGTAACTGAAAATGAGTAAGGAACGCCATGGTGAGAGAGTTGAAATCTTGAAAGATACCATGAGAGAGCTCGATATACCACTTAGTAGCAGCACCAGTAAGATTCCGTTGGAAAAGAAGAAGCTGAATAGAATAGTCAGCCCAAGAGTTAGAGGAACACCACAAGTGGTAAGTCATAACATGTGCTTGAGGGTATTCTCTGGACTTGCCCTCAAATTTGGGACAATCACCAGGAATCATAGTCGGAACCAGAGGCCAATATGGGTTATGAAGAATAGGATCATTCGTTAACTTTGACACATCCGGTAACTCCAATGTGGCGAGAAATGGTAATTGAGGGTTAAAAGGCATAGTAGGTCCCTAATAAGAACCCAAATTCACATTCCACCCTGTTTGAGAAAAGTTCTTCCCCCATTGGTTCTGTCCCGAAGGATTCTAATGATATGGGGGATAAGCCGAATAATTCTGTTGATACGGAGGTTGAGGACCAGGATACTGATTCTGAGTATACCATCGAGGTCCTTGCTAAGAAACATAAGGATTTTTTGGTGGAATGTAAGCATGGCCTTGTCGTTGATTATACTGCAACTGAGATTGAGGGTGATAAGTAAAGCCTTGAGGCACACTAGATACTGGTCGATATTAACCACGAGGGTAATAAGCGCCTTGGGGTTGAACTGGTTGTTGATAAGTGGGGCCCTATTGAGCTGAATAAATAGGGTGGACTCGCTGCTGCCCAAGTTGAACAGGCTGCTGAAAAGTAGAACCCTGCTGTGAAGCAGAGTAAAATTGTTGTTGAGCAGACTGATCTGGCTATTGGGTCGGTTGAGTAGGTTGCCCCTCTGGATTAGGTTGGCCTGGATGCTGAGGGCCACCAGGTTTCCCTTGCTGAGTAGGTTGGCCTGATGGTTGCGATGGACCAGGTTGCCCCAGAGGAGGACCAGAGGGCTGTCCTTGTTGCCCAATGTTCATACCAGTTTGAGTATATGATCTTGGTTGTTTTACAAAAGGTTGTCCCTACGATGAATATATTTTCCCCCCAGGACTGTAAGAAGGTCCAAGTTGATACAAAGGTTGACTGAAAGGCTCCTGGGGTTGTCCTTGTTGGACCATAGGCTGACCTTGTAAAGTTTGGCCATGTGAACCGTAAGGTTTTCCCTGAGTACCTAATGCAAGCCCCTACTGAGCTGAAGGTTGTCCCTGAAAGGGTTGTCCTTGTGGGCCAGGGGTTTGCACCTGATAAGTCCTCCCAATCTCAGGAACAATTTCATAGGGTTCATAAATAGGAATGCCATGATCATCATAATGATGGGGAGTAGGAAACGCATAGATAGGGGTACCGACAGCATCATACTGATGAGGAGCAAGATAGGGCAAATAGACAAGATTACCATATTTGTCATAATGGTGTGGTGGATTAACAGGAACATGAGGCTACTGAGAAACCTGAGAGTTCTGTTGATGAACAGCTAACAAATACTCTTCAAAATTAAGGCCACCAGGTATCTCAGTTGAGGCCACTGGTGACTGAGTGACCGGCGCAGATGCAGCCATGCAGACAATAGGTTGAACTAGGACAGACGTAACTGAAAGTGATGAAGTAGGTGTCATCGATGACAATCTTAATGATGGAAGGACTGGACTCCTGGACAGAGTAGATGTTGCCATGAATGCAACACCAGCAATAATCTGACCCAAGGACCTATATCCGGCTGGAAGCGACACCAATGGTGAAGATTGAGCAGACACATGAGGGGTGTTTTCAGGGAAACGTTGATATTCTTCATTCGAAACAGGAATTCCATCACTTCCAATAGAACCTGATGAGTCTATGTCTGACTCCGTCGTAAGATCTTCAAAAAGACTACGGGGACTAGGAGGTATAGTAGAATCTAGAAATGGTGATCTTGACGTAAGAGGAGGGAACTCTGCTTTGTCCTCAAAACCAGACCAAGCGCCCGAGGGAGGCTAATTGAACTCAATTGGCTCGTCAGCGAGAGATCGGGTAGCAAGGGGTAAGACTGATGGGAGAATAGGTTGTTGAAGCTCGGCAGACCTAGTGGATTGAGGAGTTTCAAATGAACTGTCCGGTAAAGGACTACCTCTAGAAGGGAGCGAGGACGACGAAACCAGTGGTTCTGCCACCGTGACTGCTGCACAACAAGAAGGAAAAATAGAGATCTGGGCAAAGACTCAAGAAACCAAGGCAAACAAAAGCAGGCCAAGTGCTAAAAATTGTAATGAGCTTGTGATCATGGGTAGTTTGTTTTATGACACTGAAACCAAACTTTGTTGTTTCATGTTCTAAGAGTCAAGAAACAGGAAAAATATGACTCTAGTCACTTTCAATTTTGAACGAGCGCGAAAGGACAAGTGCTCGATGATCTTTTCAAATTTAAAGAGTCAGTAAAGATCAAAAATGATTGCTCGGGTATTATAAGCAAGAGAGTATACCAGGTTTCTGTGAACTTCCATATACACCTTGGTGATCAAATGAAAGAGAAATTACCAAGGACTTAACGTACGTGCAGGTAGTCTCCCCAATTTTTGTTTTCGATGTATCGCGTTTACAAGGTGGAAGACTCAGCTTTCTATGGATAAAAGGATTGCAACCTAGAAGGGTCTCCCTTTATATACTCGACGGTATGGGGAGCACAAGTCCGTACTAGCGTTGTCTCGAGCCAGATGGCGAATGACAGCTACTAGGTTTTAAGACGCCGGAACACGTCTCTAACTTAGACCACTAGAATATTTAGTTAGGTTTCAATGTTGCCTTAGGTTAATTGAAATAGATTTTTAACGTTGATCTTGGATTAGGTTTCAATTTCTAGGCCCTAACGTATGTCAGATCTGAAATTTTCCTAAATGCAAAACTACATGTAGAAGGATAGCATTTTTGTTCAATGAAAGCTATCTACGAGAAGGAAAGAAAACTTTCAAGTGATAGAGAATAATTAAATCATGTGAAAACATCCACTAATGCATCTAATGCAATCTACAGAAAACAAAACTCTTTCCTAACCTATACAATGCTAGTTATGCAAGGGAATGTTTCATTTTCAAAGCAAAAAGAATGCAATATTTTGGTTTTTTCAATGCAATAGAGCAAACAATGCACTAAATAACATGAAAAACAAAACTAAAACGCTAGCTTGAGAGATCAAATGTAAAATTCAAAGCGGAATGACTCTAGAAACATGAAACAAACACAACAATACACAAAATAATGCTACAATATTTTCAAATCAAAGAGAAATCTCCAAAATGACCCATACAAGAAATGTAATCAGTGCTTGGAGTAAGAGGAAGAAGAATCAAACGAGAAAGGCAATGATCATTCAACCAATGAACATACTCAACAGGATCAAAGAGACCAAGAGCAATTAAACAAGGAATGAATTCGACAGCTATCAAGAAACTCGATCTCCAAACAGAAGGCTCAGTGCACCAAGGCACTCAGAAACCCTAAGACCTCTGTTGGGTCTCAATCTAGTCTCCTAAACTGAGCTCATTTAATTGTCAACCAGGATTTGTAAACTGCTGAAGTGAAGTGTACTGTATGTACCTAGGTGCTTGTTTCCTAATGCGTTGTGTGTAGTGTTTATGATGTTTTTGGTCTTTTGTGATGATTTATGATGTTTTTGGTCTTTTGGTGGTTTTATGCTTGCAGGAAAATGCCTAGAAAGCTAATGGAAAGAAGCTGGTGATTAAAAACAGAGTTAAGCCTAATTGATGGAATGTTAAATGACAAATGCAATTGGAAACACTGAAGCAAAATTAAATCTAAACTATGACTAAATAAAAGCAAAGCTTGATAATGACTTTTAAACAAATGATTCAAAACACAAACTAAACTTGAGAAATGATCACTAAGTATGCAAATTCTCTAAATAAACAGTGAAACAACTAACTTACAATGATGCAATACTTTGTCCTTGATTAGATATTTGAAACATATTTAGAGGAAAAACATTGTTATCATCATAAGATCTTCTATTCTAGAACTAGCTCCTATCTCTATTCTGCAATTTAATTGAATGTCACAAAACCTTTACTCAAGAGTTATTGATTTCTTTCCAAAGTAGTCTTTTGAGGAAGAGCTCTGTTTATAAAATGATGAGGAAATTGCAGAGGTACTTCAGCCTTAGAATGATGTTGTCTTCTGTTCATATGGTTATAGATCAATTAGGGATTTTAGAACAAGAAGAGGTTTGTGAATAATGAAGGTTGTCTTGTTAATCCTAACAACTGAAGTAATTTATTGTGCAATGGATGACAATTTGAATATGAAGTGCAAGTGCAATGAGTTAATCTAAGAATGAACCTAAAATGCCACTAATCTAGAACAATGCTGAACTATAAGTCATCATCAAACTCGAAACAAAGTAATTGAACATGAGTTAAATGCAATGAAACTCTGGAGCGTTCTAACTATGCTAACATGCATTATTCTATGAAGTTACACAATCTGTTTGTTCATCATTAGTGATATTTTGGAAGAGTTCCTTCTTTTGGAAGAGGTAGAACAATTCTGACTGTGTAATTGAGTGCAATTGTAAGCAAATAGACTGAAAGCAAATGAAACACTAAGATATCATATCCATACCCTACTCGTCATTATGATGTCTTGGGCAAGCGTTTAAGAGCAAGAACAGAGATGATACTTAGTACAAACACACAACTAAATCATTCATTATCACGGTCATGTCTTGAACTTCTTAAGAATTTCTTGGAAGAGTGATTAGAACAAGTGTAACTGTGATAGTGAACAGCAAAAACTACAACTAAATCCTACAGTACTATAGCTATTCATCATTCATCATTATAATCTTTTGGAAGAATGTCTTCTTGTGGAAGAGTTAGAATGAATATAACTACAGTAACTAGTTAAAACAACTATAAATTCAACTCCTAATCCTACAATACTATAGTCATTCAACATTCATCATTATAGTCTTTTGGAAGAGCATCTTCTTGTGGAAGAGTTAGAATGAGTACGACTATAGTAGCTAATTAAAACAACTATTAATTCAAATGCAAAACGTAAAGGCAGCTAAGAAACTTATCTAATTTACGCAAAATAAATCCGTACAAGAGGCAGGGGCCCTCTACCACCTGACGGAATTCAACTCCAAATTAAATCACGCTTCAGAACAACACGGTCTGCTCCATTAAAGATGAAATAGTTTGAACATAACACTCTGCGTCTTCAGAAATGTAGCACAGAGTTTAAACAAAATCTATCATCAAATCTAACATAAAATCTCTAACATAGCTCTCGGTCTCCCAAGTCTTTATAAAGCAAATGCACATAACAATAATTGCAACAATTTAGGAACACTGTCTTTCCTTATCGGAATCACGTTAGGACTCTTTGAAGTGGCTGCGTGAAGAGGAAAAGACATCTGGACTGAGACAGTCCTAATAGAAGTCTTCCTTCCTAAATGTGTTCCCACGTTCAAAACCATACCCAGAATTCGTTTCTTCCTCCATGATGAGCAACGAACCATGTAGACATGACGGGGATCATGCCCATATGCGGTTTTTCTCAAGAGGCCACCTGGAACATACTCAAACATGAAGGCAGCTGCAGAATCGCCGGTTAGCTACGGAATGTCTGCATTCTGCAGCTAGTTCCAGTCAAAATGCTTTATAATGGAAAAAATCACAAAATTTAACAAGTCAGTCATGTAAATCATTCTAGAAGTAATTTTAACTATATTCATTGATCAATTGGGTCTAAGATAGCAATGGACAAGGGAAAATGAGGTAAAATGAGGTGAAGGAAAGCACAATTTTAAGGCTCAACATACCCCCACTGTTGTCTCTTTGCATGTCCTCATGCAAATTATCCTATGAACTCAGAGGCTTCTGCAAGGACATCTAATCCTCTCCTTCTCCTTTGTCTGGAAGCTAGAGATCTTCTAGGTTTTCTGATAACAAGTTTGAACCTTAGGTTGGTGAGTGCCCTGATTAGCTTTTTGTTCCTTGTCTTCAACTTCTCATTGGTCCTCTTCACTTTGTCTATATGCAGGGATAAGGTTGAGTTCATATCAGTTTTGAGCTTGACTTGATCCTTGAGAATTTCATTCTCATTTTTTATGTGTCTATTCAGTAATTCCAACTCATACCTATCCCTTCTTAATATATCTATTTTAGACAGTGGAGGACTGGGGGTTCTCTCTCTGCTTTCTGAAGCTCTCCTCTCCAAAGTTTCCACATAGTCATAAATTTCCTGTTGAGCAGGGTCAATTTCAGGGGTTCCTTCATAAAAATCCTCTTCGACATCCTCTTCAATGGATGTTTCTTCATCTTCTATATTGATTACCCCTGTTTGTTTGATTAGTGTTTTCTTTAGTTTTCCTTTTAATCTGTGGCTCCTCCTAGGCTGAGAAGATCCTTCTCCTTTCTCTGTGGCAGATTCCTTGATTATCTTCTCTTCCTTAAGTTGCCTCTTGATTCGAGTCAACTTCTCTAAAATGATTTCCTCACTGCTCTCTTGGATTGTTTTGTCAATTTCAACTTTTGAAGCCCTCCATTTCCTACTTCTTTTTGTAGGCTGTGGTTCAGGTGATGGTTCTTTTACTTCTTCAAAATGATTTCTTATTAAGAAATCATCCCATGTATCATTTGTTTTAGCTAGATGATGCTCAATCAAAATTTTGACCAAACCATGATGATATAGGGTTGTCTCTAAAAATTGAACTCTTCTCTGAACACAGGAAGCCATCTTCTTCAGACTTTGAAGCAAGAAATATGGTAGCTTTAAGTCTTCCCCTAGAAAATGCATCATTAGTCTAATGTGGTAGACATAAAATGTTCCATATCTACCCTCACATGTAATAAATTTTTGCAAAAGAAGTAGTATGTTTCTCCATTTGTTTTTCAATGCAGAACTGGGAATTCCTTTCTTAAATACACTGACATCCATACCTGGTGATTTTAAAATTTGTTTCCAGGAGTCATTGTGGAATTCTCTATTTTTAAACCATCTCTCTCCAGTTCTGAGCAACCCTGTAGCCTCTGCAATGAAAACTTCAGTGACAGTATATTTTACATCACCCACCTCAACTTCGGTTCCTTGAAATGATCTTGCAAATGTTTTAGTGACTTCCTTGTGGAAGTCATTAAATTTCTCTAAAAATTGAAGCCATCCTATTTGTTGTAACATTTCTTTGCATTGTGGGTAGCCTTCTAAATATTTTGAACCCACTGGTTCAGTCCTTACAATGAAACCCATGATTGCTTCTTCAATATTCAAATTAACACTCTTCTATCCACAAAAACAATGACTTTCACCTTCGGATTGAAATGGCTTTAAGTTCTGAATGTAAATGGCTTCAAACTTAGAATGACATACCTCTGATTAATAGTGGCAATAGCTTCAGAACTTCGGGCTAATATGCCTCTGTTGACAATTGAACTTTGGACTGATATGTCTATGTTTGACAGTGACAACTGGCTTCAACTTCTTCACTGCGATACCTCTGGCTCTTGGTAGAAAATGGTTTCGAATTCAACACTGCATCACCTCTGTCTCTGGTAGCAAATGGTTTCAATTTCAATCACTGCAACACCTCTGTCTCTGGTAGCAAAAGACTTCAAACTCCACACTGCTACACTTCTGTGTTTATAGTAAAAATGCTCAAACTCTGCCACAGTGATACTTTGTATACCCACGGAATCAAATGGCTTCAAATTCTCACGCTGTTATGCTTCCAAATTTACCCTTTTTCTCTGCTCTGAGTTTACAATGCTCAACGCTATTCAAACTGATATCCTTTGGCTCTGCTCTCGGTGATAATAATACCTCTGTCTTCGGAATGGAATGCCGGCTACAGAATGAAGTTATGGCAGTGGTCACGGAATGGAGTAGTGGAGTGAGGTGGAGGGAATGTATTAATGATTGAAGAGACGGCAGAGATTTTTACGACGGCAGAGGAAATCATCATTGAATGATTTGGTTAAGAGACGTGGAGAATTCAAATACCTCGGCCATTTTTAACCGCTTAAATGATATCGGATATGAAATTTGAAATGGAATATTTTAATCCAAAGTCTGTGGAGGGTTTATTGGTGTTTGATCAATAAAAACAATTAAAACAACATTTTCGAACAATCCATAACTAAACTATGCTAAACTTTTATGAAATGCCATTATAATTTAAACTTGTTACCTCTGCCTTTCATTTGATTTTTGTAGCCTTTGTCTTCTTGTTTACCTTTGGAGGAGTCTTCATAATTTTCTTGATGTTTTTGATTCATGAATACACTGGGTCACTTTGTTGCAATTCTGATGTCTGCTGGTTGATGCCTTCAGGGTTTATAGCTGCGGAAAGACTGTCTGGCTGCAGAAAGGCTGATCAGCTGCAGAATGTCCACTGAGTTGCAGAATGTTCCTGTAGAGCACTTTAATCATGAAATGGAATGTTTTTGGAATATGGGTGAAATGTTATGTGGTATGAATGAAAATGGATGATGGATTATGATATGTATGAAGTGGATTATGAAATGGAATGGATTCAGTTTATGAAATGGAGTGAAAGAACATAAGGACTGTACTGCAATTCATGACATGTTTTATTCACTTACAGCAAGATATCAAATTTTGTATTTTGACATGAAAATGAGATGGATGGAAGATGGAATGAGATGAATGAAATGTGGAATGGAGTGAAATATGAATGATGGATGAGATGGAGTATGGATGAATAAGTGGATGGAGTGAAATGAAATGAATCATAAGCACTATGGAACTGAACTTATGATTTTTATAACAACTGCTTTTTTTTAAAAACAAAAATGGGAAAAGTTAGAGTGTCAGAGAGACTCTGATTTTCACCCTATCTTTTCTGTATAAACATTCCAATCAATGATTGGTTTTCATGCTTATGCCTTTATTTATTTATTTATTTATTTTTTTTATTTTTTTTATTTTTTTATTTTTTATTTTTTTTTATTTTTTATTTAGAAGAGAAATGCTTCAGAAAATTTAATCAAGTTGATGAAGAAGAGAGACTCTTCTTCATTAACTTCACATCATTGTCTTCTTGGAACTTCTTGATAAACTCTTCTCTTGAGAGTGGCTTGTGGTATAGCTTCAGTCTATGACCATTCACAAGAAAAGTGACCTCTTCTTCATCTATAGTTTTGATTTTTACTGCCCCATTATCAAAAATTCGAACAATTTCATATGGCCCAAGCCAATGTGTCTGAAATTTCCCTTGAAAATCCTTGAATTTTGAATCAAACAAGAGAGCCCAATCACCCTCTTTAAATTTATTCTCCTTGATGTACTTGTCATGCCATCTAGCCCTTTGCTGTTGGACTAGACTTGTTTTCTGAACTGCATCTTGTCTGATCTCATCCAATTCATTAATTTGCTTCAGTCTATGCTTTTGTGCCTCCGTTAGATCAAGTCCTAGCTGAACTGCCATCTTGAATGTTTGGATTTGGAACTCTATAGGAAACAAAACTTGCTTTCCATAAACAAGCTCATAAGGAGTATGGCCTGTTGTGTTTCTCCATGTAGTTCTACAGGCCCACAAGGCTTCAGGAAGCCTATCTACCCAATCTCTTCTATGTAGATGAACAGTCTTTGTTAGGATTCCTTCAATGACTTTATTAGTGGATTCCACTTGACCATTTGCTTGTGGATGATAAGGAGTAGATGTTCTATGTCTGATTTTGTACTTCTCCATCATTTGCTCCACTAGCCTTGATGTAAATTGAACTCCTTGATCTGTAACAATTTCCCTTGGGACACCAAAACGAGTAAAAATATCCTCAAAAAGAAAAGTAACTACAGATGCTTCATTAGCAACAAGTAATGGTTTAGTTTCTACCCACTTAGTAACATAATCAGTGCAAACTAATATATATTTCTTTTGTCTTGATGGAGGACTAATAGGTCCTACAAAATCCAAAGCCCATTTTTCAAAAGGTTCAATATGTACCTGAGGTTGTAATGGCATCTCACCCGAAGGAGAAGGTTTCCCTACCCTTTGGCAACTGTCACACCTTTTGACATACTCCTTAGCATCTTTAAACAAGGATGGCCAATAATATCCTAAATTAAGGATCTTATAGGCTGTCCTCTTATCTGCAAAGTGTCCGCCACAAGGCTCATCATGACATGCCTTGAGAATCTCAGGCATCTCATCTTCACGAACACACCTTCTAATGATCAAATCTGGACCTGTCTTGTACAACTCATTAGCGACCCATGAATATCTTGCACTATCATTAATGATTTTTCTTTTATCCCTTGCATTCATAATTGAAGGAAATTTTCCCGAAACTAAATAATTGGCAATATCAGCAAACCATGGAGTTTGAGTAGAGATTGCAAAAAGATATTCATCAGGAAATTGATCTTCAACCAGAGTGTCATCTTTGATATTTTGGATTCTAGACAGGAAATCAGCCACAGTGTTTTGTTTTCCAGGCCTATCTAGAATAGTAATGTTGAATTCTTGTAATAGTAACAACCATCTTATAACTCTGCCATTAGTGATTGATTTGTTCATTAAGTATCTAATTGCAGAATGATCAGTGTGAACAAAAGTTTCATAGCCTGTTATATAGTGTCTAAACTTGTTTATGGCATGAACAACAGCTAAAAACTCTTTTTCAGTTACAGTATAGTTTAACTCTGCAGGAGTCAAATTTTTACTGATATAATAGATGGCATAGGGAATCAAATCTTTCTATCCCAATACTGCTCCTAGAGTTGTATCAGAAGCATCTGTCGAGATATGAAAAGGTAACTTCCAGTTAGGTCCCCTTAATATAGGTGCTTCAGAAATTTTGGTTTTTAGGGTTTCAAAAGCTAACTGGCAATCAGAAGTCCACTTAAATTCACAATCTTTGGTAAGTAATTTGAAGAGTGGAGATGCTATTTTGGTGAAGTTTTCTATAAATCTCCGATAATACCCTGTAAATCCTAGAAAACTTCTAACATCTTTTTGACAACTTGGAATGGATAGGTTAGAAATAACTTCAACTTTCACCTCATCAACTCTAATCCCATCCCCTGAAATGTGGTGCCCTAAAACAATACCTTCAGTGAACATCATAAAACATTTTTCATGACTAAGAGAAAGGTTTGCTTCTTGACATGTTTTTAAGACTTTTTCCAAGTTTTCTAAAGCCTCTTCAAATGTATCCCCATAAACTGTGAAATCATCCATGTACACCTCTACACAGTCATGTATCAGATCAGAAAAAATTCCTAATACTGCCCTTTGGAATGTTGCAGGTGCATTGCATAACCCAAATGGCAATACTCGGTAGGCATAGGTACCCCAAGGACAAGTAAATGTGGTTTTATCTTGGTCTTCAAGTGCTACTTGGATTTGATTGTAACCACTAAACCTATCTAAGAATGAAAAGTACTTTTTACCTGCTAATGTATCTAATACTTGATCTATGAAAGGTAAGGGAAAATGGTCTTTAAGAGTAGCTTTATTCAGTTCTCGGTAGTCAACACACACCCTCCATTTTTCATTTTTCTTAGGCACAATCACCAAAGGAGAAACCCACTGACTATCTGAAATAGGATAGATGAAATTAACATTTAACAATTTTTGTAATTCTTCCTTGACAATTTCCCTAAGATTTGGATTCATCCGTCTTTGAGGCTGTCTGATTGGTTTGCAATTTGCCTCTATATAGATGTGATGAGTACAAGTCTTGGGACTTATCCCTTTCATGTCATTGTATTCCCATGCATATGCAGAAGAATGTCTCTGTAATACTTTGACTAGTTCTTCTTGTTGAGATTTTTCCAGATTTTTGTTTATGTTCAAGGTTTTGCCTGGAAAAATTTCACTTGTAGAACTGCCAAATTTGTCCATAGAATGAAGAGACATCTGTCTAGATGACGAGAACTCAATATTGGATTTCTCTTGAAATGATTCTTGTTTGTGCTCTGGAGAAGATTCAAAATTTTCTAGAGTATTCAGAATTTGATTATCTTCACTAATTTCTGAAATTGTGAAGAGTGGTTGCAAATATTCTTCATCCTCTATCCATTGAGTGTCATCTAGATCTGTAATTGTCCTAGCCGGAGGATATAAAGTGAATTTCTTTGTTGAACTTCCATCAGAAATATACATATCACCGGACCTACAACTAATAAAAGCATCAGCTGTAGCCAACCAAGGTCTTCCTAGTATACCAGGATGGCCTCCTAGATTATTCTTGGGTGTTAGGATCATGAAATCCACAGGGTACTCCCAAGAGTCTAGGGACACTGGAATGTCTTCTATTACCCCATCTGGTCTGATCACAGAGCTATCTGCTAATTGTAATAGTGTGGGTGTAAAAAGAAGATTAGGAAGTTTCAGTTTGTCCATGATTTGTCTACTCATGATATTTATTGCTGCTCCTAAGTCAATGAGTGTGTTTTGAATTTCAATTCCGTTGATGTGAATTTTGACAACTGGATTTCCTGGGTCAAGGTCCTTTGGAATAGTAATCTTGCCCATCATAATGTCTGCTATTTGTCCTACCAGTTGAATTTTCTTGGTTTCTCTTATTCTTTTTCTTGTTGTCTTCATACTCAACTCCTTTATTGTTTTGGCTAAAATTGGGATTTCCTTGATGGCTTGCAATAATGGAATTTTAATGAAAACATTTCTCAATTCATCTAAGAAATCATAATTAGGCACCATTATTTGCTTTTCTACACCTTTATCAATTTGTAGTCTTTCCGGAAAGGGAGGTATAGAAGTAGATGTGGATGGTTGCTCTAATACTGGAGTTGGATTTATTGGATCTTTTTGTTTTAGTTTTTCAATGTTTTGGTCTTGAAAGGATGTGTCTTCCTCAAGACTTTTATTAACCCGTAGGGAGTCTTCCTCAGAATTATATTGTTCTTGTATGATCACAGAAGGTTTCCTCTTCTCAAGTATCCTTCCAGACCTAAGTTGAACATCACTAAGGTCTAGAGGAGTAATTAAATAAGTTGGAAATTGTTGACCTTCTATCATGTATGTATTTTGAGGGTTCTTATTATTGGGGTTTGGTATGGGCTGAGCTGGCAATTGATTGGATTTTTGAGGGAATGGTAATGGAAGTGGTTGATTTTGATGAGGTTGGTTCGGATGATGTTGTTGAGGATTTTGTTGAAGATTTTTAGGAAAATTTTGTTGGGAATTTTGAGGATAAAAATGTGGATATGGTGGATAGGATGGTGGATACTGATAATATGGAGAGTATCTTCCATAGGGACCTTGTGTTCCTTGTGCCCAAGATTGCGATTGATTTTGAAATTGGGGCCAAGGTTGCTACCAAGAATTCCAAGGTGGAGGTTGATTATACATTTGATCATGGAATCCTTGTGTCTGAGGTCCCTGCCAAGGTCTTCTAGATACAAAATTAAGAGACTCTGTGGAATCTGTAGGAGTTTCTTCCTGAAAAAGAGCCTTGATACCAGGAAGAGAAGGACAATTCTTGGTCTCATATTTCTCAGAACGAATGACACAGGTTTCTATAACTTTTACATCCAAAGGACACTCTCTTAGGGCATGTTTCTTTCTGCATTTGGGACAAAAGATTTCCAAAGCATCAGATTCAGCCTTCTGCTTGTTTTAAGGGTGTCTATTTGTTCGCTAAGACTCCCTAAGATGTCATATTTAAAATCATAAAGCATGTGTCTTATTTCTGATCTACTTACTGTCCCAGAAGCAGATTTACTTGCCCTTGCAAGAGCGGGATCTCTTGGACCTTTGACAGTTTTAGATTTCCCTCTGGAAAGGTTGATACATAACTCAGATATTTCAGGTAATGTAAGTTGTGATATATCCCTTTTTCCCATCATGTTAAGAATATCCAACCATTCATCCCTAATTGTTTTCAACAAAAGAGCTTTTAAGGTGTCTTGATCTAGATTTTCCATTTTTGCCCTTTTGATGTTGTAATTAAATCTTTCCAACAAATCTTCTAAGTTTTCATCTTCTTTTTGTAACATCTTGAAAACTTCTTCCTTATGATTAACCGACATACAACAATCCAAGTATCTCTCTAGAAATGCTTGTTTCATGTCTTCCCATGTTCTAATAGAACTACTGATTAGACTCATAAACCACTTCAATGCTGCTCCCTTCAGAGTTGAAGGAAATAATTTCAGTTTTTGAGCATCTTGTAGGTAGTCATAAGTCCTACACAACACTTCAAATTCGAATAAGAAAGTTTCAGGATCTTCAGTTTTAAGTCCATAAAAGTTTGGTAGGACAGAGGGTGAAATGTTTTTCATGGTTGTATTGGTTTCTTCATCAAGTATAGGGAACCCAAAAGAGCTTCCTATTCTACCTCTTCCTCCATCTGCACCTCTACCTCCTTCTCCTCTTCCTCCTTCTCCTCTACCTCTACCTCTACCTCCTCCTCCAAATAATGTGTGTTCTCCATTAAAAACTCCTCCCCCTCCTTCTTCTGCCATGGTTTACTCTCCTGTGGAAGTGGAGAGGTTTGTATCCCCAACAAGAGTTTTTAGATCTTCTTCTATGGCAGGTTCAGTGGATGAAGTGGAAGGTTTTTCTAATGGAATAGGTGACTTTAGATCTTCTAGAAGTCTAGGATCAGTAAAGGATGGAAGATGGGTTTGAGTTGAAGGTGTGCTAGTTCTGGATCTAGATGAAACAAGTGGTGTTCTAGAAATCAAACTTCTGCCTCTTCTGCTTATAAATCTTCCCCTTGAATCGGCGCGACTGTTCAGAGAAAAACCACGCCAAGCCAGTTAACCAAGGAAAAGGGAAAAATCTACAGAGCAGAGGTCAATCTTGACACTCTGGGGCTGAATTAGGGTTTGAAACACAGTTAAACAACCAGAAAGGTAAACAACAAGAAAAAAAACCCAAAAATGACCCAACAAGATCAAAGACAAACTCACACTGATTCCCAGCAGAGTCACCAATTTTTTATGTAGGTAAATCCTCTCTGTCGACAGAGACGATCCCTCTAGCCCTAGAGTGGATCTAGTAACAAGGAATCATGCTAGAGTGTAGGTTCCTAGATATTTGAATGAAAGAGGATGCAATAAGATGGCCTACCTGTGGTCCAATGCTATCTTCGACAATCGTAGTGGTGACAAGATCCTCTCGCTCCTGATTTGGCAAGTCACAATCCCTTTGCTTATCGCGCTTGGACACCTGCACAGAGATCAGAAAATGATAACCACATACCACATAATAATTTCATCCAAAAACTACTAGTCAGTCAGAGAATACTAAGCATATTTCATTCGATAAAGAAAAAATACAAAATGGGAACCATACTGATATGAATTTTTTGGATCCCGATTCTAGAATGGGAGATGTGCAACTAATGGCATTGGCCTCTTGGCTTACTCATGAGGAAGCAAATGTTGAAGAGACAAAAAGGGCCATGACTAGGGAAACCAATGAACCCCTATGGATCAGAGCAGAATTGAGAGCCCCTCATCTTGTCACTGACAACCATAGATTCATTTCTAAAGACCAAAGACATGAACCAAGCTACAGAGAAAAAAAATAACTAGTCATCCTGCACTTTGAAGACATTTTCGGGTTACTAGGAACTTAGAGCTTATAGGCTTGTCAGATGAGATGGAACTCTTTACCACATAGCCTAAAAATTAGAGAGCAACACTCTCCAGAAAGGCTAAGGAATTCCTTGGAAAGGACACGCTTGTATAAAAGAATAGTTCAGAGACTAAAGATAAATTGTATTGGGCTTAAATTCAACCCTCCTTTTCTATTGGGGCTATAAGAAAGAAGAGAGAAGGCAGAATAGCAGTAAGAATGGGAAGAGATAGAGAAGAATGCAGGGTTCCACCCTCAAAGGGGCATTCCATCTGAGATATATTGGGATGCCAGGGAGACCACTAGGGCTATGAATGAGATGTAATTAAGTGGTTGAGTTGCTTATAGGGTGAGAAAAACCTTCAATAGGGGGTGATTAAAAGCCTCATTAATAGCTATAAATAAAGGCCCATTTGGCCATCCTTCAACATACATTTACCTCTCTCTTTGCATTTGATAACACATTTTTGGAATATAATGTGTTTATTATGGATATTAAGGAATATTTATCATATATTGTTGCCTAACATGATTGATGGTGTAGGAAAAAGAATATTTATTGTGCAGAATTACGATGGAGACCAACTAAAGGAAATGTAGGAGGTTTGTTCCCTACATTAACTCACCAACCAACTTAGTTGGCTATTGGGAAGTTACTTTACTCAGTGGTTGTGAGGATCTGAGGAGACTAGATCCAATTTTGTAGGGATTTTAGAGTGAAATAGTTCTCCTTCCAACGAGGTTTCCCCCTCACTAATTTTTTATAAATAAAGGAGCCCAAGAGCTCAGTAGGATTTGAATTTTTGGGAGGAGCATAATGACTGTTACAGCTAGGATCTTGTACTTATCATTACAGTTTCTATATCTTGTATTTGAACACTTTTTGAGATCAATGGGAAGCATATTTTTTCCTATAGTTTTATTTTGTTTTATAGGGTTGAGTACCCTTGGGTTAGAACCCAACCCAAGCACTCTAGTCTCTCTCCTTTGTACATATTAGTATGCATTTTCTTTTCTATACTTATTTTAGTAGTATTGGCTTATGAGAAAAGTAGTCTCTGCAGATTTGTCAATAATATCTCTTATAAAATGTGTTTATAGAATTTGTATTGGAAAGCACAAAAAGATAGGTTTTATTTTGATGCAATAGTTAGATCTTGAATAAAATTCAACTCATCCTTTCCTTTATAGTTTGATATTCTGCAATTAGTATTGTTATCATTCTTTAGATGTTTTGAAAGTTGAGTAATATTTTTGATGTGTGATTCATACTATTATTTTTCAGGGAATATCACTATAATTTTCACTTGTAACCATACCATCAGTACCCTCCTTTTATCCTCATTAACTTCTTCAAGGGGTCTGCATACAGAAAGACTGGGACATATTTTCTAGAGGTCACTTTTTGCATTCCCTCCTTGTTAAAGATGGGCTCCAGAGGAGTACTAATTTTGGAAATTAGTCCCATATCCTTCTCCCACCTTCCACCATCCTTCCTCACATTCAGATCACCTTATAAGCCCTTGGTATTCTCTCAGATTCAATCATGTAGCAAAACAAGGCAATCTTGTAAGATCCTGTAGCAATCTTGTAGCATCATGTAGCACCACACAAAACCCCTCAAAACTTGACCAGAATTGTCCTTTAAGCTTCTTTTTTTTCCTCTTAGCCCTTCACAATTTCTCCTAGACCTTGAAACCAAGCTTGAGGAAGATCAAAGATGGCCATTTTTTTCATCCTTGCAATCTATTTCTACAATTAGGGTTAGTGATTGAGTTCATGAATTTAATAGCATGGGGATATATTACATTGTTATTTCTTTAAGAATTTATTGAGTTTTTTCACTATAATAATATATCCTTTGAATGAAGTAGTTTAGGATTGATTTCATCTTATTTACTTTATGTAGCTAGACTAGGTTTACTTATTTTCATTTATTCTTTGCAATATGTTAGAGTTTCTATTCCAAGAATTTGCATTTCTTGCAAGTAGATTAGAATTTCCTTTCATGTAAAATTTAAATTTCTTGAAAGAATATTACAATTTTGTTTCATGCAGCAATCACATTTATTTTAAGTAAATTATAATTTCCTTTTATACAGCATTTTCTTTTTTGCAAAATCTAGATTCAATTTGTGAAATGGTCTCTGTACACCTTGGTTTGATCCACATCCTCAGATAAACTTAAGTATAAATTAACTTATTTTTCATATAACAATATCACCTCTTAAGTTTTTACGAATCCTGGATTGATAAATTAAAGTTGGTAGCCTTGGGAGTTGCAACATCCTTGTTGCAATAACAGAGCTCATCAATCTATCACAACCTTTGCTTATATGCCCAATATTTATTTTTCTATGGTTTCCCATGTCTTTGGTCTCAGTATCGGTGTTTATGTGACTAAAAAAATTTAGGTCTCTTAGTATCCATGTATCACTCGACCACCAAGTCCTGTATAAAGTTTGATTTTCCACTGTTTTTTTGTGATGAGATTCATTCCCAAATGATAGAATTTTGAGAAGGAATGTCTTTATTTTACCAAGCATACATGGTCCACTTATTTATCCATCAATAGTACTCTCACGTTGAACACCTAAATCCCAATATCATGGATGAACATAATTATTTATTACATGTCTATGAGTGGTTACCCATGGTCAAAAACCAAAATATAATCATGTTTTATTCAAATATATGTATTCTTTTATGTCAGTTTTTTATACCCTTTTGCATGGTTAACCTTTACCCAGAGTTCCTTAGTTCCTCTAGGAAAAGTTACAGTTCACCCCGGATACCAAAGTAGGTGATTGGTACCTCTTCCAAGAGTAAAAATTCATCAGAGTGTATGGAATTGAAGGCAAATCTTACCAGCTACCAGAATTCCTTACTCCTTGCATATATGCATTGGAGTACATCGGGAAAAGGTTCAGCAATGATAATGTACATTTCACTTTCAAAAAGGCACTAGTACCATTCTGCCTCCCTCATGAGGTAGTACCATTTATGATCAATTCAAGGAATGATTTAGATCTTGTGGAGAATATCTTACAGAGTTTTGATTTCCAAAAAGCAGGAGTATGGAAGTATGACCCTCATAATATCATTTACAAGATGAGAAAAGACAAATACCGAGAAATTCATAAGCATGACCCAAACCCCATAGTAGAATATTGTGCCAATAAATCTACTTTGGAAGAAGTAAAATCAATTTTGCTTCTAGTTGAATCAAGCACTTCCCACCTCTTAGGGATAGAAGGGCCACTTTAAAACCCATGTATGTTGACCAAGGGTAGGAGCCTAGCTCCAATAAATCGAGCATAGAAGAATTGAGAGAAGATGATGATGATGAGGAGACAAAATCATAGGCACTTGTGTTGTATAATACTCAGATGGAAACCCCATCAAAGAATTATTTTACAATGGAAAGCATGCCTTATGCCATGTCAACATCTGAAGCAACGACATCATGCTAGGGTTCCAAGCCTAGGCATGTGTCAGTGGTGGAACTATTTCAGGAAATGGCTAAACAGAAAACCAAAGAAATAAAAAGGGATAGAAGGATAGCAGAAAATTAGCCACTTCCCCCTATTTAGGTTAGAATTTCATTAGATTATGAAAAGGGAATTTTTATGTTGGTGTTCTTACGGTCCAAGGTGAATACCGTTAGGTCAATGATAGAATATCAAGTTCATCAATTGTCCCTGCTAGTAGATCATATTCCATATAGATATATCATGGACTTGAATATGAAGGTGACTCTTATGGTACATAGAAAGATGCACGGGACTAATGTTATAGCTAGGACGCTGCATAAATTGTACAACAAGGCTAGCTCCAACTAAAATATGAAAGCATGATATTCAGATCCAAGAAGATTAAGATAAAAACCTCAACCACCTAGCTAGATTTCCTCGGGATTTGAAGAAATATAAAACCATGTTGGAGGATAAGTATAGGAAGATAGCCTCCATGAAAAAGAGGCTCAAAATCCCAAATTCACATCCCATGTAAATAGATGAGTTGGAAAAGGTAGAAAATGAGATCTAGGAGCTCAATCAGAAGCGCCATGATGCATTAATGAAGAATAGAGAATACAAGGACCAAGTGGTGCTACTGGAGGCATAAGTCAAAGGGATGTAGGAAAATATAGCTGATACTTATTAGTCTCACCAAACCCCTAATATTCTAGTTGTGTAGGTAGAATCAATGATAGTATCAGAGGATTCCAAAAAGTTGCAAGTTCTTCTCTCAAATCAAGAGCGAGAACTAAATACAAAGGAGGAAGAGTTAGAGAATACCAAGATGAATTTGTACAAGATGCAAGATCATGGTAAGAAGATTGAAGCAGATTTGGATGTTTTGAGGAGGAAACACCCCAGAAAATCCTCTTTGAAGGGTTCTAGAAGAATCACATGTGATGGGATAACGTAGATAGTATATAACCACATTGATCATATGGATTTGATCCAAGAAAATGTAAAAATTGTCAGAATGGCCCATAGAGAAATGAATGTTATTGAGAACATTATTGGTGACTCCCTCGCCAAGGCTAGAGTGATAATAGATTTCCTTAATCATGACCCTAAAGAGGAGGTCGTGAAGTAAAATATTGACAAATCCAAGTGGGTAGCAAGGGATAATCAAATGAAAATAAAGAAAAAAATAGTGATATTGGCCGAGAAGAAAGAAAATTCACTGGCAGAGGAAATGCAAGGCTTCAAAGACAAATGTGAGGTGTTATATAAGAGGAAATTTCAAATTTTCTTAGATGGTAATGGAGATCTATATTCCAAGGAATCCCTCATGAAGAGCCTGATTGAAATTAAATAACATAGAAACGCTTCATGGAGGAGGACCATGCCCTACATGGAAAGGATATTCAACTTATATGAAGATCATTTTGAGATTTGGTTCATGCTAAAGAACCTTTTCTAGGAGCAAGGCAAGGTTGATTACGATGTGGTCACTAATTTTGATGGGTCCATTATGGATACGCAGTCACATAGTATCCCCTTTCAAAAGAGTGGGAAGGGTTTTTTGTAGCAGCTACAACCACCCTCCAAAAATTTTCCATTGCTTAGATTTTGGAGCCTAACTTCCCTTTAGAGGAGCTCACCTTTCACTGCTATCAAGTATTCATGCTTTGACTGTTGTTTATCTTTTAGTTTTCCTTGTGTTCTTTTTCTCTTAACTTATCAAATTTTTCTAAGTCACAAGTTGAACTCTTGTCTTAGGCTTGCGCAATAGTTTTGGGATTACCTCCATAAACTAAGCAATTCTTGAAGCCAATCTTATCCTTGTTTACTGGCAGCCAGCCTTGAGCTTGGGAACTACACAGTCATGATGGGAAGCCCAACACTAAGCTCAAAAATTTCATAATCACTCACTGAGCTCAGAAACTGCGCAGTGCACTAAGATAAAATCTTACAGTTCCCCAAAACTGCACAATCCTTTCGAGTGAGGTGCATGGAAAGTTTTCTCGGAAAAATAAAAAAACAAAAAATAAAATTAAAAATAAATACAAATTTAAAAATAATAATAATAATAATCATCCCTGAAATATAGGGATCTATTTTTAGTAACCGGAAGGAAGCACACTTGTTATTTTTGGAAAATGTCACCAAGTGTCGCTTTCCCTTTATTTGTGGCATGCGCCTCATAAACCATAATTTCTCAAAATATATTTAATCGACACCCCTAGAGCTCATTCTTACATTTGATCTTGGAACTCTAGCATTCCCATGGAGATCAAGGAACCTTCAGTATGATTATCGTCACTTTTCCGGGTGAGTTTTTCTTTTATTGATTTTAGTCTCTTTTTTCCGTTTGGCTTGCATAAGTGTTGTTTTTCTTGTTTCTTTGCATTCATGCTTGCATTTTCAATTGGTTTATCCTATAGAAGTGTTGTTTCAAGTTTTTGTTTGCCTTTCACAAGTGTCACGTCAATTTCTTCATTTTTTTCACTAATGGTCGTTGCTACAGCGACTCTCCTCACCAATCTCGTTCACTTCTCATTTTTTCAGTTTTTGCACTTGATCTATGTTGTTTCATCAACACTTAGTTAGATATGCACTCATGCCTTCACCATATCTCATTTATGCTCATTTTCCACAATTCCCTTAGGCAGATCTACCTTTCCCTTTGCCAAAATTCACTTTTCCCAATTGGGGATTGCACAATTTGTGTAGAAAATATAACCAAGGGATTCAATCTGATCTTTTAATGTACTAAAACAAAATATTGAGTCCTTCTACAATTTGTACAACTAATACATATTTTTCCTTTAACCTTGGTCTCAACAGGGCCTTCCTTAGAATTGACATGCAACAACTATTTATAGTGAATTATCATTTAGCTGATTTATCACTACTTGTGAATTAAATTAGATTTAATTAAATGGACCTATCACTAGCTCATCCCTCAGTTATAACTATTTAAACTGATTTTAGCTCAATTTCTTGAGTTAACTAATTACAAAACATGATCGCACAATCACATAACAAGTAAGAGAAAGAGACAATCAATCTCACAACACAATATGTATCTGGGGAAAGCAACTTCTAAAAACCCCTCTATCTCTATATTTCATATGGTCAAGATCATGAAACAATACAATGATTTTCTCTCTCAGAGAAAGTTCATGCTCTCTGTTGCCTGTATCACTATGATCTAGCTCGGATTTGGCTTACAATCAAACAAGTTTGGTCTAATATTTAACCTAGTGCTTGCCTCTACCTGGCCTGCCTTCCTCACCCATTCCTAGGCTAATTGAACCCCTATTAATTAGGAAAATACCAATTAATGATTGTGAAACCCTTCAAGGCCTTCTCAATGACCTCATGCATGACCTATACAATTTTCTTATAGTACAACTAATACATATTTTTTCTTTAACCTCAGTCTCAATAGGGCCTTCCTTAGAATTGACATGCAACAACTATTTATAGTGAATTATCAGTTAACTGATTGATCACTACTTGTGAATTAAATCAGATTTAATTAACTGGACCTATCACTAGCTCATCACTCAGTTAGAACTAATTAAACCGATTGTAGCTCAATTTCTTGAGTTACCTAGTTACAACTCACAAATCATTGTAACTGAACCCCCTTAAATCATGGGAGAAGTCTACATGCCTACTCTATGACCCTCTGCTCGAATTTCCTAAGCTAACTAAGTCTTCCTGACTCAGTTAACTAATACAATCTATCATGAGATGAAATTACAATTTCTCTTCCCCCTTCTATAGGTCTTTGCTTGAGTGGACACCTCCACTCGGTTTCCTCTATGTTTCTCTAATTGTGGTTGCTCCACAACTTTCTGAGACTGCTTATGAGGTTGCATGTTGAGAGGTAATTTATGCTCCCTCTCAACCACCAAGTCACTAACCTCTGATTTTATCCTTAAATCTTTGCATGCATCTTCGACCTTGAGAGAATACAGGTTCTCGACTCTTACACCGATCTGTTTCACCCGTCTCATGGCGATGTGTCTAAGTAACACCTTTCCCTTTATAAATATGACATCATAACCACAGTCTTCCAATACTGCTACAGAGACAAGATTCTTCTTTAGTCCTGGAACATACAAAACATCTGTCAGTATGAAAGGGGAGCCAGACTCCCTCTGAAAGGTAACTATACCTATGTCGATTGCACTATACCTCCCGTCATCTCCAAAATCTATGTTTAGTTGGAGGTACTTCTCCTCCCAAGTCACTAAAGATATCTCTATTCCCCATCATATGGAAAGAGGCATCGTTGTCTAGATACCACATCCATCCCATTACAGTGTTGAACATGCATGCAATGAGAGTAAAATCAAGCTCAAACTATGAAGCTAGAGCTTCACCCGCTGCAATTGCAGGCTCCTTCTTGCTTTCCTTGTTTTGTGGACAATTCGAGGCATAGTGCTTCTGACAGTGAAAACACTTGATCTTAGACAAGTCTCTCTTGCCCTCTTTGCCTTGGGACTTATTCCCGTGGATTTCTTTCCTTTTTTTATCAATGCAATATATTCTTCTTTGTCTATGTCATAGGTCTCATCTCTGGTGCTCCACCTTATCTCTTCTATTACCAAGTCAGACCACAAACACTCCCAGTCTGGTAGCTTCTCCCTCCCATTCACAGAGTCCTGGTAACTTTTATAACTCGTGGGAAGGCCTAGAAGAGCTAGTCTCACCAAATCATCCTGGGCTACTGTCACACCAACACTTCCAAGCTCATCTCGACACTGAGTGAACTTTGTCAATTTTTTTTGGATTGTCTTGCTCTCCTCCATCTTGATCTTTCTAAGCTTATCATTCAACTCCAACTTTCTATGTTCATTATTTTTCTGAAACAGATCTTTCAAGGCCTTCCACATAGAATATTGAGTCACCTTCCCATGGATACTCGAGACAATATGATCTTGAACTCCTTCTAACAATATCCTTCGCGCCTTTGCTACCTTCTTCTTCCATGCATTAATAAGTTAAGCATCTGCTACTACGGGTTGGGGAATATCACTGTCTATGAATTTCTTCAAACCATTGTCTTTGAGCACTACCCTGTCCTTCTATGCTATGTAATTCAAATTTCCCTCAAGGGCATATTTGAGTCTCAAGCCATTGAAAGACATATTGATCTGTTGTTGGATCCCAAAGAATAAATCTGCAAATTTGAACCTATTAAAAAACAAACTCAATTTATTTTCTTCTATTGTGATTATTGGCACTCTAATACCATGTATAATATCTAACCAAGGGATTCAATCTGATATTTTAATGTACTAAAAAAAAATATTGAATCCTTCTACAATTTGTGGAAACAAAACACGATCGCACAATCACATAACAAGTAAGATAAAGAGACAATCAATCGCACAACACAAGATGTATCTAGGGAAATAAACTGCTCAAAACCCCTATATCTCTCTATCACATATGGTCAAGATCATGAAACAATACAATTATTTTCTCTCTCAGAGAAACTTCACACACTCTGTTGACTATCTCACTCTAATCTAACTCGAATCTAGCTTGCAATCAAAACAGTTTTGGTCTAATATTTAACCTGTTGCTTTCCTCTTCCATGCATGCCTTCCTTACACATTCCTGGGCTAATTGAGCCCCTATTAATAAGGAAAATTCCAATTAATTATTTTGAAATCCTTCAAGGCCTTCCCGATGACCTCATGCATGACCTGTTAATTTTCTAATAGTAAAACTAATACATACATTCCCTTTAACCTCAATATCAACTGGGCCTTCCTTTGAATTGGCATGCAACAGGTATTTATAGCGAATTATCAATTAACTGATTGATCACTACTTGTGAATTAAATCATATTTAATTCACTAGACCTATTACTAGATCATCACTAAGTTAGAACTAGTTAAACTTATTTTAACACAATTTATTGAGTTAACTAATTACAAATCACAAATAATTGTAACTAGACCCCCTTAAATCATGGGAGAACTCTTCATGCCTACTCTTTGATCCTCAACATGAATTTCCTAAGCTAATTAATTCTTCCTAACTCAATTAACTAATACAAGTTGTCATGAGATGAAATTACAATTTCTCTTCCAATTTAATTAAGGGAAAATTAAATCAGAAGCCTCATATGCTACCATTTATGGGTGCCATTTTATGGATTCCATTTTCAATGTTTCTTGTTACCAATTTTAACACTTTGTCTCAAAAAGAAAGGAATTCAATCTATCATGATCTGGTACCTTTGGAATGTTCTGCATGCAACACTTCTCTAGTGTTGTTTGCTCCTGCAACTCTTGAAATTGAATAGCCTCCAAAGAAAAATAGAATCAGTATGATGCATCTGTCATCAAACTCTCTAACTGTTGCTAGCTACTGCACTGTCTACTGGAAACTTTGCGATGTTGCTAACTCTGCATATGTGCCCTATACATTGCTGCCAACTCTGATTTGCGCTCTAGTATCTGACATATGTCACTATTATTCATGTATTCCTGATATCTAATTGCATCAATATTACTGATCCTTCATGTTATAATGTGCTGTGAGATCCTCATAGACATGTATGATCCATGAGACAAGCCAAATCAATGGATCCTGCCCAAATTTCTTCTCTTGGGATTATGTCTTCACATCGCCCCACCTCTCACCTGGAGGTATGGCTGCATGTGCTCCCTCTGCCCATTTGGCTCAAAATTTCCCCCTTCTATAGGTCTCTGCTTGAGTGGTCACCTCCACTCGGTCTCCTCTCTACTTCTCTAATTATGGCTACTCCACAACTTTCTGAGACTGCTTCTGAGGTTGCATGTTGAGAGGTAATTTATGCTCCATCTCATCCACCAAGTCACTAACCTCTACTTTTCTCCTCAAATATTTTTGTGCATATTCAACCTCAAGAGCATACAAGTTCTTGAATCTTACACCGATCTGTTTCACTCGTCTCGTGGTGATGTTTCTAAGGAACACCTTTCCTTTTCTAAATATGACATCATAACCACTGTCTTCCAATACCACTATGGATACAAGATTATTATTTAGTCCTGAAACATACAAAACATCTGTCAGTCTAAGAGTAGAGCCAGACTCCTTCTGAAAGGTAACTATACCTATGTCGATCGCACTATACCTCTCTTCATATCCAAACTCTATGTTTTGTTGGAGTTACTTCTCCTCCAACTCATTGAAGATATCTATATTCCCCATCATATGGAAAGAGGCACCACTGTCTAGATACCACATGCATCCCATTAGAGTGTTGGGCATGCATGCATTGAGATTAAAATCAAGCTCGAACTGTGAAGCTAGATCTTCACCCGCTGCAACTGCAGGCTCCTTCTTGCTTGCCTTGTTTTGTGGACAATTCGAGGCATAATGCTTGTGATAGTAAAAACACTTGTTCTTGGACAAGTCTCTCTTTCCCTCTTAACCTTGGGACTTCTTTCCCTTGGCTTTCTTTCCTTTTTTTACCAATGCAAAATATTCTTTTTTGTCTTTTTAAGAGGTCTTGTCTCTGGTGCTCCACCTTATCTCTTCTATTACCAAGTCAAACCACAAATTCTCCCAGTCTGGTAGCTTATCCCTCCCAATCACAGAGTCTCGGTAACTATGCTGGCTTGTGGGAAGGCCTGTAAGAGCTAGGCTCACCAAATAATCCTGGGCTAATTTCACACAAACACTTTCAAGCTCATCTTGACACTGAGTGAACTTTGTCAAGTTTTTTTGGATCGTCTTGCCCTCCTCCATCTTGATCAATCTGAGCTTGCCTTTCAACGCCAACTTCTTGTGGTTGCTACTATTCTAATACAGATATGTAAATGCCTTCCACATAACATATGGAGTCACCTTCCCATGGAGACTGGAGACAATATGACCTTGAACTCCTTCTAACAAGATCCTTCTTGCCTTTGCTACCTTCTTCTTCCATGCATCAATAAGTTGAGCATCTGCTGTTGTGGGCTGGGGAATATCACTATCTATGAATTCCTTTAGTCTGTTGTCCTCAAGAACTACCTCCATATTTTCCTTCCATGCTATGTAACTCAAATTTCCCTCAAGGGCATATTTGAGTCTCAAGCCATTGAAATACATCTTGATATGTCGTTCGATCCTGAAGAATAAATCTACAAATTTTAACATGTTCAAAAACAAACTCAATTTCTTCTCTTCTATTGTGATTCTTAGCGCTCTGATACCATGTATAAAATCTAAACAAGGGATTCAATTTTATCTTGTAATGTACTAAAACAAAATACCAAATCATTCTAAAATTTGCGGAAACAAAACACGACCGCACAATCACAAAACATGTAAGAGAAAGAGACAATCAATCTGGGGAAAGAAAATGCTCAAAACTCCTATATCTCTATATTTCATATGGTCAAGATCATGGAATAATACAATTATTTTTTCTCTCAAAGAAATTTCTCGTACTCTTTTGACTGTCTCACTCTAATCTAACTCGGATATGGCTTCCAATCAAAACAAGTTTGGTCCAATATTTAACCTGTTGCTTTCCTCTTCCTAGCCTACCTTCCTTACGGATTCCTGGGCTAATTGATCCCCTATTAATTAGGAAAATACCAATTAATGATTGTGAAATCCTTCAAGGCCTTCCCGATGACCTCATGCGTGACCTGTACAATTTTCTAATAGTACAACTGATACATATTTTCCCTTCAACAGCAGTCTCAACTAGGCCTTCCTTAGAATTAACATGCAACAGTTATTTATAGTGAATTATCGGTTAAGTGACTGATCACTACTTGTGAATTAAATCATATTTAATTCACTGGACCTATCACTACCTCATCACTCAGTTAGAACTAGTTAAACTGATTTTAACTCAATTTCTTGAGTTAACTAATTACAACTCACAAATAATTGTAATTGGAACCTCTTAAATCATGGGAGAACTATACATGCCTACTCTTTGACCCTCAACTCAAATTTCCTAAGCTAACTAAGTCTTCCTGACTTAGTTAACTAATGCAATTTGTGATGAGATGAAATTACTATTTATCTTCCAATTTAATAAAGGGAAAATTAAATCATAAGCCTCATATGGTGCCATTTTCTGGATTCCATTTATGGTTTCCATTTTCAATGTTTCTTGTTGCCAATTTCAAAAATATGGAGGCTCGAGGTTGAATCTTGGCCTCTGGAACTGCACAATTCACAGTAGAGGATGGCCTCTCTGCGCATTGTGCAGTGCTAGGCATCAGCCTACCTCCTTGGTCACTAAGACTATGCAACGTGGAGTCTCTCCTGACTCACTACCTAGGATGAACTGCACATTATGTAGTCTCAAGCCTCAATATTTGACCCTGACTACTGGGACTTCACAGAGCACAGCTTCCTCAGCAATTCAAACCCTCTTCCTAGCAATAATTGTGTAATCCTTCCATTCAGTTTCCCGGTGTGATGCATGAACATGTCCTAAAAGTGGTTTTGATTTTAACTAACATTTTCTTTCCTTTAGTGTCTTTTCCATCCCACAGGTACAATAGTTTTTTAGCATCTCTCTAGCAGTCACTTTCACAATGGAATCCAAGAGAGATACCTCAAAGGAAACCATTGAAAGCAGCACTGGAGAAGTTTTTTAGAAAGTTCCGGTTAATTTTCCCGTTTACTCAGACACTTAGTTATTAATAGAGAAGAGATCAAAACAGACATAGAAGAAAATCAAATATGATTTCACAAAGGAATTTCAAGTAAACTTAGAGGACTAGAAGGTGTATCTCATCATCATGCAGTCAGGGCTTTACAAAGTCGCATGCAAGTATCCAGCCTTTTCATGTGCGAATGTGATCAGTTGGGTCATCTCAAACATTGATGTGGAAACCATGACATTGATCAACACCAACAGGCAGAAGCTTGCTACATTCTTGGTAGCAAATTTCAAGCAGATTTAACATCTTCCTTGGCTGGTGAAGAACATGGACTCATTGTTCTATGCCACTCACAGCTACATGAACACAAGATATATCATCAAGATTTGGGTGAAGGAGCCAATGAATTTTAGGCAGACACCCACCCACATGTATAAGTCAATAGCATTCAGGAAATCCTATCAAATTTTGGTCATACTAGCTTGCAGAATCTATGGCCAGTCAGACACAAAGACCTTTCCTGATGGGTGGGACATCTCGCTAAACCAGGTAATGAATGAGGGGAAGTCGTTCAACTAGTCAAACCTATTGGCTCACCAACTGAGAGTCCATTTGAAAAATCTTGCAATCCACCCCAAGGGAGAGCAAGCATGCTTCTACATGTATGCATACTTACTGGATGCAATATGTGCACAGAAAAAGTTCCCTGGAATGAACTAGACATGGACATCGAGACACACTACCATACATATCTATTGCAAGCTACTCTCAGAGTGAAGTCATCGTGGAGTCATTGAGCATCTTATTGATCACTTCATCATCCCACACTACAGTCTCATCTTTTAGGAGGATCCACCTTGCATGTCACGAGAAGTTCTAGAGGCAATATCAAAAAGCGTTAATTGGTTTGCCTTACCAAATGGCACATTGATCAAAGTATTCGGTGAGGAGAAGTTTCCATATATTTTACTAATATATGCTACCGATAAATTGGTCCTGCAAGAGGTCACTTATCACCTCTCCATAGGATTTTTAGCAGCACTGCATATGACAATTAAGGAACCATGTCCATATATTCCTTTGCAGGTTAGATTATACGAGATTAACAATCTCAAGGTCACAAATGTCGAGGGAAAATACATGGTCGAATTCGAGTTCAACACAAAGAGTTAGAATTTGTATGATCCGAGGGGAATTTGAAAAGAACAATGTGCAAGAGTGTACTTCAACTGGGTCAGTGGGATATATCAGTGGCCAGAGGAGGAAGCATGTAAGAACTGTTGTAACTCCTCCCGACCTCTTTATACAATCATTATAGTTGGGACTTCTCAAGTTGTTTCGCAAGCAAAAGTAGTTCCAATAGCAACAACAACAACATGCAGTATTCTAGCACGTGACAAAGGAAAGAGGAACGTAGCAGACCATATGGAGGAGGAACAAAGCTGGAAAATGAAAGAAGACCCTCTCATGGAGAAATTTTCTTTGGTGATCAAAGCAAAGAGGGAACATAGGCAATAGAGATTAGAGTGGAGAAAGAGAGAGAAGTAAAGCCTAGAAGAAGCAGTGCATAGAGCGCAGAGAGAATAAAAAGAGTTGAAAGAAGAACGAGAGATTAGAAGAGAATAAGAGGAGAGACAGAAGAAAGAAGAGGAAGAAAGGAAAGGTGCCATGGTAGAAGAGACGACACGTATGCAGGTTGAAGAACAAGTACAGGTTCAGTCGGCAGCAGGAGGAGTGAGTGAACAGATGCATGAACATGGATTTTCTGAAGAGCTTGAACAGTTGTTTGAACTCACAGACATGGAAGTGCGACTGGAGCTGCTAAATGAAGATGTGGACCTAATTCCTAGTGCACCTCAGGCCACCGCTCTGACTCCACCACCTCCAGCCGTAGAGCAAGAAACGAGTGAGTAAGGGGAGTTGATTCCCCTTAATGATGATCCGGTCATGGATGTTTACAAGCTAACATTTGATGAGTTGCATAAGAATATTGTATAAGCGCGAAGAAATAATTTCCCGGATGATCATCCATCACCCGCGTTCATGAGAGAAAGGGTGATCGTCTCATTTGTCAATGCCAGTTGGGCCTTCCCAGGAGCATCCATATCTAACACCCAATGTTTAGTTGCCAAAAACAAGAAGTTAGCGCAGAAAATATAGGTACTTCGGCAAGATAATGAGAAACTCTGTGCGCCAGCACCAAGTGCATCATCCGCACAGGTCTACTGCGAGGAGATAAAAGCGGCGATACTTGCTGAAGTATCCGCACTTGGAGAAACTATGCGGGAAATTTATGAGGAGTTGGTAACCATTCATAAGGCATTTTTCTACCTGAATTACTTGCTACAGCAAAGTAGAGAGTTTGTTAGGATCCTCAAGAATATACAAACTACCATCACTTAGATGCATGAGTGAAAAATGTGATACAAGGTCGCACCGTTTACATTGGTCAAGAAGATGAAGCAGTAGGTAGAGTTAGAGAAAGCCAGATTTCGGATGTTAATCCAAAACAACAAGCATCTTGCCTCGTTCATCGGAAGCATTCAGGCCGCATATGGATTGATATATGGCAGCTTGGATTTCATGGTGAGAACCCACCAAATCCCATCAATTTTTACACTCATCGAGGCTAAATGCAAGCAGCAAGTCTGGAAGAAGATTGATTAGTACATGAAGAAGCTACAGTAGGAGGCCACCTGGGAGGACATGGAGATCAAAAGACAGACTTTGTATACATGCATTGGTGGCTCAGTTAAGATCAAAATGATGTTGCACCTGATTGAAGAATAATTGAAGACTGATTCCAAGAGATTGTACCCGGATGCATTGGAGTCAAGGGTCCACTTCCAACCTAACACTATCTCACGGTTGGGGAGACCATCGCATAATACCAAGCTTGGTTTGGGTACATGACTAAGAGACACCAAGTCCAAGATTCCCAACTTGAGTTCACCCCAACACCAGCATCATATTATTTTATCATGTTAGGTTGTCAAGTTGTCTCTAGCCTATTTTGTCTTATATGGGTATGAGTGAAAATTGTAACATTATTTGTAATCATTATATGATTGAAATTCCATGTGTCCATGATGGAATGTTAAGATTCATATGTAATGTGAGGAGTCATGATGGGATTCCAAGAGTAAAAAAGGGGGCATGCCAAGAGTCACCCCCCTTTGTTATAAATACATCCTCATAACTCTTATAAAAGGCTTTTGGGAGCCAAGCTTTTGGCTAGGCTTAGGCTTAGAAAAGGCTCGAGATTTTTGTGTTAGCCCTCACTTATCCATAGCATAGAGGGAGTATACTTCTTTGGGAGGAGCAAGCATTGTTGACTTCACGATCCACTATTAGGTAAAGTGGTTCATCATGTTTTATGTATGAATGGAACTTTCACTTATAATAAAATCAGAGCCGACACGTCTTCATGCATATATTGGAAATGTAGTTGGACTATTCTGGTTATGTTTGTGATGTATTTTGTTTAACTTACGACTATTCCTATGAACTATTTCATTTTCATTTGTATGAATCTTGTTGAATGCGTGCTCATGTTTTAACTCTTCAACTTTAACTTGTGGACTATTCTGCTTTTTAGTTTGTGTGATGTCTTTTTAGCTCGTGTGTTCCTTTCAAGTTGTGTACTATTACAGGTTTCCAAGGGGCACACTTCTTTTCCCCTTTGATGTTAGAACCATTCATGAATCATTTTGAATTTCCATAGGGTCACACACTTGCTTTAACCAAATACATTGTACACCACTCTATGTGTTTTGAAATCCAAGGCATATCATTAAACACCCCACTCCTGGGACTCCTATTCCAAACGGTGTGAGGTCTAGTTGGGACTTCATATCAGGGATATCCCCTTAATGTTGGTGTGTCCAACAATTTCAACAGGTTCAATGGACCTATATGAATTAGCTACTCAAATGTGACTGATACAATCAAATGTTGGAGGAGAAGTGCCACAGGTGTCTCTGGAAAAAGTAGACTCAAGTTTCAAGCCTCAATAGCAACAACAAACATAACTACAACTTTATCCACTATCACAGCCAAGGTCAACCCCACTAGTGACCTAGCCAAGGTAGTGCCTAAACAAGAGAGAGAACATAACACATTTCATGAGTAAGAGAGTGGAGGACAAGTCCACTACAACCAAATCTGATGGGACCCACCATATAGCTAACAAATGTCTAGAAACTTCTAGAATAAGTTAGTTACATAACAACTGACAGTTCTGTTATCACCCAAAAATTTTAGCATATCATTGTGACTAGGTTAAAAAATTTCATGGATCAAATTTGGGTTTTAAGAGTCATTTTTGAGTTTAACCAAGGGAAATTATAATTTTTTTATAGTTTGAGTTTACCCTTAGGTCCAAATACACTCATTTTTAAACTCCTTCAAGTCAAATCATTCATCATTTTCCAATTATTTTCATTTTCCAAAAAAAATTGTACCGAAAGTGCCAAATTAGCCAAGAATCCCTATTTTTGTAGCGCACCCAGTGTAAAAAAGGCAGAAAGTGCTACGAAACTGTTGAAAGTTGTGAAGCAAAAACTCTGTTTTCTGGTTTTGAGCAGTCAAATTCAAAGGCGTTTTCTAAGCCAAAAAAAGGTATTTTACGAAACTAAGAGAGGTTATTTTCCAAAACATATCAAATAAACATAACCTCTCTCAATTTTCTCACAGGTGTTATCAGTTGGGAGATACAAGTGATTCTTTGAAGCCCTATTTTCAGAAAATAGAGTTTTCATGTTTTACACATGTTTTTCAAAGGCCGTTTCTGGATATCAGGAGATGTGTTTCAAAAACCCAAGAGATTTTTTTATTCAAGAAATAATGGCCTACAAAAACCTCCTTCAGTTCCTCAAAATACATCATGGATGAGGAGATATAGTCTTTGTCCCAAGACCTATTTTTCAGGAAAAAAACTGGAGAAATATGCATGAAATTCCTCAAGGAAGCTAAAATGAAGTTGGTTTATCGTTGATATGGTTTTTAAATGATGGAGACAGGTATATTTTGAGTTTTTTGTATAACTACGGTTTACATTTTGAAAATTTTTGACAAATCTGCATACTCAGCAGTTTCGTAGCGCATTCAGTGTAAAAAGAAGAAAAGCGCTATGAAACTGTTGTAGCAGCTTTTCTTGCTTGTTTTGATAAGTTTTTGAAGGGTTAAAGAATGAATCAAGAACTAAATTTTCTATGGAGGACGTATTAAAGGGTGATTAAAATAATCTTGAAGGAAATAAATCAAAAATTTGAAGAATAAAGGTTGAAATGGCAACGCTACGAAACTGTTGTGTTTTCATAACGCAGAACATTACAATATTTTGAGCAGTGTTTAAAGTGGTTTTAGACAGCAGGAGGCTAGGGAGGAGTTATGGGACGTGTTATGTTAACTTCCAACATCCAAGGACCATGAAATGAAGGGTACATGATGGTCATAATGTTCAAAGAATGCCAAAAGATCTTATGCCTAAAAAACAGGGTTCTTTTTCTTATGTTGGTGGAGGTCAGCAAAATGGTCATGAAGAAATGAATGCCATTATCCAAATTTTGACCATGTGATGAAATATTTGTCAATGATGTAATTTCAAATAGATAAGGTTGTTAAAGATAGTAATAAGGAGTTTGAGTCCTAGTTGAAATAGGACTGTCAAGTAGGATAGGTGTATGTTTGTCATAAATTTGATGTTTTATGGTTATGCAAGGTGTTAGTAGGAAAAAATTCGATGTATCTAGCCTAGAGGCAGATCATATGATGAGGTAACATGTCTATTAAAGTCCAAGGGGTCGAATTAGCAAAGGTTTGGAGAATTTTTGGAAAAACTACTGCTTTATGTAATTGACTGTGATCAGTAATGCAGAGAGGTTTTCTTCTTGATAGACCTGAGATTTTCATGGGGTTTTAATGTTTTATTGATATACATATTATGTTTAACTACTTGAAGTATATTTCATTGCTATTACTCAAAATTCATAACTCTATGCTCTAACTTCCTTTAGTAATGAAATGACTATGTTGACTTATGTTCTTGAGTGAATTGTCTTTGTTAAAGACCCCTATTTGCCTCAGCTTCCATGTCAAGAAACCTTGCCACTAAACCTACTGATTTGTTGACTCCATAAGCCCAATGGTAGTATTAGCCTTCATATTTTCAACCTGCAAATACAAAAGAATCAAGACTTAATCCATAGAGTTAGTCATCTATCTATATCTTTATTCCATATCATTAACCCTTGAGAGAGCCCTCTCAGGCTAAGGAGGCTAAGCCTCAGTCACAAGATTGGTTTGAAATAGTTACAGTAAATTTTTCTAATCAGCAACCAAACAGGTATGATTTTGGTGACAACAAGTTCTTAGAATATTCCTAGTCGTTACTGAATACCACTAGTGCTTTAGGGTTAGAGTATTGGGTCTTGCGATCTTATATATATACCTCACTTTGATGTAATTAGGGGAGAAAAATTTGTGGTGTAGGGAAACTCTATCAATTTTTTCCTCGAATTTGCTGGGACTTTTGAAGTTGTTGCAAGGAGGAATTATAAATTATGTCTTGGGCTATCAGTGTTTCTTTCCATGTAATTCTTATAACCCACCTTTTAATTTTATTTTTGGACCATATTTATGCAATTTCACATATTTTTCTTGGAAGAACATGTTGTAAACTTGATTTTGTATGGAATATAGATGTGATTGTTAATTAACGATAATAATGAATCAGTATGATTGTTTTCTTTAATTGATGTAGAATTTTATCAAGATTGTGAAGATTATATTTATTATGTTGGTAAAATTTTACATGGGTTCAAATGAAAATGAAAATGAAAAATTGAAATTATTGTGTTTTTTGCAACTGAATTCTTAATTGCTCAATTGTCCATTCGATTTTAGTAGGCTGAAATGAATTCTTATTTTCGCATTTTAATTTGTTGAAATATGTTCTTCATTTTTATTTTTCTCAAAACATAATTACTCTCATGTAAAACCCAAGGCACATGGATGCTATAACCTGAAAACATGAGAAAATTATACCCAACAAACATTTATAAATTGTTGACACACTTCCTATCTAAATTCTAAGAAGAAATTGAAATAACTCATAAATTGAAATTTTGATTCGATTGATTGGAATTTGCACAACGTACCTTATATTTTCTTATTACAACTTCATATTTTGGTTATGTACATGAACACTCATATTTTAAAATACAGAGAAAATTATTAGCGAAATTAAAAGCAAATTTTACGTTGTCATTCCAGCATAAGCAAATATTTATGAAAAAATAAAGAATACCTAATTTAATTTGTTGAAACATGTTATCTCATATTTTCTTATTAGAACCCTATACCAAATCCAAGTGAACTAACACTTCCACTTAGGAACATAAAAAAATGTACTTGGAAGAATTTTGATGAAACTTTGTTGTTCACACATACATATTTTCTACCATAAGACAAAATTAATAATAACAAATTAAAATCATATTTAGATGTTCCCAGGATTTGCATTATAGTGCAACATAGTGTGACTCTGGGGCCACAACATCTCATTATTTAATTTCCAAGGAAGGTTTGAATACATTCCGTGGGACAAATGACAACTTTATTAAATTTTGTAGGTGAACAAAATCTGAATTTATCAGTTGTGCATTCCACCTAGCAACTCTACTATTCATAACATCCAGCATTTTTCAAGTACATTACTGTCATTTGACTCACTACTATACCAAAATGTTGATATTTTGAAAACCAAGTTATCCCATTGTACATATTCATTATAATTATGTTTATATTTTCAAAACATAATTCATAACTTTCAGATTCACAATCTAGCTTCTTCGAGGAGACACATTGGAACTAACCCGGATCAAAATATCACACTTCCAGTTTTTAACCCTAAGTGTTTTTTATACACTTACAAAAATTGAAAAAAAAAAAAAAAAACTTTATAGGAAGGACCCTCAGAGAATCACATAACAGATTCTACATCCCAACCTTTCCCCATTGTGATTTCTCGACTAGGTCATTGGTGAGCCCTAGTATTGCAACAAGAGTGTTGCAACTCCCAAGGGTTGCCCTACTTTACTTTATAAACACGGGGTTCTTACAAACTTTGAGGTGACAGTGCTATATACACAGCAGATGCATGTTGTGCATGTCATCCTCTTCTGCTTTACGAAAGGGTGTTATTTCTTAAATTATGAGAACAAATGGAAAGTAAATTACTGGAAGGAAATGACAGAAAGGAAATTAAACTAAATTTTTGACAAGAAATGACAAGAATGAAACTAATTTAATTGGCAGAAAGGGAAATGACTAAAAAGAAACTAAGCTAACTTGCTGAAAATAAATGGCAGAAAGGAAACTAATTCTAAACCACACTTAACTTGGCTGAACGGCTAAATGCATTCTACTTATCCTATGATCTATCTACCATGCTCTTATCCATGCAACTAAACTATCCATGACTTAATTCTAACTAAAAAGAGTTAATTTGAAACTTAGAGGAAAAAAGGGCTAAAAGAGGCTAATGGGGGGTTTAACACATGAAACGAGGTTTGGAAGCGGAAAGAGGGGGTTAAACCCTTAGAAAACTTTATTATAACGTGAGAAATGACTTTGGAGCGGAAAGAAATTCAAAAGTGCGATGGCAGAGCGCGATGGAGGAAAAAATTCGTTATGTGGTGGGTCGCAAATCGCAATATTGCAAGTTTAAATGGATAGCGATAAGGACTTAATGGAATGAATTAAAATGCATGAAGTGTGATTTGCGATGCAGCAAAGGTTGCAGGCTATGATCTGTGATGTGGCAAGTTCAGCGAAGTGCGATTTGCGATACGGCAAATATTGTGGGCTGTGATTTGCGATGCAGATGACATGGCGGTGAAAGGAAGAAAGGGAAAAGTTGTGATTTTTGATATGGTAAGTTTAGCGAAGTATGATTTACGATACGATAAAGGTTGCGGGTTGCAATTTGCGATGCAGATGACATGGCGGTAAAAGGAAGAAAGGGAAAAGCTGTGATTTGCGATATGTGATGTCACAATATCAAAATCGCAAGAACAAGCGGTAAGAGTTAAAGGTAAAAGCTAAGAGTTGCGAAGTGTGATTTGAAATTTCGCAATATCGCAATTGCAACGAATGAGCGATAAGTGTTAAAGTAAACGTTAAATGTTGTGATTTTCGAAGTGCGACGTACAGTGGCAGCAGTCTCGAGGAGGAAGGCGGAGGTCAGGTTTTTGATGGTTTTCAAGCGTTTTTGCACTAAAACGAGTCCGATGACGGTGACTGATAGAACGAAGGAATAAGGTAGGAAAATGGCGAAGGAGAGCGGTAAGTATTCAAGGCAAAAGGTAAGCTGTGCGAAGTGCGATTTGTGATTTCGCAATATCGCAATCACAAGGAATGAGCAGTAAGTGTTAAAGGTAATCATTAAATGTTTCGATTGTGAAGTACAATGTACAGTGGCAGGACTCTCGAGGAGCACAGGCGGAGGTTGGGTTTTCGGTGGTTCTGTATGGTTTTTCACGTGTTTTTCGAAAAAAGGGTAAGGCAGTCATGAACGGAGAAAAACAGAGAAGTAAGGTTGAAGAGCTTAAGGGAATTCAAAATAAGGTAAGTGCAGCACTAAGGTGAGAATTAAAGGAGGGAAATGGAAGCGTAAGAGCAGTGCTCAGAAGTGAAGCACACCTGTGGTTCATGTACGGGAAACAGACAGAAATGCGGGATGAAATAGTGAATGAAATGCTTGGACTTGGTAATACAAATTATTCCCCGAACTCGAACAAAAAGAAATTTTCGCCTGTGGGAAGGTCTGCCCCTACTCAAACTCTATTGACAGAGATGAGAGGGGGGAGACTTGACCACAGTTTTGGAGTTTTTCCTCTATTTCACTATGCATAAGCAATTAAAACTACAGCAGCACAAAAACTAAATAGCAATGAAACTTATCAGAATAAAATCTAATTTAAATGACAGAGGCAAAACTAGCTAAATGACAAAAAGGAAAAGATAATAACAGCAAAGAAGCTGAGGCACATGTATTGGGCCCTAACCCATGAGCCTAGCCCTCTAAACTTAAATTAATCAAATGAAATTAGTCTACTCATTTCATAAAAGAATAACTGCATACATATCTGAAAGTTTCGATCCCTGTGTTAGTGCTCAAATCTGCCTTAGGCTGAAGGAAAGTAGGATTCAAGGTAACATCAAACCAAGCTCAGCCTTGTAGCTAGCCCTACGAGGACAAGAGAGGGCTCTCTCTGGGTCTATCTCGGCAAAAGATGTCCAATAAGGCCTAAGATGACTTATAATGCATATTGATTTTAGGCTAGTAAATAAATATGAAAGAAATATTTGATGAAAGACTGAGTTTCAGGGATGTATGGGCAAAGAACAGCATGAGCGGAGAAATTAAGTCAAAGACACAGATTATCTCATGAGGCAAGATAGGCAAGAAGTTTAGCATCAAATTTGAAATACTATGGAGTGGGTAGATTGTTAAGAGGTTGACAAGGGCATAATAGATGAATCCTTATCAAACAGAAGAAGATACACAGAAAATGAACACTTTCCCAAGGCAGAGCAATAACTAGATTCTACCTTTCCTACTTAAAAGCATTCAATTGGAGATGATTATGAATGAAATGTAAAACATAACAAGATACATATGATACAAAAAGAAGAAACATATGCTAAACTCACGCCACATGAATCTCATGAACCAGAGCTGCAACCTTTCATTAATCCTCTGTCAAAACTATACAGTGAAAGCTCTGAGTTTTTCTCCCACAATTTCCCAGAACTCTCCCCCTTTTACAAATGATTTACAATACAATAAATAGGACCAATTTGTCAGAATATGGATCGACAGACAGAGGAGCTGTTACAACAGCTCAAGAACTGAAAACTAAAGATAGAGAACAAAAGCCAAATAATCTTCAAAAGCTGCGTTACACTTGAAATCTGTTTGATAACCCATGAGGAGGCAACACCTGTAGCGTAGATCTCGTAACTGAAGACAAACATAGGCATTCCAACCTATCTTCCTGCTGTTGTAAATATCTTCGCTTAATTTTAGGCTCTCGAACTATTTGCTTCCACTTATCGTTTGAATAAAACCAATTTTAAATAAAAATAGCTTTGAATTAAGAGAAATGAAGTTCCGCCAATCCCAGCTTTGTTCCATGGAAAGGAAACATATATATGTTTGAAAAATCTGGCCAGCTGTTGCAGAGACGCAAGAAAATGGTGGCTTTGAATTCAGGTAAGAGCAGACCATCTCGCACTTGTGTGAAATGGAGTGAAAATATAATACATTTTTAATTTTACTCTTATTGCTGAGTGTTAGATTTTAAAACAAGACAATGCTTCTTTTTACTGTATGCCCTGATGTCATCTGTCAATGTGATGCCAGAGTTGATTATAGATTTTACAAAATATGGTATAGGAGCCCCTTTCTTCATTGCAAATGACAGCTACAGGGAACACAGGCCAGCCAACCATGAAATGACGATAAATATTATCTATCCAATACTATAAAGCGGCCATGGGAAACCAAATTGCAAATACCACACCAGCCATCATCATCAACAGCACAGACGAGGACATTGATTGGGCATTTTGCTAGTTCGTTGGATCTTTCAATGGTGTAACTGGAGATGATGAACCAACACGTAGCCTGTAGATGCAACCTGGTTGTCAAACAAAGCATTAATATATTTCCCAGGATCATCGAGCATGGAGCAACTTAAAAATGCGATTTTGGAGAAGACGAACAGAAAATTTCAGTTTCAGGCTTGTGCGCCGCGCACCAGCCCAACGCACCGTGCCATATGGGTGTGTCACGCCAGTTAGATTTTACACTGTGAAATTTCGCCCAATGCGTCGCGCACCCTATGTGCGCCGCGCTCAACTTCAATGCGTCGCGCGTTCTGTTTCACCAAAATTTCGGCTCTCCAACACGCTTTTGCTTCCTCCTTGTTTTGTCTTTATTTTCCTTGATAAATCTTGGTATGGGAATGACATATGAAGACACAAAAATATTATTAAGACATGAGCTTTGATTTTTTCTCCATTTTTATAATGTTTTGGCTTGGCTCTGTTCCACTTGTAATACAACTCTGTTCTTCAATTTTCTTCTTTGATTTTTGGCCTGAACGATGGCTTCTTGATTCATTTTCTGTAGAGATGACTGATGTTGAATTCGGCAAAGGATCATGGCGAGGCTGCATGTGAACATCTTCAACTGGAAAAATTTGAATAATTACATATTTGAAAGCAAATTTAATGATTTCTTCTTCAAAACAGAGTTTTGAAGAAGAATCACTCTTGAGCATTATTTGATGATGAAATTTTGTAATGGAAACTGATTTGGAACTTCTCATGCAGACTAAGTCGACAAAACCCTAGACCTAAAAACTCTAAAAGACTCTTTGCTGACCAAAGACCATCCATGACTATAAATGACTGAAACATTGAGTTTGATGAATTCTGATGAACTTTAATGATCAATCACAAGCCAGCAGATACATGACATGAGGAAAATAAACAACAAGGCCCTTCCGTCAGATTATGGCATGCTCCCTAGCGAAATGCAATTGAGTGAATCGAGCGAGACACCTAAAAATGAAATGTGAAAAGAGTTTTGATCTCTGACGGAGGACTGACAAGACCGACTCTAACACCCTGAATAAAACAAAAAGCTTCAATAGTTCACAACAATAATTATGAATGGAAGCGAGACTAGGATAGACTAACTCTGCCTAGCTCTAGCTCTGCTCTATTTATTCTACAAGGCAGCTACCAAAATCTCCCTAGAAAATGGTGATTGAGTCCACTAGACTCCAAGTAAACCAAGACTGAGTGATCTCCTCTTTGAGTTGCTCGACTGCTTCTGGAATTCGAATTTTGGAGAGAATCCTTGGGGATCCTTCAGCTACTTGTGGAATTCGAATTGCTAGAGAGATTCGTTGGGATCCTTCAGCTGCCTTTGAGGGTGGAAAATCCTCCTATAATTTCTCCTTGTTGTATCCTCCAAGTATTTGTGATAAAATCTTTATAAAAATTCTTAATAAATCATGATTTTATGCACTCAACCTTATATTAGGTACTCAGAGTATGTTAGCCTTAATCACCACCTATACTAGCATCATAAACCCAAATAATAATAAAAATGCAAGAAAAAATATATCTAAGAAGGCAAAAAAGTGACTATTAACCCCTCCAAATATGTCTAATGATGGAGCTCATCATCACCCCACTACTGAATGGTTGCTCAACCTCTAAGAAACCGATCCTCCCCCTCCATTTCCTTCAAAGCTTTGATAGCCCCCCTGATTTCCTGAGGAAGAAGTGTGGGAGTTTCCCCAAGGGGGTAAAATCCATCATTCTTTTCTGCATTCTCCCATTATCTATCTTGTGCATTTGTGTCCTCTTCATCAATCATCCCCATCAGCAAAGGTGGGCTGAGCTTTAGTCCCAACCATCGGATTTTTTTGGCTTTCATGGCCCTCTTGTATAATGGCGCCCTTTCCAATGCACCCCTCAGTATTTCTAGAGTATGATACTCCCTGTTCTTGAGGCTATGTGGGAGGTTGTTCCATCTTCTTAGGTCCCTATATTACTAGTATAGTCCCTTATTGTTGTTATTTTAACCCCCTTATTGTTATTTTTTGTAACCCTGTAACCCCCATATTGTTATTATTGTGCCCTGACATTATTATTGTTAGGTCGGCTAGGATTGCATTGTGGCCCCATGGACTCCTAGATATAGAAGGAAGGTTTTTTCATTTGTATCATCCAAGAATTATTCATTAATGTAATGTATTGGAGGTTTCTCCCTCAAAGTGGCTTATTTCTAAGGCTTTTATCTCCCTTTTCTTCTATTTTTGGAGTTGGTTTCATAACATTTGGTATCAAAGCTTTGGATTCTAGGGTTTCGCTGCTCCAAACAGGTCATCATGGAATTTTCACTATAAATTTTCTTCTACAAAGTTTCAGAAGCTGAAATTTTTACAGAGAAAAGCCGAAATCCTGAGGAACTTCGTGTAAAAATTTCAAATCTTGGTTCGAAATATTTTCGAAGATATGATCTGTGGAAGTTAGGCTTTTTTAGGCTCCTGAATTTCACCTAAAACAGGTCATCGTGGATTTTTCGCTATAAATTTTTTTCTACGAAGGTTCAGAAGTTGAAATTTTTACAGAGAGAATCTGAAATCCTTTGGAACCGCCTATACAAATTCCATATCTTGGTTCATAACATTTTCGGAGATATGATCTATGGAATTTAGGGTTGTTTCAGGATTCAGAATTTCATCTCAAATAGGTGACCGTGGGAAAATCGTCATAACTCTCTCTTTGAGCATCAGATTGGAATTCTGTAAAAAGTGGCCACAAGTAAACAAATTTTTATTTCCTTTGTATAAATTTTACATTCAAAGGAGGAAACATTGACACGTGGCAGGTTGTACACCTTCTCTCTACTGAAGCAGTCCATAATTAGGTCATTGTGGGAGATTGGGCATAACTTTATCTTGAAGAATCCAATTCAGGTCTGACCTATGTCATTCGAAAGAAGATTCAAAGTGCTACTACAGGGCTAAATTCCAGATATTTAAGATCCGAAATCATAGAGATAATTCAATTTCAATATCAAGCTCCTCAAAAGCAAGAAAAAGGTGTGTATTTTTTTTCTGAATTGCATAAGTCTTGTTTGAAGAATCAGCTTGAATTGATTCCAAGGGAATATTGAAGAACATATATCAGTATTGGTTTCTAAAATGCCTCCTAAAAATAATTCAACACCCATTAAGCCTTCAGAAGGCTCTACAAGGGCTCATGAAGATGAAGAAATGCAACATGACATATCAAAATTACAAGAGCAAGTGCACCAAATTTCGCTCTCGCAAAGAGCAACAAAAAATGAAATGGATGTTTTGAAGAAAAGCGTGGAAGCTATGATGGATGGTTTGAATAATGGTATGGAAGAAAAAAATGGATAGTTTGAAGAATGGTATGGAAGAAAAAATTGAAGGTTTGAAGGAAAACATGGAAGGTTTGAAGGAAGGTTTGTTAAAGTTGATACAAGAAATGATTCCTAATGGCGAAAAGATAGTAGAAGAAACTCATGATGAGAACAAAATAAATGTTAATCATGATTTCATAAACTCTAATGTTGAATTAAAGAACCACCATATTCCAAATATGGATATGAGGAAGTTTGATGGCAAGGATCCCGTACCATGGATACTACGTAATTAGAAAAATATATTTTGATCTCAATAATGTGCAAAACACACAAAAGGTACGCATTGCAACTTTACATTTAGAACAAAATACATTTGTATGGTATCGATGGCTTTTCTCCCATAAAAAAAATTTCACTTGGTCAATTTTTATGGAGGAAATGATAGCACATTATGAGGATACAAAGAGCAACACCTTCTTTAGCCAATTGGTAAATCTCAAACAAAAGGGTTTAGTGGGGCAACACATTGAGGACTCCCAAAAATTGAATATAAGGGTAACTGATATTCCAGAGGAACACAGGATTAATCTCTTCATAGGCACTTTAAAGGATAACATCCAACATGAAGTTCGCGTTTTGGAACCTGATTCATTGGAGAAGGCATTTAGGTTGGCAAGAAAAATTGAATGTAAAATTATGACGACAAGGAAGCCTACCACTCACTTCTATAAAGAAGGAAGTGTTGCTACTCCTATACTTCCAAAAACTACAATGTTGACACCACAACAATTGGAATAAAAAATAGCAAAAGGGCTTTTCTACAGTTGTGATAGCAAATACACTAAAGGTCATAAGTGTGCTAAGAAGAAATTATTTTACATAGATTGTGAAGAGGAAGAAGAAAATGAACAAGAATATTCAAAAGAAGATGATATACACCAGGAACCAACCCTAGAAGAGGAAGAAATGAGTCCGACCATACCATGTAATGCATTGGTAGGAATTACCACTCCTCAAACTCTCAAGACAGAAGGACATATCAAGAAGAAAAAGGTAATAGTGTTGACTGATTCGGGTAGTACCCATAATTTTATTCATTGTAAGGTAGCCAAGGAATTGAATTGTTTCTACACCCAACACTGCATCGTCAAGTGATGTATACAAATGGGGAACCATAACACCATTTTTTCCGAGTGCCTACAATATCAAGCTAGCCATGGTGAATATGTATTGAATAGTCCAATGCTTTCCATTCCTATGGGAGGTGCTGATGTTGTACTAGGAGTGCAATGGTTACAATCTTTGGGGACGGTAGCTTTTAATTTTCAAGAACTTTTCTTGAAATTTTTTTCAGAAGGAAAGGAAGTCGAATTACGGGGTATTGAAGGGAAGCCGGGAAGGATAATAAGCTCTAATGTCATGACAAAGCTTCTAAATAAATAACAACGAGGCGTAATTGCACAATTATGCTTACTAGAAGTTCCGACATCAAAATCATCTATTTCTGCAGATCTCCAACAAGTCTTGGACAATCATTCCAAGGTGTTTGAAACTCCCAAAGGACTCCCACCTATTCGTGATCATGATCAAGCTATTCATTTGATTCCAGGAAGTGTTCCTCCAAACATCAGGCCTTATAGATATCCTTACTTCCAAAAGAGCGAAATTGAACGTATGATTGCAGAAATGTTAGAGGCGGGTATAATCCAACCTAGTCAAAGTTCTTTCTCTGCTCCTGTAGTATTGGTACACAAGAAGGATGGATCATGGCGAATGTGTCCGGATTATAGGGAGCTCAATAAGCTCACTATTAAAGACAAATTTCCCATTCCTGTGATTGATGAATTATTGGATGAATTACATGGAGAAATTTATTTTACCAAGTTGGATCTTCGTTCAGGATATCATCAAATTAGAATGAAGACTGAAGATATTCCAAAAACAACATTTCGAACTCATGAGGGTCATTAAGAATTTTTGGTCATGCCTTTTGGCCTTACCAATGCACCTTCTACATTTCAAGGGTTGATGAATTCCATTTTCAAACCCTTCCTTAGAAAATTTGTGCTAGTATTTTTTGATGATATACCAATCTACAGCAGGTCTTGGAAGGATCATGTTGAACATGTTGACAGGGTGCTCAAACTATTGTAGGAGAAACAATTATATGCAAAAACATCCAAATGTTTCTTCGGAGTACAAGAGGTGGAATATCTGGGTCATATTGTATCTCACGAGGGTGTTAAAGTAGACCCTAACAAAATTAAAGCCATTAAGGAATGGAAATTCCTCACAACCATAAAGCAGTTGTGAGGATTTCTCGGGTTAACAGGGTATTATCGCAAGTTTGTTAAGAATTATGGGAGAATAGCAGCACCTCTAACAACATTATTGAAGAAAGATGCATTTTCATGGACTCCTGAAGCAACTAATGCCTTTGAACATCTTAAAGAGGCAATGTGCCTAGCACCGGTCTTAGCTATGCCAGACTTCACAAAAACCTTTATTGTGGAATGTGATGCCTCAGGAAATGGAATTGGTGTTGTTTTAATGCAAGAAGGAAGACCCATTGCTTTTGAAAGTCGTTCAATCAAAGGAAAGTATTTACAAAAGGCTATTTATGAGAAGGAAATATTGGCAATACTACATGCACTAAAGAAATGGAGACCTTACCTAATGGGAAGACACTTCAAGGTAAAAACTGATCATGATAGTCTTAAACACTTTTTGGAACAAAGACTATCGTCAGAAGAGCAGCAAAAATGGGTCATAAAGGTTTTGGGTTATGACTTTGAAATCATCTACAAAAAAGGGAAGCTAAATGTTGTTGCAGATGCACTCTCAAGAAAGGATGAAGAGGTGGAAGCATTGCTTTGTGCCATTTCTATTATCCAACCAGATTGGATAATCGAAGCAAAGGATGAATGGAAGAAGGATGAAGAAGTGTGGACACTCATTCAAAATTTGCAGCAAGATCTTAGTACATCTGATACATTTAGTTGGAAAAATAGTTCCTTATGGTACAAAGATCGCTTATATATTTGCAAGAATTCGCAACTAAAACAAAATATTCTTTTGGAATTGCAAACTTCTCCTTTAGGAGGACACTCGGGATTTTTAAAAACTTACCACAGGGTGAAGAAAGAATTTTTTTGGGATAGCCTTAGATCTGATATTCAAAATTTTGTGGTGGAATGTTTGGTTTTCCAACAAAATAAAGTTGATACAATTAAGACTTCGGGTCTTCTACAACCTTTATCCATTCCATGTCAACGTGATTTCAATGGATTTTATTGTAGGTTTACCTAAGTCTAAAGGAAGGAGTGTCATCATGGTGGTAGTTTGTAGAATTACCAACTATGCACACTTTTTTGCATTCTCTCATCCATTTAAAGCAAGTATAGTTGTTACTACATTTATGGAAACAATTCAAAAGCTACATGGAAATCCGAATATTAATGTAAGTGACAAAGATCCCATTTTTACAGGAAATTTTGGACAAAATTATTTTCTTGTTTGGGTACGCAACTAGCTCATAGCTCATCTTATCATCCTCAATCCTATAGTCAAACTAAGATAGTGAATAAATGTTTGGAAGGATGTCTTCGTTGTTTTGTATATGATAAGCAAGCACATTGGGTCAAGTGGTTACCTCTCGTTGAATGGTGGTATAACACTTCCTTCCATACTGCAGCAAAAATGACCCCATTTATGGCATTTTATGGATATCATCCACCATCCATCACATATTCTTTAGGGGAAAATTCTAGGGTTCAACCAGTGGAAGATCACATCGAGCATCAACAAGAAGTTCTCCAACTCTTAAAGGATAACCTAAATTTGGCACAAAATCGAATGAAACAATAGGTAGATCAACATCGCAGTGAGAGAATTTTTGATGTAGGAGACTGGGTATTTTTTACAGCTACAACCATACAAACAAATGTCCTCAAGCAAGCTAAGAAGGATAATAAATTATCGCCAAATTACTATTGTCGTTACAAGGTGTTGCAAATTATTGGTACTATGGCATACAAATTAGAGCTTCCTGATTCTCCGCGAGTGCATCCAGTTTTCAATGTTTCATGCTTAAAGAAGGTTATAGGGGACAAACTTCCAGTTCAAACAATATTTCCAGAACTTGATGACGAAGGAAAACCCATATTGAAACTTGAAGAAATCATGGAAACAAGAACTCGACAGCTACGAAATCGATCAATTTCAGAGTATCTCATAAAATGGAAGAACTTACCCACTGAATATTCTAATGGGAGGATAAGAATTTTATATTAAGACCGTGAATCATCACATGGAGAAAACACTAGAAGGAGGAGTATGTTAGGTCCCTATATTACTAGTATAGTCCCTTATTATTGTTAGTGTAACCCCCTTATTGTTATTGTTGTACCCATGTAACCCCCATAGTGTTCCCTTACATTATTATTGCTAGGTCAGCTAGGATTACATTATGGCCCCATGGACTCCTATATATAGAAGGGAGGTTTTTTCATTTTTATCATCCAAGAATTGTTCATTTATGTAATGTATTGGAGGTTTTCCCCTCGAAGTGGCTTATTTCTAAGGCGTTGATCTCTCTTTTCTTCTATTTTTGGAGTTGGTTTCATAACACATCTCCTTTGGCTAGCCATAATGCACTCCTCTTCTATCTTCCTAGAAACATCATCAAACTGGGCCTATCACCTGGTTTTGAGTCTGAAGGTAGCTTTCAACCAGTGCAAGGTCCTTTTCAATCTCTCGATGTTAAGGATAACTCCTCTTCGGCTGAACACTTTCGAGATATAAGGGTTCTCTATTTCTTCTTCCCATGACCTTCCATATCTCTTTGGCTCTATTTTCCTCATTCACCATCCAATATGCTAGAGCCATTAACTGCATATCCCCCATTGTAGTATTGGGTTCCCAAATCTCTAGATTCGTTAGCACAAATTTATGCATATAAAACTCTACCATCTTTGCCTATTCAGCTACGTTGGCTTGCTTGTAGAACTTCATGAATTTCCTACAATATTGGAAAGGGAGTGATCCATGGGAGGCTATAATGTTTATTTTAAATAGAAGCCATTGTTCTTTGAGGTACACAACATATGAGTTAGAGGGGAATCTATGTTGAAGGGCTTCTATGCATAAGTCCGCCATGGTGGCTACTTGCTCCTCTTTTTGCTGTAATTTCTCCTTTAGCGCTACATTCTCTACATGTACCTTCTGCATATTCTCCTTAAGAAATATTTCTTCAATTCTTTCCTCCCCTCTTGGTGATTCTTCAATGATGATTGGGCTTATGGGAGAATTTTATGGCTTTCTTTGATTCTTGTTAGCTTCGGAATTCCTAGAGGTTTGCCTTTTTCTTTTTGCGCTTAGAGGGGCCATGGTGGTAGTTATCATTTTTTAGTGAGGCGATGTGACATTGAGTTGTGATTCTGTGTCTCGCCCCCTTTATGCTATCTCTATTACTTATATGTCCATCTCTTCTGTTTTTCTTTGGCCCTTTGTCTCTCTCTCTCTTCTTTTTCTAGTTCTTATTGTTTCTTTTGGTTCTACCCCGGTTTCTTTTTTTTTTCTTTCTCGTTATTCTTCTTTTTCTTCAAGCACTGCATGCTTTCGTCAGTTCTCTCCCTCTAAAAATTTTCAATTCACTGGTTTGGATGAGATGACATCTCCTTTTAATAGATGACGCAGCTAAATTTGAGTGCGAATATAACTCTACTCATCTCCATTTCTGTCGTAAATAGTTGGTTCCTCCTCCCTGCTAATTCAAGATGGACTGCATGTTTTCCTCCCCTTGTTCTCCTCTACTCCACTGATTTAAAATTTTTCTTTTTCATGCCCAGGTGCCGTGTACTCCAAGTTTTATTCCAGCTATACCTCATGGTGGTGGCCGAGTTAACCGGCCACCTTTCTGCCCCTCAAACCCTAAGTCTACAAATTAATTATTTTTGGCTATTATGAATGTGTAGCAAGAGATGAGATATTATACCTGAGTTTACCTGTTGTTTCAACGATGATTGCAGGGGCTAAAGGTTTGAGACAAGCCTTTTTAGATGTTGCGTTATTCACCATATTCATGTTCTCTGAGTGAGCAGCTTGCTGAAGGAGAAGCTTCCTGAATGAGCTGCTAATATTTGTCTGTTGTTTCTCTCTACTATGGATGTCGCGTGGGGTGCTTGAGATGCCATAGGTGGTATTCTTATTCTCTTGTAGCCTGTTATGTAGTTTCCCTTGTTCTTCTTCTTGGAAATCCATGAACAACTTTGTTTTTTAAGGCACTTCCTGATGTTTGTAGCAGTTTGTTTGTGTGTTTCTTCTCTCGCTACATTGTGCTCAAGAATGGAGGAGCGTGTGTATGGAGGTGATGGAGGAAGTTATGAAGATGAATGGAGTGAATGATGGGATGGATAGAAAGATAAAATAAGGGAAAAGAAGATGAATGCTTCCCTGTGTTTTCTAGAAACCATTAACAACCTGCAAAACACCAAACACAGAAAAACACAGTCATGTAGATGCATTTTTTGGTTTTGTTCTTTTTCTCTTTTTTCTTTTTTTTTTCGAAAGAAAGTGGGCTACCTCCATGGAGGTTTTCAACCCACAAACTTTCCTTGGGCACCTCAGAGAGGTTTTCACCCATGGATCTTTATTCTTCTTCTTTTTTGAGCAAGTGAGCTGCCTCCATCAAGGTTTTCAACCCACAAGCTTATTATTATTATTATTATTATTTTTCTTTCAAGAGGTGTGGGAAACTATGGATTTTCCCATCACATACACCTCTCTGCTTACAGAATTGATGAATTTTTCCCTTGACAAAGGCTTCTTGTAAATTTTAATTCTATGACCATTAACAAGAAAGGGGATCCCTTCCTCATCTATGGTCCTGATTTAAACTGCGCCATTATCAAACCATTTCTCTATTGTGTAAGGCCCCAACCATCTTGTCATTGGATTCCCTTTGAAGTCTTTAAACCTTGAATCATAAAACAGTGCCCAATATCCTTCTTGGAAGCTCTTTTCTTTGATGTTCTTTTCATGCCATACCTTCCTTTGCAGTTGAACTACCTCTGTGTGAAGAAGTGCTTGAATTCCGAACTCATCCGATCCATTTAGTTGTAGCAAACTCTCTTTTTGGGCATTTGTTAGATCTAGATTTAATTCAGCTGCCATTCTTAAAGTATTGAATTCAAAATCAACTGAAAGTAGAGCTTTCTTACCATAGATTATTTCATAAGGAGTGAATCATGTTATTATCTTCCAAGTGGTGTTGTAGAACCAAGTAGCTTCTACCAATATATCTGCCCAATATTTTCTTCTGTTGCTCACAACCTTGGTGAGGATGCTCTTTAAAGCTCTATTATTTACTTCTACTTGGCCATTCGTCTGAGGGTGATAGGCAGTAGAATTTCTATGCTTAATCTTGTGCTTCCTCAAAATATTCTCAATGAGGTGAGAGGTGAACTGTGATCCCTGATCAGTGACTATTTCTCTGGGATATCAAAATTTTTAAAACACATTCTCCCTCAGAAATTTTGCTACTTTTTCTTCGATTTCTACCTTCACTACTTTTTATTCAGCCCACTTTGTCAGGTAATCAACATAGACTATGATATACTTCTTTTTTCTGGATGGTGGATCGATGGGTCCAAAAAAGTCCATTCCCCACTTGTCAAATGGCTCAAGATCCACCTGAGGGTGTAAAGGAATTTCATCCCTTTGTGTGGGTTTCCCCATCCTTTGTAACTGGTCACACCTATTGGTGTATCTTCTGGAATATTGGTTAAGGGTAGGCCAATAGTAACCCGCCTGCAAAACTTTGAAAGCAGTTCTATTTGCAGCAAAGTGGCCTCCACATGGGATGTCATTACATTCAGATAGGATATCAAAAAATTATTCCTACCTCACACATCTTCCTAGGATTTTATTAGGGCCTAACTTGGAGAGATTCCCCCCAATCCATGTGAAAGGGGAATTTTTCTGATGATTCTGCTCCTCTCCCTGAATGAAAGATTACGAGTGAGTCTTCCAACGACCAAGTAGTTGTCTATATTAGAAAAACATGGTGAGAGTACTGATATGGAAAATAGGTGTTCATCTGGTAGTTTTTCATCCACCATTACTTCTTCACCTGCAGGGAGAACTAACCTAGACAAAAAAACTTCAACAACATTTTCCTTTCCATTTTTATCAACAATACTCAAATCAAATTGCTGCAAAAGTAACAACCATCTAATTATTCTAGCATTGACATCTCATTTTTCCATTAAATACTTGATGGTTGCATGGTTACTATGAAAAAAGGTCTAATATCCAGTGACATATTTCCTGAATTTGTTCAATTCATGGACAATGGCCAACATATCCTTCTCAGTAACAGTATAATTCAACTTGGATTTTGAAAAATTCTTGCTGATGAAATAAATGGCATAAGGGATTTTGTCCTATAATAATCCTAATGTTGCCCCTACAGCTTTTTCGGATGCATTAGTGTGGCTGTGGAAAGTTAGAGTCCAATTTGGACCTTGGAGGATGGGGGAAGTAGTCAACTGCTTCTTAATGAGCTCAAAAGCCTCTTGACAAGGACCAAACCAAATAAACTCATAATATTTTGCCAATAACCCAAATAATAGTGAAGATATCTTGCTAAAATCTTTGATGAACCTTCGAATCCTTATAAGAAACTTCTGACATCTTTATGATTTTGAGGAGCAGGTACCCTTTTGATGATAGTGATTTTGTTTGGGTCTACCTATATTCCTACTTGGGATATGGAGTGTCCTAATACAACCCCTGCTTTCTTCAGGAATTCACACTTTTCTAGGCTCAAGGAGAGATGCATCTCAATGCACCTTCTTAGTACTTTACCCAAATTGGAGAGAGCTTCCTGGAAGTCATCCCCATATGGTGTGAAATCATCCATATAAATTTTGACAGAGTCATGGACTAACTCAGAAAAGATGCTTAGGACATCTTTCTGGAAGGTGGTTGGGGCATTTCATAACCCAAAGGGTAGGACTCTATAAGCAAAGGTACCCCAAGGGCAGGTGAAAGTAGTCTTATCCTGGTCTTCAGGGCTGATTTGAATCTGATTGTACCCACTTAACCCATCTAAGAAGGAAAATAACTTCTTCCCTGCAAGGCCATCCAGGACTTGGTCTATAAAGGGCAAACGGCAATGGTCTTTCTTGGTGGCTTTGTTAAGTTCTCGATAATCAACATAAATTCACCACTTCCCATTCTTCTTTGGGACTAGGACAAGAGGAAATACCCACTCACTGTTGGATATAGGATATATGAACCTCACATCAAATAGTTTCTATAGCTCTTTTTTGACTATGTCCTTTAGAGTCGGGTTCATTCTTCTTTGGGATTGTCTCACAGGCTTGCATCCTTCTTTGATGTAAATGTGATGTCTGCATACTGAAGGATGCACCCCTTTCATGTCCTTGTAATCCCAAGCAAATACTTCAAGATTTTTTTTCAAAAGCTGGCATAGTTGCTTCTCTTCTTAATTTGAGAGGTTTGGGTTTATTTTCAGAGATTTGGATGGGCCAAACTAAACAGCCTTGGTGGTTTCAGAGGTTGTCTCAACTTATTGCACTTCCATCCAAGGTTAACTTTTAGAGTCTTTGAATAGGATTTCGAGAGGAGTGTTAGTAGAGGACTGGTTTTGAATGGCATGGTCAATGAGTTCATCTTCATCAAGCTCCCCCCCTCTAAGGATAGCATCTATGGTACACATAGGGGCATTTTTATATAACTCATCTTCTTCATCCTCCAAAAATATAGGGAGATCATGATCAATGGAAGATTGATTTGGAGGATATAACACTAGCTGTTTAGACAAAGGCCCATTTTTTATGGTCATGTTTCTGGCCCAACAACTAATATAAGTGTATGCAGCGGCTAACCAAGGTCTCCCTAAGATGAGAGGATAACCATTAAACTTGGTTTTTGGCTGCAAGACCATGAAATCTGTAGGATACTCCCAAGAGTCAATAGTAACCATAACATCCTCAACAATTCCTTCTGTAGTTACTGTGGACTGATCTGCAAGTTGCAGAACTATTGTGGTTTTCCTCAAAGTCCCTTGGAGATTAAGTTTCAACATAGTTTCCATGGTCATGATATTTATGGTAGCCCCTAAATCAATCAAAGTGTTGGGGACTATGACACCATATATATGTACATCAAAAACTGGACTACCAGGGTCCAGGTATTTTGGAAATATCACCTTCCCCAGCATCAGGTCAGACAGTTTTCCTACCACATTGATGGTGGGGGTATCTCTCTTCCTCCTTCCAGGTTTCTTGAAGAACTTTTCTTTTATGAGCCTATTTTAGATAGGGACATCCTTAATGGCCTGGAGAAGTGGTATCTTTACACAAAAATTTTCCAATTCTCTCAGGAGTTCAGCCTCCTATGGGGTGTGCTGACTAGGGTGGATCAAGCACTCGGGAAAAGGAGGTTGTTAGATCTGAGTGTTATATTCTTCCTTTTCCTCGTAAACCTATACAGGTGGAGATGGGGGATGGTTGTCTGGGAGTACTCTTCCCAACCAGAGATTAACCTCATATATCTCCACAGCATAAGCTAGATGGGATGTTTCTCCACTGGGAGCCTGTTGTGCATGTCTGTTGTTTGGTTCGGATTAGGCTGTGTAGGTATAGGTATCCTTGCTGGAGTAGCATGAGTAAGATGAGGTTGAGGTTGGGGTGGAGGCATTAGAGCAGGTAGTTTATTTTGTTGAGACCTCCACCCTTGGGATGGATTTTTCCACTGAGGTTGTTGTGGAACATACTGCTGAAATGGTTGGTTTACTGGTTGAGGATGATATGAAGGGTTGGAAGGCCAAGTAGGAGGTGTAGACCAAGATGGAGGAGTGGGGGTGTACCAAGGTTGCATGGGCCCACTCTGATTCTTGTAATAGTAAGCGTTAGGTGCACCTTGCATACCTTGTTGATATGGTCGAGGGCCCTGAGTCCTTCTCTAGTTGATGAAACAGAGTTTCTCTGGCATTGTTTCCCCACCTTGATATACAGCTTTAAGTATAGGTAAGGAGGGACACTTTTCTGTGGCATGATTCTCTTCACAGACTAAGCAAACCTCTATGATATTCAGTGGACATTCATTTCTTGGGTGTTTCCTAGTACATCTAGGACAAAATATGGCCAGGGCTCTCTCTGCTTCATCTTGCTTCCTTTTGACCTGTATTGTGTCCATTTTCAAAGCAAAGGTGTGCAGCATGTCACTCTTGAAGTCCTATAGCATGTTTCCAATCTCATTTTTTATGAAGGCGAAAGAGGAAGGGGTATTTGATGTACTTTAGCTAGCTCTGTCCTTCTTCCTAAATTCCCTAGAATGATTTTGGAAGACAGTTTTGATTGTTTCATAAGGTTGTTGGTAGATATCTCCTCTTGATAACATATTCAAGGTTTCTATCATCTCTTCATTGAACCCTCAAAGAAGTACAAGTTTGATTGATTCAGGATCAAGAGTGCAATTGGCTCTCTTATAGTTCAATTGAAACCTCTCTTCATAATCCTTTAGGGATTCATCAGGCCCTAGAGTCATCCTAAATATCTCATCCTTAGTTTTCTTGGACCTACAGTAGTCTTTGTACTCGTTGTTGAAGGTCTCTTCCATATGTGCCCAGGGAGTCATGTTATCCCCAGACAGACCAATGAACTAGCGCAAGGATGCATCTTTAAGGGTGGATGGGAATAGCTTCAACTTCTAATCATCATAGGTGTATTCATAAGTCCTATAGACAATAGAAAATTCAAACATGAATGTGTCAGGATCCTCACAGGTAATTCCATGGAAGTGTGGAAGTGCTGAGGGGCTAATGTTTTTCATCTTAGTGTCCCCATCTGCCTCTCTTATGGGAAAGGCTCTTAGGGTCCCATCCATGGTTAAGATAGGTGAAGCGGGTCCCTCAATTGAAACAAGTTCTTCTTCTTCCTCCCCAATAGGATCCTCAAAATATTTAGGAGGCTCTCTTATAGGGGGTTCAATCTCACTGCAACTGAAGAAGAGTGAAGGGTGGCTAGGAGGTGATGTGGGGGTTTTAGGTAAGGTTTGTCTTTAAGTATTCCTAGTCCTACGAGGGATGAAAATCAGATCCTTTTTTTACTTTTTCAATATTTCTCAAGTGACATGAAAAGAAAGGAAAGCAGAAAATAATGCTAAAACAAAATCAAAATATCTACTAGACACCTCCCCAGAAACGGTGCCAAAAAGTGGTGAGCCCTGGTATTGCATCAAAAGTGCTGCAACTCCCAGGGGCTTCCCTTCTTTACTTTATCAACCCAGGGTTCATACAAAATTTGAGGTGACAATGCTATATACACAACAGATGCATTATGTTCATGTCATCCTCTTTTGCTTTACGAAAGGGTGCTATTTCTTAAATTATGAGAACAACTAGAAAATGAATTACTAGAAGGAAATGATAGAAAGGAAATTAAACTAAAGTGTTGAAAAGAAATGACAAGAATGAAAAAAAATTAATTGGCAGAAAGGGAAACGACTGAAAATAAACTAAGCTAACTTGTTGAAAATAAATGGCAGAAATGAAACTAATTCTAAACCACAATTAACTTGGCCGAACATCTAAATGCATTCTACTTATGCTATGATCTATCTACCATGCTCATATCCATGCAACTAAAATATCCATGACTTAATTCTAACTAAAAAGAGTTAATTTGCAGCTTAGAGGAAAAAAGGGCTAAAAGAGGCTAATGGGGGGTTTAACAAATGAAACGAGCTTTTGAAGTGGAAAGAGGGGGTTAAACCCTTAGAAAAAATTATTATAACTTGAGAAATGACTTTGGAGTGGAAAGAACTTCAAAAGTGCGATGGCAGAGCGCGATGGAGGAAAAAAGATGCGATGTGGCGGGTCGCAAATCACAATATCACAAGTTTAAATGGATAGTGATAATGACTTAATAGAATGAACTAAAATGCACGAAGTGCGATTTGCGATGCGGTAAAGGTTGCGACCTGTGATCTGTGATGTGGTAATTTCATCGAAGTGCGATTTGTGATACGGTAAAAGTTGCGAGCTGCGATTTGCGATGCAGATGACGTGGCGGTGAAAGGAAGAAAGGGAAAAGTTGCAGTTTGTGATATGGTAAGTTCAGCGAAGTGCGATTTGAAATACGGTAAAGGTTGTGGGCTGCGATTTGCGATTTGCGATGCAGATGATGTGGTGGTGAAAGGAAGAAAGGGAAAAGTTGTGATTTTCAATATGCGATGTCACAATATCAAAATCGCAAGAACAAGCGGTAAGAGTTAAAGGTAAAAGCTAAGAGTTGCAAAGTGCTATTTGCGATTTCGCAATATCGCAATCGCAATGAACGAGCGGTAAGTGTTAAAGTAAACGTTAAATTTTGCGATTTGCGAATTGTGACGTGCGGTGGCGGGAGTCTCGAGGAGGAAGGCAGAGGTTGGGTTTTCGATGGTTTTCAAGCATTTTTTTGTTAAAACGAGTCTGGCAATAGTGACCGATAGAACAAAGGAATAATGCAGGCAAACAGCAAAGGAGAGTGGTAAGTATTCAAGGAAAAAGGTAAGCGATGCAAAGTGCGATTTGTGATTTCACAATATCGCAATCGCAAGGAACGAGCGGTAAGTGTTAAAGGTAATTGTTAAATGTTCTGATTGTGAAGTGTGACGTACGGTGGCGGGAGTCTCGAGGAGCATAGGCAGAGGTTGGGTTTTCATTGGTTCTATATAGTTCTTCACGTGTTTTTTCAAAAAAGGGTAAGGCGGCCGTGAATGGAGAAAAACATAGAAGGTTGAAGAGCTTAAGGGTGTTCGAAAGAAGGTAAGTGTAGCGCTAAGGTGAGAAGTAAAGGAGGGAAATGGAAGTGTAAGAGCAGTGCTCAGAAGTGAAGCACACCTGTGGATTCATGTACGGGAAACAGATAGAAATGCGGGATGAAATAGTGAAGGAAAGGCTTGGACATGGTAATACAAATTATTCCCCGAACTCGAACAGAAAGAAATTTTGGCCTGTGGGAAGGTCTGCCCCTACTGGAACTCTATTGACAGAGATGAGAGGGGAGATACTTGACCACAGTTTTGGAGTTTTTCCTCTATTTCACTATGCATAAGCAATTAAAACTACAGCAGCACAAAACTAAATAGCAATGAAACTTATCGAAAGCAAATCTAACTTAAATGACAGAGGCAAAACTAGCTAAATGACATAAAGGAAAAGATAATAACAACAGAGAAGCTGAGGCACATGGATTGGGCCCTAACCCATGAGCCTATCCCTCTGAACTTAAATCAATCAAATGAAATTAGTCTACTCATTTCATAAAATAATAACTGCATGCATCTCTGAAAGTTTCGATCCCTGAATAAAACAAAAAGCTCCAATAGTTCACAACAGTAATTCTGAATGGAAGTGAGACTAGGATAGACTAACTCTGCCTAGCTCTAGCTCTGCTCTATTTATTCTACAGGGCATCTACCAACAGCTCCCTAGAAAATGGTGATTGATTCCACTGGACTCCAAGTAAACCAAGACTAAGTGCTCTCCTCTTTGAGTTGCTCGACTGCCTCTGGAATTCGAATTGTTGGAGAATGATCCTTGGGGATCCTTCAGCTGCTTGTAGAATTTGAATTGCTGGAGAGAATCTTTGGGATCCTTCGGTTTCCTTTGAGGGTGGACAATCCTCCTATAATTTCTCCTTGTTGTCTCCTCCAAGTCTTTGTGATAAAATCTTTATAAAAATTCTTAATAAATCATGATTTTTTGCACTCAACCTTATATTAGGCACTCAGAGTATGTTAGCCTTAATCACCACCTATATTAGCATCATAAACCCAAATAATAATAAAAATGCAAGAAAAATAGATCTAAGAAGGCAAAAAGGTGACTATTAACCCCTCCAAATATGTCTAATGATGGAGCTCATCAGTCATCCAATCATTACTCATGTCAACACACCTCCCTTGCAAAAAACAAATGAATATTCTGAGTTACTCATCCCTCGTCACGCATCAAAAACTCCACTCTCATCCAAGTTTCACAAGTTCATGAATAACATAGTTGTAATTAGATCCAGGGTCAATTAAAATGGAAACAACTTGATTGCAAATCCTACATTCCATCTCAATGATGGAAGCTTGATGGTCGGCCTATATGTTGTTCACGACTACATATATCCTAGGTATACTTTGTGCTACATCCCCAACAGTACGAGCTTGTTCTTTACTATAGATTTGTGGCCTCGTATCCTTCTAGTGTGGGAAATATACCTTACAGCGATTTTATCTACGTGTCCAACACTTCAACGACTTCATGTCATAAAATCTATTTTTTCCTCCTATAGGTTGATACACATGGCCTCTTTTAGTCGGTTCGAGTTTTGGTTGAGATTGAATTGTACTGCCTAAGGTTGTGCCTCCATTTACTTTAAGTTTTCATTTTCATTCCTTTCTTATTCCATCCTTCTTTATTCTTCCTATTACCCTCTGGCTTCCAAAAAAATTTGAATTCTGGATTGCATCTTGATTGCTCAAAGAAATGCTTCAATTTTTTTATGGAATCCTCTAATGTCTGAGGTTCATCAAATTCAATGTGATACTTGAAATACAAAGGTATCTCGTTGATAAACCTCTAGAATTTTGATTTATCATCCTTCGTCTAGGGTACATATCACAAAAGCTCTAGGAACATGGTGACATATTCATCATCTGACATTTTTCCCATCCTAAGCTCATAAAATTCATTTGCTTTGATGTCAAAGTATCTCTCTAATAAGTACTTTTTCCAAAATGTTTCTATGAATTCATACCATATCAGATCTTCTTATTGTATATTTTTCATATTTTTCACGTCCTCCCACCATATATCAAATTTTCCTTACAAATTGAATGTGGCTACCCCTCCTTCATATTCTTAGAATAATTGTCAATCCCAAAGAACATGTTCATCCCTAGCAACCAAGATTTTGCATCTTTGGATTTCCTCATTTCACCATCAAAATTAGGGGGTTTAGCCTTCTTAAATTCTTATAGCATGTGATCTTCCTCCTTCTTGTATTGATGATGAGGCCTCCTAGGGGAGAATCAAAGTGTTTTCTATGAGTACTAACTCCCCTCTCAAGGGTACTCACTAGAGTATCTCCTCTCACTGTATCACCACTTTCCCACATGTGACTCTTCCTTGATCGGCTTCCATATACTCCATTTGTTTATTCATGCACTTCCTTGTGTCATTGTTTACTTCCAAGTTTAGATTCCAATACTTGTTTCCCTTGCCTATATAGTTTTGAAAGGCTCTATAAGCTAACAACATTGACCTCTACTTTCCTTTCTTGTGTCTTGACCAATCTTTCATTGTTATCTTTGTAACTTCTTAGTTTGGCCTTCAGGCTCCTAAATGTGTCTACCTAATCGGGAGAGTCTCCCTCCCCATGTTTCCTAGTTGACCTCTACCATATTTCTGACCTTTCTTTTGGCTCATGTTGGGATCTGTCGAAATATACTCAACCATCTTATTTTTCATTCCCTTATCCTATGTGTATATGTGATGTATTAACATCAATGCATGCAATAGAGGAAATTTCAACCTAAAAGTGGCCTCCTAAGGAAAAATAATAAAATAATAGTTAAAATAATAAAATAAGAGTTATGAATTTTTGAGGGAAAATAAGAAAACTAATTTTTAATTGTATTTTTTGCTCATCTCCTTATAGTTTTACTCATATTTCAAGTGTAGACACTCATTGGATGCGGAAATAAATTCCACATCCAACGAGTACCCATTATGCATACTTTTGAGTACTCGTTGGATGTGGAATTTAATTCTGTATCCAACTAGTGTCTACACTTGAAACTTGAGTAAACCTATAAGAATATAAGCCAAAAATACAATTAAAAAATAGTTTTTCTTATTTTCCCTCCAAAATATTTACATATACCCCTTTTTAAATCTAACAGATTTTGATTAGTTTACATATTATGACATGAAAATTTCATGGGCACTTTTAGGCTAAAATTTCCTCTAATTCAACTTTTAGATACATCGAATAGAGATGCATCATTCAAATTTCATCTACACTTGTTGCTACTAACACAAATTATTAGGGTTTAAGCATTTTCCTTGAATACATTGTCTATGCATGTGCAAAATCAAGTAGAGATATACTCATTTTTAACCCTGAGACCCATTGAAGTTGGAACCTTGCTTTAATACCACTTGTAACACACCCCCTTACTTCTCTTAAACTGAGGAGGTGGTTTTTAGTTAGACCCAAATCCCAAGGTGCGGTGATGAGAATGGGGCTTAGAAGTTTATCAATTTTATTTTTTTCTAAGACAGTTCTATAACTAATATAGATGTGAATTTAGGTACAAAGTTCCCAAAAAAATCAAGTCAATAATGGAATATGCTTTTGATTTAAAAGGTTCATAAATATATCAATACATTATAGTTTTGACAAGGTCCCTATATCCAATTTATTATTTATTACTAAATCCAGAGTCAGAATTGGACATCAAATAAGACTTTTGAGAGTGTAGTTTCAAACAACCCAACTTAATGGTAAATTTCCTTTAACTCGAACCAAAATTAAAATGATGAATAGTGAGTGCACCTTTTTAACAGAATGGGAAAATGGATCCTAGATTAGCTAAACTACTCTATGAATTTGAGATGTTTATAAATGACACTAGTTTCTCACTTGAAGACCTACTGAGAAGAAAGTAAGGATATGTCCAAGATTTGTATATGTTGAAAGAAAGGATATGTCCAAGACTCGATGCAAGATTTCTAAATGTTGAAGGAATGATTGGTTCGACAATATGCAATATTGAGTAATAAAAGATATATTGTACTCTCTAAGCACGTGTTCAAAAATAGTTTTATTTATTAATTCTAAAATATCGTGGAAAGAATCATAAAATATAGAGAATTTTTTCTCTCTCATGGACATTTATATGTTTGTTGGGATACTAAGCACCACCAAATCCAGAGTTATAATTTCTTCAAGTATCACTGCTACCTAATGGGCCTCTAAATTAGACACAAATTAAGGCCCATCTAACCTTTCTTAGGCACGTGAAGGCTTTATTAAATCTCTCCTTATACACTTAATAATGATTTTTTAGCTTTAATATGTTGTTCTTAGGAAGGTTTAGAGATAATTGCATATTTGTGTGTAATATTATTTATTTTTGAAGAATATGTTGAGAATATTGGGAAGATTATGAATATTTGGAGGAGGAGATAATCTAGGGATTGCTTCCTACTACAGGAGGATCAATATTGGAGAATAAATTAACAAAATATTATGAACTTATTGACAAATTCTGGAGCTCCAATGATTGAGAAAATCTAAGAATGTGTTTCATGTCATTTAATGCAGATTCCTAGTGTTGGGAACCAAATCCACTATTTGAGGGATTTTGGAGGGGAAAACTTCCTCATTTCAAGGAGAATGCTTCCTCGTCATTTTGTATAAGTATCAATTCTAATTGGGCTCTAGGGGCAAGTATTTTTTAGTCTTATTGTGGATAAAACTTGTTTTTTTCATCTCCACTTGTAGAAATTATACAACAAGCATGTATATCTTGGATTCACCTGATCTAACAATTTGCTAAATTTAAATACTAAATCGCTTCTACAAATCTTTGTGGAATTAAAAACATAATCACCAATTACATAAGCATGAAGAAAGGTCAATCACACACAACACAGATAATTTTCCGGGGAAAGATTATAGCTAAAAACCTCACTATCTTCTATTGTATATTATATCATGGATCATGAAACAATTACATACAAAACTCCAATCACAAGAGCTCTCAGTACATCAGCTAATTGTCTCACACTGTCATACAAAAATTAGCAAATCACTTGCTCAATTTACTGTCTCCAGATAGCCTGCCTCCACTGCGCAATCGTTGATGGTAAAGAAGCCTGAATAAGGGATAAATTTCATGCCTTGACATCGTAAATATCATGGGCTCATCCAATGTGTGTGTGCTTTCATGTGTGCAAGCGAATAATGTCACAACTGATGGTTAACTTCCCTTTCACCTAGAACTCAACTGGGTCTCCATTGGATCTGACATGCATGCAGTTAATAATAGTAAAAACATCAGTTGCAAATGAGATCACTACATGTGAATTAATTAATATTTAATTCACTTGATCTCTCACTAGTGTATCTGCAGTTACAACTAGCACAACTGACTTTAACTCACTTAACTGAGTTAAACTGATTTATAACTTGCACAACTAATGTACCACTGCACTTCTAACTCTGTTACAACTAGAATCACTCAGATACAACTAAATTAAATCTGCATGTCCCACCAACCAACCACTTAACTCGAAATTCACTTAGCTAACTGATTTTCCACTTCAGTTAACTATTTCCAAGTTCTCATTGAGAATAGATTATAGTTTAATGTCCATCTAATATTAAGGCATAATAAAAATAGACATGCACATACATCTATAAATAGACATACACCTAAAAATAGCCTATGTGAGCCCCACCCTAGTGTAGGTGTTTAATTATCACTAGGATCATGGATGTTGTTTCTGGATGCTAATTTCACTGTTCTTGTTGCAAACTTCAACACCACTTTCATTTCTAGCAGGGATGTACTTGGATTGGTTAAAATAATGAAGTTTGGTGCCATTTCTAGCTTCTAAACCTTGGTTTCTTCCATAAGAATCTGATTCTCCTTGGGCTTGACCATCCCAGGAGCCTCAGAGCCCTCTTTCACAATTTCTTTATGCTCTTTTCACTTCTTATTCACATGCATCTCTTATTCTTGTTTTGTCTATTTCTGTATTTAGTATTGGCGCTTTTCTTGTTGTACGATTTAGTTAAATGATTGAAGTGAGTTATTTTGAAGGTTATTTACAGATTAACAAGCATTATACATCCTTATAATAAGTTTTTAAGGTCATGTTCATCATTGAGCTACTTGGATTTGGTTATTGGTTCACGAATATATGATATCTGGAAATGCCTTGTCGCGAAATAGTAGTAATTTTCTGCTATTTATTTGATGAGCTTCATTTGAGTTTATTCCACTTGTATTAGGTCATAAAAAAACTCAATTTAATAACAAATTTACCACATTTCATTTTCACTTTATTAGTTTAGGTATTTTATAGGTTAACTATCTCACTAGTTCTTGAATTTCCAGTTTTTAGAGTAGTAATTTTTTGTTATTTTTTAGCAAGTGTGAATAGGAGTATTTTGGACTGATTCCACTTGGAATGGAAACCTAATACATCCTAATTAATAAAAATAAAAAAAATCCCATCACAATTTCATTTGATTTACTTATTCATTTGGTGAATTTTCTCCTAAATAGGACTTCATGTAGCAAAAACAGAACTTCCTATAGCAAAAATAAAACTTCTTGTAGCACATGTAAACTTGGCCAGATTTGCTCCCAAAGCTTAGTTTTTGTATCTTAGGCTTGAATCATGACCCCTGGGATCTAAATCCATGATTGAGGAAGAATAAACACCACTTAGGACAAGCATTTTTACAAAGTATATTAGGCATATTTATTGAATCCATGCTCTTAGGATTTCAATTACAAATTGTTGTTCTTGCCCAAGATTAATTTCTTTTCAAAGAAACGCTTCCATTTCTGCAATTATTTTAGGCTTTGATTTCATGGCATTCACTCCATTACATCATATCAACAAAAGAATGACACATTGTATGTTGCACATATAGTTTTGATACCTCTTAAGTTTGTATAAACCCCGGGTTGATAATTAAAGTTGTTAGCCTTGGGAGTTGCAACATTCTTGTTTCAATATTGATTCATTTCTTGTTGTCAAAGTATGCATTTTTTTCTTCCCTAGTCGATTCGTTTCTTTTCTTTCTGCAAAAACAAAAAGATTTGCATCAGGAATATTTCATTTCAAAAACAGAAAATCGCATTGCAGTAGCATTCTTATTCAAAAAAAAAAGTATTTTCTCCAACACCAACCCTCCCATTTGATCACATGGTGTAGTAACGACCACATCACCATCCACTTTTACAAGTAGAATAAGAAGAGGTGGTAGATAAGGTATAATAAATACATGGAGATGATGATAATGAATAAGATCCTCTTGTATTTCCCATTCAAGATATTGATGTCAGTGTGCATATGAAGAACATCCCTCCATCTTTCCTTCCCAAGTTCCATGGTATGATGTCAAAGGATCCGAAAACCTTTCTCTTGGAATTTGAAATCCTTTGGAGATCTTATGGTTACTTACTAAACACTTAAAAATTGAGATTTTTTTTACAACATTGAAGGATAAAGCTCTTAAATGGTTCATGATTTTAGGGACTAATTCAATAATATCATGGAATGATATGTAAAATATATTTCTAGAAAAATATAAATATCATGATCTTAAAGAAGAAATTTTTAGAATTAATCAAAAATAATATGAGAACCTCGGAAGATCTAAAAGAGAGGTTCATGTATAATGTTAAGAGGGGAAAATTACATCATTTAGGATCTGACACACTAAAAACCCTCTTACTTAGAACAATTAGGGATGAGTGGATTAATATCCTTGATCTCATGAGTGGGGGAGATGTATACCAATTATCATTTGATGAAATTTTTGAAACATGAAAGCGCATATCAAGAAGAAGGGAACAAGTAAGTAAATCATCATCAACATTGGTAAGTCAATCTGAACTTGGAAATTGTAGAAAATATCTAACACAGCTATAATACCATGTAGAAATTATATCAATGGATTCAATCCAATCATGAAATGTACTAAAGCAAGATATTTAATCCTTCTACAATATTTGCGGAATATAAAACACGATCACTCAATCACATGCAAGTAAGAGAAAGAAGTAAATCAATACACAAGACTAGATATTCCTGGGGAAAGAAACTGCTCAAAACCCCTCCATCTTTCTTGTATAATCAACCAAGGAATCATGAAACAATACAATGTATTTTTGATCACCACAACCTCATACACTCTACCAATTGCTTCACACTGATCTAGGAAAAATTGGACAATCACATAGCCAATTATTAGCCTACTCTCAGCCTACCCTGCTTACACAATCCCTAGAGAATTAAGCCCCTATTAAATAGGAAATTCAGCCTTCCTTGATTGTGCAATTCATCATGGGCTTATTGTGGTTTTATAACTGCATCAGGGCAGTTTGATAAAAATACAACTGATAGTTTACTTCCCTTGAACCTTTGTCTCAACTGGGTCTCCACCAGAATTAGCATGTAGCTATAAATAGTGAATCATCAGCTACTTGGTATATCACTACTAGTGAATTAAATCTATTTTAATTCACTTGATCTTCCACTAGCTCATCCAACAGTTAGAACTAGTTAAACTTATTTTAACTCAATTAATGTGAGTTAACTGATCCCACTCACACTACAGTAGTGCTACAACTGCAACTGGACCCTGTTAATAATAGAATCAATCTACATGCCTATACTTTTATCCTCAACTCGAAATTTTTGAGCTAAATAAGTCTATCACACTTAGTTAACTATTACAATTTGTTATGAGATAAGATTACAATTAATTTTCCAATTTATTTAAAAATTGGTTTTCCCACTAATGTATTGCTAGGATCCATCACTGCGTGACCTGTCATCCCACACCAATGTGTGTGTTGTTTCTGGATGCCAATTTCATTGTTTCTTGTTGCAAATTTCAACACTCCCTCTCAACAAGAAAGGATTAAATATGTCCCGATCTCATACCTTTTGAATGTTCTTTCATGCAACACTTCCTAGTGTTGTTTTCACATGCAACTCTCCTAAAACTGAATAGCCTCCAAACAACTAAATTAGTATAATGCATATGTCATCAGAGTCTTCTGACTACTGCTAGCTACTGCACATATATATTGGACTCTCTGCGATGCTGACATCTACATCCATGCACTTTGCACTGCTGCCAAATCTGATATGCGCTCCAGTATCTCTCACCTGTCACTCTAATTTTTTTCTCCCTGACATATGACTGCATCAATATAACCGATCCTTCCTGCTACTATTGTACTATGGGCTCCTTGTAGCCAGGTTCGATCCATGAGACACACCATCTCAATGGACCCTACCCAATTTTCTTCTTGGGATTATATCTGCACATCTCCCCACCTCACACTTGGAGGTATAGTTGCATGTACTCCCTCTACCCATCTGGCTCGAAATTTCCCCTTCCTGGAGGTCTCTGCTTGAGTCACCTTGTAGATCTACCTGGATCCAACCACTGACTTCCCCAATGGTCTTGGGACCACTTCCCATGCATTGTTTCTGATAATGGATTCATACTCCTCAACCATGGCATCAACCCATGTTATCTACTGCATTACTTCCTCAAAAGAGGATGGTTCTGTCACAATATACTTTCTCATAAGAGCTATGTATCCATTATACATGTATGGGGACCTTCTTTGCTTCCGTTGTGATGTAGGTGCACCAACATGCTTTGTTGCATCTAGCATCAATTTTTCGGCCTCTCTGGTGTGCTTCCTACCATTTCTAGTGGATGGCTCCGCATGAGTGGTTTCTACCACTCCATGGTCCTCTGCTTGTGGTTGCTCCACATCCTAAGGTTCATCCTTTGGAACTAAGAGTTCCTCATCTGCATGTAATTCAAGCTCCCTCTCAAAAGACAATCGCATGGATTTCTCATACTTCCCCATGGTACATCCCTTTCATGTGTCTATCTGCGCAAGAGCACCCTTTGGAAGACCTGTAGAAATCTACTGCATGATCCTCAAAGCACTGTGGTGTAGAGGGCCCAATCTCCTATGCCATAACTCACATGTATCCCGGATGGGCCACCTTCCATGATTTACTGCTCAATGTTGCGCAACCATCTACATAAAGTTTGTAGAGGTTCTTCACACGAACCCCAATCATCTTTACCTATGATGTGGCTTTGTGACGAAGGAATGTCTTTCCTTCATTGAAAACCACATCATATCCAAGATCCTCCAACATAGAAAATGAAACTAAATTCGTTTTCAAGCCTAGTACATGCATTACATATTTTAATAAGAAAGGTTTACTTGACTGTCTCTGGAAAGTAACTGTACCAATACTGGTAGCATTATACCTCCCTTCATCACCCATCTCTATGTGCATCTAAAGATCCTTCTCCTCCAAGCTACTAAAGATTTCTTTGTTTCCCTTCATGTGGAAATATGCTCCATTATCCAAGTACCACATAGATCCCATCACAGTTAATGCCATGCATGCGCTGAGAGAGAACTCCAACTGAAAATGTGAGGCAAAATCTTCACCCACTACAGCTCTCGGAGCCTTCTTGTTGTTCTTCTTCTTTTGTGGACAATTTTTGGCATAGTGTCCATGATCATGACAGTGAAAACATTTCACCTTTGACATGTCACGCTTCTTTCCTTCTTTTCCGGTCTAAAATTTGGAATTGGACTTCCTCCCATTCCCCTTATTTGTCTTACCAGCCAAGGCACAATTTTCCTCATCGTCAGTCTTAGATGAGGATCCATCCCTGGTATTTCGCCAAAAATCTTCTTGTACTAAATCAGACCAAAGTCGCTCCCAATCTGGTAACTTCTCCCTCCCATTCACAGAGTCCTGGTAACTATGTCAACTCTTTGGAAGGCCTAGAAGTGCTAGGCTCACCAAGTCATCATCGGCTACAGTAATCCCAACACTTACAATATCATCTCAACATTGAGTGAACTTGGTAAAGTATTTATGGATTGTGTCACCCTTCTCCATTTTTATTTTCCTGAGCTTGTCCTTGAGTGCCAATTTTTTGTGGTCGCTACTACTTTGAAACGGATCTATCAAGGCATTCCACATAGCATATGGAGTTTCCTTTCCATGGAGACTCGAGATAATATGATCTCAAACTCCCTCTAACAAGATCCTCCTCACCTTTGCTACCTTCTTTGTCATGCATCAAGAAGTTGGGAATTTGTTGCTGCGGGCTTGGGAATTTCATTATCTATGAATTAATTCAACCCACTGTCCTCCAACACTACCTCCATCCTTTCCTTCCATGCAATATAATTCGAACTACCCTCAAGTGCATATTCAAGTCTCAAGCCATTAAAATACATCTTGATCTGCTTATAGCTTCAAATAAAGTACCTACAAATTTGAATACTTTTCAACACAAACTCAATTTCTTCTCCACTATTGTGATTCCTGGCACTCTAATACCATGTATAAAATCTCTAACACAACTATAATACCATGTAGAAATTACATCAATGGATTTAATACGATCATGCAATGTACTAAAGCAAGATATTGAATCCTTCTACAATATTTGCAGAATATAAAACACGATCGCTCAATCACATGCTAGTAAGAGAAATAAGTAAATCAATATACAACACCAGATATTCCTGGAGAAAGAAACTACTCAAAGCCCCTCCATATTTATTGTATAATCAACCAAGGAATCATGAAACAATACAATGTATTTGTGATCACCACAACCTCACACACTCTACCAATTACTTCACATTGATCTAGGAAAAATTCGACAAACACATAGCCAATTATCAGCCTACCCTGCTTACACAATCCCTAGAGAATTAAGCCCCTATTAAATAGGAAATTTAGCCTTCCTTGATTGTGAAATTCATCATGGGCTTCCTGTGGTTTTATAACTACATCTGGGTAGTTTGCTAAAAATACAACTGATAGTTTACTTGCCTTGAACTTTTTTCTCAACTAGGCCTCCACTAGAATTAGCATGCATGCAGCTATAAATAGTGAATCATCAGTTACTTGGTAGATCACTACTAGTGAATTAAATCTATTTTAATTCACTTGATCTTCCACTAGCTCATCAAACAGTTAGAACTAGTTAAACTTATTTTAACTCAATTAATGTGAGTTAATTGATCCCACACACACTACACTAGTGCTACAATAGAAAATGGACCTTGTTAATAACATAATCACTCTACATACCTATCCTTTGACCCTCAACTCGAAATTCTTGAGCGAACTAAGTCTATCACACTTAATTAACTATTACAAGTTGTTATGAGATAAGATTACAATTAATTTTCCAATTTATTTAAAAATTGGTTTGCACCCTAATTTATCGCTAGGATCCATCATTGTGTGAATTGTGATCCCACACCAGTGTGTGTGTTCTTTCTGGATGCCAATTTCATTTTTTCTTGTTGCAAATTTTGACAGAAATTTGCTTGACAACTTTAAAACAAAAATTCTTAGCAATCTAAGTGAGCAAGTAAAAATGTTAAGAATGCAGAATGAGGAAAAATAAGATGTTGATCTTTGTGTTGTCCATGAAAAATCCTATTTCCCATCATTACCTAGGTTGAAGGAATTTTACCAAGAAGAAAATGGAGAAATTAAATCGCCAAAGAAGCTATTTTATGTAGATCCAAGAATAATATGGTAGCCTAGTCAACCCGGTATGATGTAAGATCCTAATTCATAATTTTAGGGTTGTGCACACCCATCTAAAAGTAATTTGAACACACCCTTTCCTTGGATACCTTAGCCATGTCAACCCCAAAACCAATCGTGGCAACAAGGGTGGCAAGAACCTTATGGGATAAATCCACAATATCCTCAATATCCTCCATACCCAACTTTGTGCTATCCCTATCATCCACCTCCACCACAACCAAAACCTCAACCACATCCATTTCAAAGGTCCACTCCCACTCAACTACTTGTACCACCATTTCCAAACCCACACAAGGAAGTATCTTAGCCCACTTACAATGTTGAGGTACAACACTTCCAAACATATCCTCTTTATCTAAATGATATTCATCTTAGTTAAAGAAAGGTATTTCAAAATAGATATTCTCTTGATGTCATTGAAGGAAAAAATTCGGAAGAAGAAGATTCAAATGAGGTGATCAAAGAATCATGGGTTTCACTTGATGGAGAGAAGACATCAGAATCAAAGATCGTGAAGGTTCCCTCATGTTTACCATCAAAAGGCTCCATGTGTTCAAGAGAACAATCAGTGAAAAGAGAAAGATTTGAATTTCATGGTAGAATAGGACATAGAAAGAGATCAAAATGTGCAAGAGGACCAGGGGCATCACAACTATATTGAAATATGGTTTCAAACAATGACTCATTTGCAGCAACACACTCTTCTTCAACAATTTTTGATCTCCTCTCAGTTAAAGAGTTTGGTCTCTCACATTCAGGTACATTTCAAAGCATATATTTTGAGCCTACATATGGGTTTATATGTCATCTTAATGTGCACATGGCTCCATTGGAAGTATTCCTACACTTGAAAGAGGTTTTGTTTTACCAAGTAGAGTAAGATGAAAAAAGAAATAAAAAATAGAAAAAGAGAAAAATAAGAGGAAGAGAATAAGGTCTTAGGTAAAAACATATTTTTAGGCGCCTGAGATGGGCTCATTGATTGAAAACCTCCATGAGGTGGTCAATGGGTTGGAAAAAAGAGAAAAATAAAATATCCTAGGTGAGAACCTTTTTTGAGGCGCCTAGGCAGACCTACTATTTGAAAACCTCATTGAAGTAGCTAGTAGGCCTATGAAAAGAAGAAGAAAAAATGAAAATGAAAAGAAAAAAAATATTTTCTCCATGTATCTCTCTCTAATGAATGCGGGTACTCTCCAACCTTTGCAAGCAACAAAAACAAGTTGGCACCAAAAGAAAAAGTTGGTAAAAAATCTAGTCAAAGGAAGAAAAACTTGGACTTTCTCCTCCTTTGCTCGGATGCTCCAAAAGGACCAAGGTCATGCCAATCCATCACCCTTGTCCATTTCTAACATACACCCATAATTTCCAATCTTTTCTCATTCATTTTCCTCGTTGTCCTAAAATGCTACACGAAAACTTGCTTTTGCTATAGGAAGTCTTATTTTTTAGAAGAAATTTGTTTTTATTATTTCTTGGAAACCGTGAAACCGTTGGAAAATTTATTTCAAGGGGAGATGCATATGGATGATGGTAACATGCTCAAGAAATTTCAGCAAGTTCTAGTGCACACTTTATGAGAAATCAACCTCCATTACCTACAACCTTTTTTATTTTTTCTCAAGATTCGTGCATCCAATGGTCGGGATTTTTTATGGGGAGGTTCATAAGGATGATGGTAACATGCTAAAAAACTTTTAGGTCAATTTAGTTTACCGTTTGAGATTTATGGATAAAACAAGTCTGCTACAAGGGGATTGTCCTGAAATGCTATAGGAAGTCTTGTAGATGCTACATGAAGTGGATATGATTCGAGGAAAGGGTAAAATGTAATATTCCCAATTTTTCACAAGATAATTGGAATATTAGAGTTCTTAATTTTCTTATTTAATTAAGTAAATAAAAGGGTTTAGGGACCCATAATCCTCAAAGATGAATAAGATCCACTTTTGATGTGTGAATGTGGATTAATTAAACATATATCTACATAATGGAGTAGTGGAGCAGCTACTAATGTGGATGGAGTGGAGATCATGTCTCATTAATGAGATAGATCATGGAGGTTGAAGCAGTCAACTGAGATCATGGAGGGAATCTAATGTAAGATCATAGAGCATTCATGATGAATTGATGGAGGAAGTAGTGCATTTAATGCACACAAGATGAAGAGGGTGCACATTGCATGTAGACATGATGGAGGACTTGTAGAGACAACGCAGTCAACCATGGAGGATTATGTCCACATGAACAGTGCAGTTTAGAGGTGGGCCAGGGCTTGGGAAGGCTCACTTTGTATATAAGGAAGATGAAGGCAACATTGGAGGCAGGCTTTAGTTTCATTACTTGTGATCTGTTTAGATCTAGAGTTGTCTTTTGACATTCCATGCTCCTTTGTGCTGTTTAGCTAAGTCTACAGTGTTTTTTAGCACAGGGTGTTCCCGAATGGGAATCCCACCCTCACCCATGGCGGACTTGTGTACCTACTCTGGGAAGGTTATTCTGAGCTGCTATTCATCATCAGGCATTGGTTTCATAGTGTTCTTACTCTCTGCAGAACATCCATATTCAGTAATTATGCAATTTTTGAAGATCAGTTTGGGAGGAGAAGGTTATCTTCTGTGTTTTAGTTGGAGAACCAGTGAAGGATTATTCCTATCACCTTGAGCTTCAAGATCAGCATTCCCAGGGATTTATTTTAGATCTGGCATCAGACCAAATATTATTGACCTCCTATCAGCAGCAGTCCCATCAAGGATTGCGCAGTCCATCATTGTAGATCTAGAGTAGGAAGGAAGTTTCTAGCATTTCAGCTATGAATCCTATGAGGGATCATTCCCTCACTTTTCCATCGCTATTTCCATCATCCTGGAGCTTATTGCAGCATATTTCAGCAGGAATTGAGTCTCTCCCTCTTGTACCGCGCAATTTCTTTAGCATTTTCATATTCAGTTGCTACATTTTGAGGAGGAGGAAGAAGAGACAAGATCTCAAGCTTCTAGCTTGTAGATTTGAAGGAGGGATCAACCCTCAAAGCTTAGATCTAGTTGTACATCATATTGCAGCCATCATATGATCAGATCTGTATAACCCAACAGACCAGGGATCAAACACCAAGAGGGTAAATTTTCAATCTCATAGATCTGGAATTTCCTTTCTGGGTTATCTTGGGTTGCCATCATAGAACCCAGATCTTGAATCTTGGCATTGTTTTGGGAAATGATACCCTAAAGGTCTTGTGTTGACAACCTTCACAGATCAGGGGCATGCCATTACAAGAAGGACTCACTTAACCAACTTTTATGCTGAAAACTAGATACTATTGGTTGCAGAACTTACCTAGAAGTCCCTCAGTTGATGTAGATCTCGCGGGGTGCAAACCCCCTGCAACACTTTGTGCTATGAAACCTATAAATAAATAAATAACAAACACAAAAACCTAGTTGTACAGCATATATAGATCCTAGATATTAGTGAAAACCATGCATAATATCATAAAAGCAATATTAAATGTTAATTAATGATTATTACACATGTATAAAGAATCATAGACACGTAACATCGGGAACAAGATGGTTCTTCTCATTATGAATGACATGTATAGTAATCAAAACGTGGAGAGACCACCTGAATCCTTCCATGGCCTTCGAGCATACCATCCTCTGGATCTGTCCATCCCTAGCCTCTCAAGAATTCTTCCAATATGTGTGCACAATAGATGTCATATAGGATGATGAACATCTCAAGGAAACAAGGGTTTCCTGAATATACCTGGGAAGTGCAGGAGGCATGAGAATATCAGACTTGAATAGGGCTCCAACAGGGTATATATCTATATTTTTCTCTCTCCCTTAGGGCATTCCTTTGAGGGGCTTTTATACTCCCTCAAATTAGATTCTACAATTGGGAAGAGTTAGGCCACGGGTTGGGGTGGTTAAATTACTGGAATAACCATCAACCCTGCCTCAAAAATAGGGAAAATATATATTTTTTAATGATTAAAAAGGTATACACGGATCTCTATGAATGGACTTGCGTGTATACACGAAAAATTCTGGGCAGAGTCGTGTATGGGTTTTAAGAAATTTTTTTTTGAGAAAATGTTCAAGTCTGGGGGAAAGGGTGCCCAAGGCCAAAGTGTAAATCATCAAGTATACAAGGGTGATAAATGATGTTATAACAGATGCCCCCTAATATATGAGGTCAGAAGGGGTACATGATGGCCAAAATGTATTATGTGCATAGAAAAAACCTTGCAAGGACTAGAGAAGATTTCACCAGATTTCAACCTACCAAAAAACCAGTGAGAGAGATCAGAGAGATAGCTCGTGTCTGAGGCAGGCATACCCATGCTCAGTGAAATAAAATCATGTCCGCATATGAAATACAGAGTGGATCCAATATGTATACAAGTATAGTTGAAATGTAAAGTACAAAGTGAATCATCTGACCATTGCCCGAAAGTACAAGCCAAAATCAAGTCCAAGTATCATATATAAGATTGATCAACGATGTTGCAATGAATATCTGATCACAAAAGTAACAACTGAATCTCCAAGTACCAAATCATAAGTGGTAGAACAAATGGTACAATCACGCAACTCGGGAGCCAACATATAAGATGCTGCTGTGGTGAAACTGCAACATATAAAGGTGGATGATTTCACTGGCAGAAAACTGAAGAAGTTGTCAAAGTGAACCGAATCATGCTGATGCAAACCCAAGGTCTTCATCGATCACTATGGCACAATTCTACACAATGGGAATAAATGAGCTGAATTCGACCATGTGAGAAATCGTTTGATTACCAGTCATTGATGTATACCGTTAACAAACACAAGACAACCCACCGATAATGATAATGAGTGTCAAGGTGCCCCAGTACAATCTAGCAAGTGTGAATAAATGAGTTGAGGTCGAACACTTGAAATAATCTATCAATCAGGAGGCAATTATGTATCCTCACTATCGATAGCAAAGAGTCTGCCACTAATGACTACAAACCCTAAGGTAATGACAAAAGGACTCTAGACCTTATTCCCAGAGTAATGAGTCAAGGTCAATGGGAAAAGATCTGCTGGAAGGAAGGCATTAAGGCATCCCACATCAGTCTAGCGCGAGTGTAACCCGTAGGCCAAGATTTGGAAGAAATCGGATGAAGTAGAGTCAAGTAACCAACCCGAAGTACGTTTCCGGCATGCACAAGATGAAGTTAGTGCACGGCAAAAACCCTCTGAACCAACCAATAATTAAAGCTGACAAAGAGTCGAGATATCCACCGATAGGGTCAAATGGAAATCAAGGTACTGCACGAATCCCAGGTGTGATAATGTGAGCTTATGTCGAACACAAGGGAAACCACTCAGTCAAAGACCCATGATGATGATCAAATGTTGAGCATAAGGTCACCTATCAATGACATAAATAGGGCCAGGGTGCAGCTCTAGGTTTTCTCTCAGAGCAATATGTCGTAGTCGATAAGAGACAAACCCGCTGGCAAGAAGTCAATGGAGACCTTCTCAAACCAGCACGAGCAAAGGACCAAACATCTGATGTGATAGAACAATATACTGACAAGACTGGGAAGGTCGACTGAAAAATGAGTCAAGAGACACCGCAAAAAGGCCGACTCAGGTAAACATCCCTTGAACAAAAGCACGACTCATGTTGACTATGGCAGCAAATGAGAACTTTGTATAAGTTTGTCATGCAGGAGACATAAACAAACCCTCCATATGATTGGAAGAGATAACCAACCGGGGGAGAACTGACTCATAAAACAAGGTTATGGCTTCTCCTATGTCAAAAACTAAAACCATCCCAAATGAAGGAAAGACATAGCTTTTGTGCTTTGTTCAAGGGCGACAAAACTGACACTACTGAGCTGCCATCAAAAATGGAAGTAACATCCCGTTCTCACTCTTTTTCAAATATTCAATTTTTTTGTTTTTTTACATATTCAAAGCCTAAAAAGGAATAAAAGAATGCTATATTACAATGGATAGAACCAGTATCATGAAACATATGCACTAGTTCCTGGGATAGGAACAATCTTATGCTCAATGCAAGGTGGCGGAAACTGGTAAGTGATACTCAAAGGAATGTTCCATCCATGGGTAAAAAGGTGTCAAGTCGCAGTAGCTAAGTGATTGCATGGTTAACTTGTACAGAAAGACATGGTCAAAAGATGGCTTAAACATTGATTCAATATGAAATGTAGTAATACAACTCGACAACATAAGGGAGCTTCTAGGGAAATGGCCAAAAAAAATGATAGCGAGGAAGAAGAAGAATGAAGCTTCGACGCATAAGTCATGGCGAGACTAAAGAGGACTCTCGAGCCTGCATAAATTGCAGCATGGGCGACAAATTCTTGTGAGGAACTAACTAGGAAGCCTATGTAAAGGAAGGCTCTACCACCAAGTCATGATGAAAAAATCGGCGAGTGAAATAGGTTAAGTACTCATGACATGATGGGATCGACCGTATGGCAAGTGATCAGAATGGAGGCTAGTATGGAGAATGCAACGAAAAGTGGAATCCCTAACCTATATGCCAGTTCAAAATCATATACCTGCCATGATAGGTCAACGGCCATGGATCCAAAGAAAAACCATAAAAATCTTGAATTCAGCAAAATGTACCTGAAAAATACCTTGCCCAACACTTACAAGAAAAATGGTTATACAGTCTTAAACAGATTCGAAAAATAAGCACAAAGAAATTTTGCCAAAAAATTTCAAATTCTGGGCATAAATACACCATTTACCTCATATTTGGGTCATTTTCACATTACAGAAGTGGAGAAGGAGCTTTTGGAGAAAAAATTCCTTTTCTCAAAACCAGAGCAATCAGCCATCAAATCGTGCCAAATCAACCAGGTAAGCTCTAAATTCATCCTTGTCATCAATTTAGTTCCATTTTAAGGTAAAAATTTAGAAATTTGACTGTAGGAAAGATATGTTTTGATGAAACCCTCTGCACATACCCGAGTTCGTGTGGACGAACCAGCGTATCATACGTAACTGTGTATAAGCGAAGCCGCATATGCGCAGACCGAGAATTTAAAATTTGAACCTAATCAAGGATTTAATGATTTTTCTCAGGATGAATATTAGCTGAAGGGAGCATGAACATAGTCCCATCGACAATGAAGTGATGGAAGATCAAAATTCGCTCGATATTCTTCAAAATTTTGGATTGCTCAAGTTTTTCAAAATGCCAAACATGAAAATTAATGTCTAGTTGCTTCAAATGTTGGTATATTACTAGGAGCCGGAAGAAGACTGCTTCATTATAGATCAAATGCCACTATGCATAGAATTGGAAGACATATATTTCATCACTGGACTCTCCTGGAGAGGAGACCCAGTATATTTCCATGGGAAGCCTTTGGGAGGGCTTACTGTGGAAGATTACGTCCAGGTCTACTGTGTAAAGGATTCACAAAAATTAGGCACACAGATTCCAATCAAAGATCTGAAGGAGCTATATATGAAGATCCTCCTCTTTACCATTGGCAGAGTAGCAGGATCTGCCTCTCTACACCAGGATTCGAGGACACAAATGAGCATTGTGGTAGAATGGCTGATTCATCTCTTTTATTGGTGCACAGCATTGCTGAGCAACATGAAAAGGCAGTTGACTTCTATCCGAAAGGAAAAAATTAAAAATTTTGGGTATGGAACATTTTTTTTGACATTCTTCTTCAAGAGGATTCCAGGGCTTCGTCCCAAAGTCATCTCAACCATCAGCAGCCCCAGAGATCCAAGAATAGCCCGGTGGGCTGATCTGATGAAGAGATTAGGGGGAAATACAGTTCCCCGAACCACTTGGGATGACGAGTTCTTCCAATGGTGGGAGGAACAAGTTATCGTCATGGAAGGTTATCCCCATGTTGGGATGGACTTTTGTGGTGATCTAGATCTAGTCCTTCCACTCGGTGCAGCATGGGGCGCAATCGGTGAGACTGCAATTTTTTATTTTTCTTATTATGTGATTTTTTTATTTTATTTTTCAAGATATGATAATGAAAAAATGTTTTTGATTGGACTCAAATGACTTACAAAATTATGATGATCATGATGTAGATATGGGACCAGTGAGGCCAGAGGGATACCCAAGGCATAAGCGCCGCAGAGATGAGGCGGATGCAGAAGACCTTGGCAGAACACTCCATGTCGTCCATAAGAACTTGGAGATTTTGACTCGCCAAGTTCCTATGTCTGGGATAGAGGACCTACCAGAGGCTATCTAGAGATGGGTAGTTGGAGTACCACGAGACTAGGTGCAGTTATTCCACCGTGTAGCAACTGCTATTGTGTTCTATAGGAACACGAATGTTGGGCAGGGACCACAGGACTAGATTTATAGATATAATCGGATGACTGTAATATATTTTTGATACTGAACATGATCGGGCATAAGCCCAAATTTTTTAGGACAAATGGGTCGAGATTTTGTATATTTTTGAACACTCTAACTATATATATATATATACAGCGATTTATATGATGTGATGACTCAAAATGTATGAAAATGAATGATCTATTTGATATATTGATTTAAAGTATTGAATGATGAATATGCCAATCAATTTCTTGATTATCCAATAAGTCTGCCATCCAATTTTCAGCTCGAGGAATATGAATGAATGTTATAAATTGAAAATATCTTTGTAACAAACGTACTCTCAAAAATAATCGGTGCAAAAATGGGTCTCGAACCCGATATGTGTTGTTCAACTGTGAAACCACCAGCTGTAAGTACAATAAAACTACTAACGAATCAACACCCAAGGATATTGCCTCCGAGAGTAGATAAACCACTGCAGTGTATTCTGCTACATTGTTCAAAGAAAGACCAATGCAGACACCTCTTGAAACCAACAACTGAACGGATGGATAATGAAGTACCCAAGCCATGGAAGCCAAGTTCTAGGTATGTCTACTAGCACCATTGGTGAAACCAAAATGACTCATGACATCCAACACAACCTGCCAAAGCAGATCAAATGCATCAAAATCACACTAAAAATCGGAAACTTAGATATGTACAAAAACAAAAATATATACAAAAATCAATATGTTAGGCCAAAGCCTAGGCATAATACTTTTTCAAATAGAGCCCATTTCTGGGCTCCACCAACTCATTCCCCTAAAAATAAATCAAGGCATAGGCTCCTTTCTTCAGGACATTTTTAATGATGAAGGGGCCATACCACATAGATTTGAACTTGCCTGCCCCTAGGGCATCCTTCTCTTGGGCATAAACCAAGACAAGGTCTCCTTCGGAGAAACCCTAGGTTTGACCGCCTTATCATACTGAACCGTTACGCGTTTCGTATGTGCCTCATTCATCGTGGTTGCATCCTGACGCTACTCATCAAGATGTTCCAGATGAATGAGGTGTTCTTCGAGACTAGAAGTGTTGGGAAGAAGCTCTATAGCTAACTTAAGAGAAGGAATTTGACTCTCAATGGGGAATATAGATTCCAACCCATAAGCCAATTGAAACGGAGTAAAATCGGTTGCAGTTTTGACTGACATCCGGTATGCCCAAAGTGCAGGATACAGCATAATGTGCCAATTGGATCGAGCTTTATCAATCGTCCATTGAAGAATTGTCTTCAAGGATTTTTTCACGGCTTCAACTTGCCCATTGGTCTGAGGATAATAAGGAGACAAGTGCTCCTGCCGGAAACCTAATTTTAGAGCCAATTTTTCCATCATGTTGTTCTGAAAGTGACTGCCATGATCAGTGACAATCTCTTTGGGAATACCAAAGAGAGAAATGACTTGATTGAAGAGAAAAAGAGTTGTTGTCTCACCGTCATTCCCAAAAGTAGGCATAGCCTCGACCCACTTCGTGAAGTAGTCTACAGCTACAATAATGTACTTGTGACCTTTAGCCGAAGGTGGGTTAAAAGTAGTATAATCAATACCCCACTTTGTAAAGGGGCTGATAGTGACGACAGGAAAGAGTGGAGCTGGATGAGCGCACATCTTTCGAGTATATACCTGACACAGCTAACACCTTTTGACCGATTCCATACAATCTTTTAAAATTGAAGGCCAAAAGTATCCTGCACGCAAGATTTTTTGGGTTGTAGCAAGCCCAGATAAATGACCACCACAAGCTCCATTGTGGCAAACATTCAATACAACCTCAACTTCTTCGAGAGCTAAGAAGCATCTAAGGATCAAATCAACCCCGCGATGATATAAAGTGTCATTGATGATCAATTAATTCTTAGCTAAGTGACGTAACTTACGGCACTCATGTTTCGAAAAAGTTGATGGGAACTTCACATTCTGGAGATATACTATGAGATCCCCATACCAAGGATCCTGTGAAGAAATGAGAAAAATATGTTCATCAGGAAATGACTCGACATAAACAATCTCTTCTCCACACGGCAGCTTAGAAATTAATTCCACGAAAACTAATTATTTCTTGGACTTGGCAGACATAAACTCAAGATCAAATTCTTGCAAAATCACAATCCATATATTATATTTTCCCCCAATCACTCGCATACTAAGAACAAACTGAAATGGATTGACTGCTGCCAAAACATAAGTTTTTCGAAGAAGAATGTAATGTCTGAGCCAATGCACAGCATGAATAGCTGCTAAAGCAAGCTTCTCTATCGGAGAATACCGGAGTTCAGGTCCTACCAAGCCTCGACTAAGGTAGTATATAACATGCTCTGAAAGAGCATCATCCTCCTGAACCAGAACCATACCAATGGTAGATTCTGTTGCCGTGAGATACAAGAGGAAATCCCTGCTATAATCTGGTGGACTCAGTAAAGGAGCAGAGGTCAATTCATTTTTCAAAGCATCGAATGAGTGTTGAGCAAAGCCATCCCAAAAGAATGGAACTCCTTTCTTTAATAATCTCATAAATCCTTTCATAATCTCGACATAATTTACAATAAATCTCCACAGAAAATTAGCTTTTCCTTGCAGACTTTGAATTTAACGAATAGAAGACGGGGGAGACAACTGAAGTATTGCCTCAACCTTGAAGGGATCTACCCGAATCCCTTCCGTAGACATAATGAATCCCAACAACTGACCAGACGTGACTACGAAAACGCACTTGTTCGGATTCAACCAGATTTTGTAATACTGACATCGTTCAAAAATTTTATGGAGGTGAGAAGGATGATCAATTCTCTTATGAGAACGAGTAGCTAAATCATCCAAGTATGCCTTGATAATATCTTTGATGTTGTGGAAGGCATAAGACATGGCCTGGTGAAAAGTAGCTCCAGCATTTTTGAGACCAAAAGGCATTTTCTTGTAAGCAAAGGTACCCCACGGAAAATTAAATGCAGTCTTGTGCTAATCTTCTGGACAGATAGTAATTTGATTATATCCATAAAAACCGTCCATGAAGGAAAAAATTTCATTCCCCGCACACTCATCAATAATCTGATCTATAAATGGTGTGGGGTAGTTATCTTTAAGACATGCTTTATTTAGGTCCCTGAAATCTATGCAAAATTGAATTGTTCCTTGTTTCTTGTCCACAGGGACTGGATTCGAAACCCACTCTGTCAAAGGAACAAGGTAAATGAAACCCGCCTTAAGCAGCTTCTCCACCTCAGCTTTGATAGCTTCTACCCTCCTAGGGTTGACCGAACGAAGCTTCTGCCTGACAGGCTTAGAATTTTTGTACACCTTGATCTCATGCTAGACAATAGATGGATCTATACCAAGAATTTCCTCATAAGACCAAGCGAACACGTCTCTAAACTCTCGAAATAGATCGATGTAAATTTGAATCTCTTTAGGGGAACATTCAGCTCCGATGAAAACATTCTTTATAACGTTGGGATCTCTAGATATTTTCGCCGGGATAGTAGGATATATCACAGCCATGTTCCCTTCAGCAAAAACCTGTGCTGGTGCTAAAGGGTTTAGGACCGAGTCAACAGGACCAGAAGAATGAGGGCTACGTAAACTTGATTCAACTTCGTTCAAATTTGGTAAGAAGTAAGACTGATGATGCAAATCATCCCACAGTCTCTCTACACCAATCATAGCTTCCAGGAAGACCTCTTCAGATGGAAGAGTGGTATCAAAGCAATCATGAGCCGAAGATGAACTAAGAGTCCAAGCCAAAGCCACATCTCCATCCAATTCCTCCGGTAAAAAAGAAACTGGAATGGACTCTGTAGAGTCAATAATAGAGCTATAATCAATCTCATTTGCAGACATAGGAAATTCCATCCCACCTACTTGACTTTCTGCTAATGTGGAGGTAGGAGAAGGTAAGGTCCAAGGGTCTGAAAAATAATGAGTTATGAAGAACTCTCTTCGAATAGGAGCCCTGGAGGATGAAATTGCATTGATATGAATCGAAGGATGCAGAAGATCAAAAGTACCCATCAAAGAAGAATACATTCCAACCCCTAGATTCTCAACATGCATTTTGGTATTATTCACCATAGGAAAGGTCAAGTCAGAAGATGCATTTGGATCTACGGGAGAACAATCCAGTTGGTCAATTGTGACAATTATCCCTTCTTGAGGGAAACAAATAATACAAAATAACAAGGATGCAATAGCATCCATCTCATAGATCCAGTTTCGCCCCTACAGAAGGTTATAGTCTAAGCTTGCATCGACTATCTCAACTTCGATATTAACAGTTTTTCCCCCAACACAAATGGGCAAAGCCAAAACAATACCATGCGTCATGTGAGTATGACCATCAAAATTAGTCAGAAGAGTGGCTGAAGGAACAGCTGTGGGAGATCCAATACCCTTCTAGCATGCAAGAGACATTACACATGTGGAAGCACCCTCATCAACGACCATTCGAAAGATATTGAATTTTAGATAAAGTGATCTAATATGAAAAGACATATGATGAGGGAGTCTCTTTTTAAAATTAGACATATCAAATGTAATCATAAGAGAGTTCTTTGGATCAATAGCCCTAATAACAGTAAGCAAAGCACTTCGTTGAGCTGGACAAGACTGGAGCACCTCTAATGTAGACATGGCAGAAGGACTTTGAGCCAGATCTTCTACAATCGAGTAGTTATGGGTAGCCTTGGAATTTGGATTAATCATCATACGTTTTGAAGATGCCTTTGGCATCCGAGGTATAGGCTCAACAGTAGGCCTCGTAATATGAAGTGGCTCAGCACTATCAGAAGTACCCTTAGCTTTCAAAGACTCAGCTTCGCCATAATCACAAGATCTCATAGCGATATCTACATGTGCACTCATCATGTATATGTTTGATGTATTTTCCCTTTGCTGATTGCCCCCAGAGGGAGACCCAGTATTTTGATTCGCGCTAGCAACTAATTGTTACCCTTGGGGAAAAGGGTTTGTCAGCACATCCTGGGAACTAGAAGAACCCTGTTGAGCTAACAAGCATTGCGCATCCTGAATTTTAAGGCAAAGGTGCGTAATATGGTCTCGAGTGCACAACTTGCATGGAAAATTCACTTTCTTTTTATTATCATTTTGACCCTCTCCAACATGATCGTTGGTTTTGTTTGCATTTCCCTTCCCATCCTTGCCCTTCTTCTTGTTATTACATCCCTTATTATTCCCATCGGATTGTTGATTTCCTTTGGGGTTATAAGTTTGGACAGCATTTGTTGCCAAATACTGGGAAGGAGTTGACACTGAAGGCACAACCTGACCAGAAGAAGCAGATTGTATAGACAACTACTGCAATTGACTAAGCAGGTTAGCCGTACCGCTATCGATCGAACTGATAAGCCCATCACCATGAAGACCAGGTTTATTTTTGGATAAGTCCAATTTGGAGTGAGGAGCATCCAGAAAATTTTTATTAAGGACTCCAGAGTGAGAATAAATCAGTTCTAATTGATGAGCCCTGAAAATAGCCTGCTCTTCAGAAAATACCCCTGAGAGGGATATGTCCTTATAAATTTCTGGCTTTAAAGATTTCAAAAACCACTCAAGAAGGAATTCATTTAGGATCTGGGCTTTAATAAGCCTCTTCCTTCTTTGCCATTCCTGAATATGGTCAAAAATGTGAGTTGCCTTATCCTGCTGAAAATTGGCTAGGAGGTCAGTCCCGGCGTCATAACGGACATGCAACTGAAAATGATTGAGGAACATCGTAGCCAATTCTCCAAACGTGGAAAAAATGCCCCTTGTTAACTCAATATATCATTTGGCTACATTTCCAGTTAAGGTGCGTTGAAATAATCTCAACCTAATCGAGTCATCGATCAGGGAGTTCGATGAACACCATAAATGGAAAGTGGTAATATGATCTGTCGGATCCTCTCCATTCTTCCCTTCAAACTTTGGAATATCCGAGGGGAGCTTGGTGGGGACCGAAGGCCAACTTGGACTATACCGAATAGGATCGTTAGTCAATTTCGAGAGATCTAGCAAGCTTAATGCTTCCATAAATGGTAAGCAAGGAGGAGCCTGGGAATTCCATCCCCCATAGGAAGGATTCCCTACGTTCTGAAAAGAATAACTTGGATCTGTTGAGGCACCAGGTTTCCAAATATTGTTCGTAGAGAATTTTGGGCCATAAGAAAATCCTTGTGACCCATCATTCGGAGAAGGACCCCCTTCCAACATAGAGTTACTATAAACAGGACCATTTCTCCCCACTGAGGTAGTGAATGGATAGGAAACCCCTTGATAAGGGTTCCAAGCATTTGCAAACGGAGAAAAAGCCTGAGAAGTACTCGATGAAGGGAAAACAGCATTCCCTTGCTGACCAGCGAGAAAATGATTCCCTACTCCTAACACTGTAAAAAGAGGGTTCCATCCTGTAAAAACATTAGAACTTTGACCTCTTGAAAATGGATTAAAACCTTGAGTCTGAGAGGTAAAAGGTAAAGATCCTAAGGAAGGGTTTGAATGAGGGATGTGGCCACTTCCAAAGGGTAACCCTTGAATTGAAGCTGATCCAATAGCCATAGAAGTAATGGGCATGGAAACAGTTGAAGCAGCAAAAAAGGAGAAAGAAGGAATCCCACTAGTGGGCATTCCAAAAGAAAAGAGACCAAATTGAGAAGCATGTGCTTGGGTGTAACCAGATCCAAACACAACAGCACTAGAAGTGATTGTAGATATAGCAATAGTGCCTCCTCCTTCTACCGAAATAGGAGTCTGAACACTTGCAGTGTTCATAGCCGAAGTTGTGTTCCCAGTCGTGGCCATCGAAAGGTATGAATATGATGGATAAGGAATTTCCAGTCTCTGAGACTCGGGTCCGATGTATTGAATGATGAAAGGATAACTAGCAGGAAGAGGAGATGGAAGAGACTCAATAGGCTGAGGGAATTCCTCTATTTCTACTTCTTCTGCTGGAAAGAAAACTCTTGAGATGAGTGGAGCACTCCTCTCTGTACTGACACCAACACCAGAACCACCCATACAAACAACAAGCCTTAACACAGGATCTCTCTCCATTGCGTCTGAAACCACCAGGTGAAAATCACCCTCCGAATTACTACTACGCCTTCTTGAAGAAGGCTCGGCACTCGTGGGAGACAACCCACAAAGCCTCCTTGATTGATGAGGTGATTATTCAGCCACTTTAAGAGATTTATTTTAGACTCAAAAACATATATGAAGCTAAGAAATCTAGGAGCAAAAGAGCACACTCTAAAAAGTTCCTAAGATATAGCCAGACAAGTAGCTCTCAGGTATTTTCGCTCCAGGTGATGAGGACCGGACAACAAAATACAAGAAAGAAAAATAATAGGACCTCCTGAAAGTAGTCTGGGGTAATTACAACCCATGCCTACTAGCGAAGGTAACAGAAACAATTACACTGACCTCCTAACAACAGCCTTTGCCGGTGCAAGTCCCCAAGCTTCGCAAGGGCACCTTCTAAAAGTACCGATGGAAGTGATGCAACGTCTACCTCAGGTACCATGGGTATTCCCCCCGGCAGTCACCTGTGTGGTCCCTAGGATAGGCAACTATGGGCACCAATCTGTATCGGCAGCCGGGCGGAACGGTCTTAGGTCAAGATTCAGAAAATAGGAGAGGGGGTATCTCTCTTCTCTGTCTGCACTATCCCTCGCGCTTGACTCTCTGGAGGAGAGCTTTCCCGGTCCACTTAACGGTGTTGGATTTCGCTCTTCAAAAAACATCTATGTTCAACAGTTTGAGCGGCCTTGGAGAGTTAACACTCCACTCACCTAATCCAAGGCCCTTCAACCTAGCTAGTTGTTGTATGATTAATGACAATAATACAAAAACTACTAGTTGATTTTAATTATATTGCTTATTTTAAATTGGTTTTTATTTAAGTCAAGGGTACACGGAAGTGAAACTGATGATGTTTTATGACGCCGAAGAAATCAATGAAAACCTAATTACATGCAAATGCAATGACTTCCTTTCGATGAAAAGTGATTTCTACATAGGTTCTATGAAACTAATAAGCAAAAACTTTGTTTTTTCTTTTCAAACATTCACACTTCACATGATTCAGAAAGTTATGAAAAGACTAAAAATGCTCAAATGCACTTAATGAAAAATACCAATGATATGAAAATCCTAAGTTGCTAACTCTAAAGAAGAAAAAAAGAAGTCTCTAGAAAGACAATGGTTCAATCACTTTTTGACAGACAACAAGGCTAGTTCCAAAATAGAACTCCTATGCATAAGAATGCAAAAAATGCACTTAACACAAAAGAGAGAAATCAAGAGAAGACTTCCTTACAAATCAAGCCAAGAACCAAAGACTAGAAACCAATAAAAATCTTTAGAAGATGGCACGAAACCATAAACAAAATCAAAGTGAAAAGCTACGGAAAACACAAAAAAAAAATGGGCTTTTAACTTATAAAGGAAAAAAAAAAGGATTTCAAGAAGACAAATAAAAACTACCCAAGAACTGAATCAAGCAAACATGAATTTCAATCAAAGGCTTCAAAGTGCTCAAGCCAATTGTGCTTCTTTCGTAGCAGGACTTTAAACGAGAAAAAAGAATCCAGAAACTCAATCAATTGGTTCAGCACAATAGCTCAATCTTGTAACGAATAACAATTCAAGAAACCAAAAAATATTTTTCACGATTCGTAACAAGACAAGTCCACGAAATCAAGAAAACCAAACTAGACCACGAAGGTAAAAACCATAAGCGAGGCAACGCATAGGGCTTAAAAAGAGAAAACGCGCAGAAGCTCGATGTTCTGAATGTTCAGTACAGCCAAGAATCTTCAGAAAAATATCTTGGTGCTCAAGCCGCAATTGCAAACACACAAAACAAGGAATTCACCAAATGGCTATATATTCATACAAGCAAGAGAGAAACAGATATAAAATCACCACAAATACATTCCAGAGACCTTAAAGATACTACAGGAATAGACCAACACAGACAGACAAGACCACAGGGGCTGAAAACTAAAAATTTCAAATTTTCCTAGGCATACACGCTTTTGCAGTGAGCAACTAGCGTGTATACACAACTGTGACAAAGGAAAATCACGTATACGCGGGACCATTTGGAAAAAATAGCGTGTATACGCGACTGTGCAAGACAAAAACTGCGGATGGAAATAAAGATAAGGAAAAAAAAAAGGTCAAGCCTGATCAAGGGACCAAGTCTTCTGTCTGACTAAAAAAAGACTTGATAGACTATCAAAAGTGATAAAAAATTTCGAGAACCTACAAGACAGATTAAACAACCCAAACGGGAAATCACAAAAATGTGATCCCCAATGAAGTCGCCATTTTTGTTTCAGGAAATGACACCCTAAAGGTATTGGGTTCACAACGTTCACAGATTAGGGGCATGCCATTACAAGAAGAACTCACTTAACCAACTTTTATGCTGAAAACTAGATACTACTGGTTACGGAACTTACCCGGAAGTCCCTCGGTTGATGTAGATCCCGCGAGGTGCAAACCCCCTACAACACTTTGTGCTCTGAAACTTGTAAATCAACAAATAACGAACACAAAAACCTAGTTGTACAACATATATAGATCCTAGATGTTAGTGAAAACCATGCATAATATCATAAAATCAATATTAAATTTCAATTAATAATTATTACACATGTATAAAGAATCATAGACGTGTAAACATCAGGAACAAGATGGTTCTTCTTATTATGAATGACACGTAAATTAATCAAAACGTGGAGAGACCACCTGAATCCTGCCACGACCTTCGAGCATACCATCCTCTGGATCCGTCCAGACCTATCCTCTCAAGAATTCTTCCAAGATGTGTGCACAATAGATGTCATATAGGATGATGAACATCTCAAAAAAACAAGGGTTTCCTGAATATACCTGGGAATTGCAGGAGGCATGAGAATATCAGACTTGAATAGGGCTCCAACAGGGTATAATATCTATATTTTTCTCTCTCACTTAGGCCATTCCTTTGAGGGGCTTTTATACTCCCTCAAATTCATTTCTGCAGTTGGGAACAATTAGGCCATGGGATGGGGTAGTTAAATTACTGGAATAACCATCAACCCCGCCTCAAAAATAGGGAAAATATATATTTTTTAATGATTAAAAAGGTATACGCAAATCTCTATGAATGGACTCGCATGTATACGCGGAAAATTCTGGGCAGAGTCCCATATGGGTTTCAAGACACTATTTTTTGAGAAAAAGTTCAAGTCTGGGGGAAAGGGTGCCCAAGGCCAAAGTGTAAATCATCAAGTATACAAGGGTGATAAATGATGCTATAACAGGAATCATCAGAGCTCCTGAGCTCCATAGATCTGCATTTCCCTTTTCAGCAGCTATATGTACATCATCATCAAAAAGGGACAATGTTGTATTGCTTCTTGTAGCTCTCCAAATACGCAGTGCTTGTTGTAGCATGTTTGTAGGGTCATTATAGGCCACTTCTTTGGCTAGAGTGCCTCTATTTGTACACTGTTGTAACTATAATCCATCTCCAATGAATAATATGTCTCACCTATTATGTATATATCTGTGTTGATCATAATCTTTATGTACATTTGATGTGTATCAAATATTGTGTTTGTGTATCAATGCATTATTCCATTTGGGAATATTACAATGGTATCAGAGCATGATCTTTGGCTCAGCTTGTGGACATTATTAACAACATATGAAAAGAAGATAGTAGAGATCTACTACTATGGAGGGAATAATTTTTGCTGCATCTTTCTTGAGAACTATGAAGGATCTCTCCAAGGAGATCAATGAAATGAAGAAAGAAAGGCAGAGAGAAACCTCAAGAAGGTTCCAGGTTGAAGAAGGTCCTGGTACTTTTTATCGGCAATAAATAAGACTGGAGAATCATAGATCTCCTCATAGATCTACTATGCCCACTTTATTTGAAGAAGGCGAATTGTATATAAATGAAGAAAGAAAAGAACCTGAGACTCATGAGACTCTCAGTCTATATCTAGAAGAGTACAAGGTACAATATATTCTATTTGCCTACATTTGATGGATCTTCCTCAAGCACTATTAAGGCTTGGAGGAAAGAGTTAGATGCATTTTTCATGCTACATCCTGTGGCTGAAAAAGAGGTTGTCTAGATTGTAGCACTTCATCTTTTATGTGAAGCCAATTATTGGTGGTTTGGTCACATGGAGCATGCAAAAGTGACTAAGTATTCAGATTTATTTCACAAGTTGAGGAAGAATTTTGATGTGAGAAAACTAGAGATGCCTCACAAAGAGAAATTTCATAAGGAAGTAAAGGAGGATGTCATCCTTGTCACTCTGGACAAAGAATCACTACATTACCACCAGCTGCAAAGGTACTTGTATCCGGAGGAAAGACACTTGCATCTTTGCAAGATATTCTTAAGATCTTGACTCATAGAGTCCCATGCATGATTCAGGATATGCATGAGGAAGAGGGGGTAGATTCCAGCGTTGGTACATTGATAGAAGAGCAGCCATCACTCTCATCAGCAATTAGAGAGATCATTGCACCGGTAGAGGAAACTCTTGTGATCTTGCAAGATGTTTCTAAGTATCAATTGACCCAAGTTATGCATCCACTTTCATCTCATATTGTTTCAGTGCCTCTTATTGAAACCTATGGTGACATGCCATCAAGGCTAATGCATGACCAAGGGTTAGAACAACATGCTGATTTGGAGCAGCATCATATCACTATGCAGAGGACCCTTGAACTAATCAAGGAGGAGATGAAAATCTATCCCATTTTGTCATTGATGAAATAAATTCAACCCTTTGAGTTGAAGTGTAGAGTTTCAGAATATGGGATGAGTATGATATTATGTACAATGGCTGGCTATGAGTTCAACATTGTGCCTTTCTTTGAGACAACACATGTTTTACCTTGCAGATCTACAGCATTTTTAATGAGCAACAGTGAGAAGAAGAGGACCCATTCCTTATGGGAGCAATCAAATGGCAGCTTCATTCATGAAGCAATGGAGAAGAAGATGATAGATGGTAGACATCTTGAGATGGGAAAACTTTTCCCCTTTCAAGATGACTCTTTCCCAATGAGCATCTCACAACTCAAGGAGAAACTTCTACCTGCAACAGATCCAGAACCTCATTGGTCTTGGAGGGTCATTGATGAGAAGAAGGTCTCATGGAGAGATCCCATTGGAGGTTCACTTCAACATTTTATGAAGTGCAAATTTCTTCATCAGTTTGAGGAGGGTGGTATTCTACAAAAGGAGGATACCATGTTTATGAAAAACATCATTCATCATCCACATTGGGATGACTAGGTGAGGATGATAAGCAAGGGGTTGCATGACCACTTTTAGATATATGATATGGGCCAGCAAGAATCTTGGTTATTCTGGTTTCTCTTGGGTGAGTTTGGTTACTACCCAAAAGCTCCTATTTCTTTGATCCATGCCTTGAATAACACTCATGTAATGAAGGAGGAGGCATGGTTGCACTGGCTTCTCTTGGGTGAGTATGGTTACCACCCAATAGCTCAAGTTTCTTTGACTCATGCCTTGTGTATCAATGATAGAATGCAGCAAAAGAAGGCATGTCCACTTTGGTTTTCCTCGAGAGAGTTTGGCCATCACATGACATCTCCTATGTCTATGTGTTTTGTATTGTGTAGAACTTGGCATGGTAATCTCATGATGTGTGATGATGGTGTTTTCTTGTATTGGGATGATGTGACATTCCACATGTCTATTAGTATGTTTTTAATCCATGATTCACATGAAGGGATGAGAAGGCATCAAGATCTCTTGTTGCTTTGGTTGCTTTTGGGGGAGTTTGGCTTGTCCATCTTTCATGGTGGAGATGGAGGATGGCAGCAAGAGGCCTTACTATGGTGGTTACTTTTGGGAGAATATGGTTTGACATATTTGTCTACCCATATGTCTATATTTCTTCTATTGCATAATGTTGGAATGATACTTGGATCCAACAAGGCCAACATGGCTAAGGATGAGGGCATGTCAATGCTCAATCTACTTCATAAAGCATGGGATGAAGAGATGTTTTGTGAGATGGATCTTGTCCTTTGTGAGAATAACCACTTTATATTATGTATCTCATGTATTGATGATGATTTTGGGCAGCTTATGGTTGTCACTTGGAACTTCTTGGAGAAAGGACATCGAACTACACAGTTGGAGGTCATTCTATACATTCTTGGGGGACGACTTTGGAACCAAACAAGCATAACACACTGCAGAAAATGGAGGAGGCCTTCCTTATGTGGATGCCATTTGGAGGTAAATAGATGGCTTTGCATCTACTTTTGCAATTGCTTGAGGACAAGCAACATTTTGCCTAGGAGGACTGTAATATTCCCAATTTTTCACAAGATAATTGGAATATTAGAGTTCTTAATTTTCTTATTTAATTAACTAAATAAAAGGGTGGAGGGACCCATAATCCTCAAAGATGAATAAGATCCACTTTGGATGTGTGAACGTGGATTAATTAAACATAGATCTACATAATGGAGTAGTGGAACAACTACTAATGTGGATGGAGTAGAGATCATGTCTCATTAATGAGATAGATCATGGAGGTTGAAGCGGTCAACTGAGATCATGGAGAGAATCTAATGTAAGATTATAGAGAGTTCATGATGAAGTGATGGAAGAATTAGTGCATTTAATGCACAAATTATGGAGAAGGTGCACATTTCATGTAGACATGATGGAGGACTTGGAGAGGCAGCGCAGTCAACCATGGAGGATTATGTCCACATGAACAGCGTAGTTTAGAGGTGGTCCAGGGCTTGGGAAGGCTCACTTTGTATATAAGTAAGATGAAGGAAACATTCGAGGCAAGATTTAGTTTCATTATTTGTGATATGTTTAGATCTGGAGTTTTCTTTTGACATTCCATGCACTCTTATGTTGTTTAGCTAAGTCTGCAGTGTTGTTTAGCACAGGGTGTTCTTGAGCGGGAATCCCACCCTTACCCATGGGGGACTTGTGTGCCTACTCTAGGAAAGTTATTCTGAGCAGCTATTCATCATCAAGCATTGGTGTCATAGTGTTCTTAATCTCTGCAGAACATCCATATTCAGGAATTACGCAATTTATGAAGATCAATTTGGGAGGAGAAGGTTGTCCGCATTGTTTCAGCTAGAGAACCAGTGAAGGATTATTCCTATCACATTGAGCTTAAATATCATATTTCCTAGGGCTTTATTTCAGATCTATCATCAGGACAAATATTATTGACCTCCTATCAGTAGCAGTCCCATCAAGGGTGGCGCAGTCCATCATTGTAGATCTAGAGGAGGAAGGAAGTTTCTAGCATTTCAGCTAGGAATCTTGTGAGGGATCATCCCCTCACTTTTCCATCACTGTTTCCATCATCCTGGAGATTATTTCAGCACATCTCAGTAGGCATTGAGTCTCTCCCTCTTGTAAAATGCAGTTTCTTCAGCAGTTGCATATTCAGTTGTTGCATTTTGAGGAGGAGGAAGAAGAGACAAGATCTCAAGCTTCTAGCTTGGAGATCTGAAGGAAGGATCAGCCCTCAAAAATTAGATCTGGTTGTACATCATATTGCATCCATCATATGATCAGATCTGGCTTCAGATCTGCATAACCCAGCAGACCAGGGATCAAACCCTAAGAGGGTAAATTTTCAATCTCATAGTTCTGGAATTTCCTTTCTGGGTTATCTTAGGTTGCCATAATATAGCCCATATATTGAATATTAGCATCATCAGAGCTCCTGAGCTCCATAGATCTGCATTTCCATTTTCAGCATCTATATGTACATCATTAGCAAAAAGGGACAGCGTAGTATTGCTTCCTGTAGCTCTCCAGTTCCGCAGTGCTTGTTGTAGCATGTTTGCAGGGTCATTCTAGGCCACTTCTTTGGCTAGAGTGCCTCTATTTGTACATTGTTTTAACTGTAATCAATCTCCAATGAATAAAATGGCTCACCTATTCTGTCTATATCTGTGTTGATCATAATCTTTATGTACATTTTCTGTGTATCAAATATTGTGTTTTTGTATCAATGCATTATTCCATTTGGGAATATTACATAAAATATCAATTATTGTTTAGAGAAGGTTGAACACCACTTCCATCACCTATCCACTCCATCTAGCCAAAATTAATCCTCAAATTCCAATCTTCCTTACATGAAAAAAATCAGAAAAAGCTATGCCATCAAATTTTCCACCACCTACACCACCTCTTAATGATTGTAACCATATATGTATACCTCCTATGACTTTCCATCAATCCCAAAGGAAGTAATGATGTCTCGAAGAGGAATTAAATGACTGTTACAGGAAGATAATTCCTCCTGTAGTAGCCTGTAAAGTCATATCAAAACTCATCATCAATTATTTTTTCACCCACAGAGCAGAAGATCCAGCTATATTAAGAATCATGAAGCCATTTCTAAAGTTAAGAATAGCACACCCTCCTTAGGAAGTAGTCCATCCACTCCACCACCAACAGATTGAATGCTGGGAATAAGACTGCACACACAAAAACTTTATCAGTCAAAGAATCACCATGCTATGAAGATTTGTACATAAGCAAACAAGTCAATCATTAACTACAACACTCACATCATGAGCATCTCAGCAGCAGAATTTTAACCAGGGATGTGAATCGGTAGCAGCAACAACAACAAAAAACCCTAGAATACCTCCAGATTCAAAACTATCAGCAATAAGACCTCCAACAAATTATCACATGCAGCTTCACAATCATTAGTAGCAGCTTCAGAACCTCCAAAGGCAACTTCAACAGTCATATCAGCAGCCTCAATATCACATGTGAAAACACATCAAGGATAAGGCTCAGGTATGCAATCATCTAAACCTTTCTTATGAACTTATCTTAGCTTGAAAAACATTGCAAGTGTATGAAGGGAAAAAAAATTATATCCAAAACTAGTAGCAGAACAACCTCGGCCTTATCTAGCAGTTAGCTTCACTTTTCCACCAAGACACACACACATGTGGGAGAGGAACAAGACAAAAGTGAAGAGGAATTGAGAAAGTTTGTGGTAATCATTTAGTTGTGATGGAGGACAAGGAGTGCCATGGGGTAACTGAGGGCCAACTCAGTTAACAAAAAAAACACTGATTTTATTTTGCATGCAATGAAAAAAAAAAATTTAAAAAGAGAAAAATTTAAAAATTTAAAAAAAAAGGTGGACCTGCCACCTCTTAGCATGCAAATATTGGTTTCTACAGGATAAATAAAGCTGCTACAAGAAGTTGCAATAGGAAGTTTCTACAGGAAATTTGCTACAAGAAGAACAAAATTATTACAGGAAGGACAAATTTTATATAGGAAGGAAAAAGTTGCTACAAGAGATAGGAAAATTGCTACAAGAAGTTAACATAGGGTTACGAGAGAAAAAATTTGCTACTAGGGTGTTAAAAAATGATTAATTAATAGCCAAAATGTACAAAGAAACACAATTGATCTACAAAGGATTTGCTACAAACATGGTAAATTCTCCAAGAGTGAAAGGTATCCAAGTCACCAATTTGGTCATCACATCATTCCTTTCTTTTGCTTCAGTTTATTAATCATCATTTCTCCCTTTTTAAGAAGAAAGAACTCTCTGATAATTGTTTTCAATTCTAGAATTTAATGAGAAAAGATAATTTAGATTTCTAGTTATGGGTGTTCATAAGAAATTGATGGATAATATGATGTGTCATGGCCAAGAATTTGTATCAACAATAAGAGGCTTTGAATTCCTATATAATTCCATTACTAATGAGGTAATGGATGCAAAGAAATACTTCTTTGCACAAGGTGAAGTTCCAGAGAAATACCAAGAAGAAAAAACAAAAGCAAGGTGTTTCCCTCACAAATAGAAAACATTACAGTTGAGGAATCACTTGAGAGAAAGAAGCATCCTAAACCTACATTAGGACTTTCTTGGGAAATTGAGACAGGGAAGAAATGCAAATAGAGGAGTAGCAAGAATAAAATCAGGAGGAGAAACACATGGACCAACAAACAAAGAATGAAATAGGCCAACATACATGAAGAACCACGGGGCAAGGAGGATGAATAGGTTTCTCAGAGGATAAGCAATAGTTTCAGTAGGGGGGTATGATAGGCCTCTAAATTAGACACAAATTAAGGCTCATATAACCTTTCTTAGGCACATGAAGGCTATATTAAATCTCTCCTTATACATTTAATAATGTTTTTTATCATTAATATGTTCTTAGGAAGTTTTATAGAAAATTGCATATTTGTGCCTAATATTATTTATTTTTGAAGAACATTGTGAGAATATTGGGAATATTATGAAGATTTGGAGGAGGATATAATCTAGGGACTTTCTCCCTACTACGGGAGGATCAAGATTGGAGAATAAATGAATAAAATATTATGAAATTATTAACAAATTCTGGAGCTCCAATGATTGAGAAAATTTAGGAATGTGTTCCCTGTCATTTAATGCAGACTCCTAGTGTTGGGAACCAGATCCACTATTTGAGGGAATTTGGAGAGGAAAGCTTCCTCCTTTCAAGGAGAATGCTTCCTCATCATTTTGTATTAGTACCAATTCAAATTTGCCTCTAAGGGCGGGTATTTTTTAGTCTTATTGTGGAGAAAACTTGTTTTTTGCAGTTCTACTTTCATTTATAGTAGGGATATACTTGGATTGGTTCAAATAATGAAGTTTGTTACCATTTTTAGCTTCTAAACCTTGGTTTCTTCCATAGGACTATGAGCCATCCTAGGAGCCTCAGAGCCCTCTTGCATAATTTCTTTATTTTATTTTCACTTCTTATTCACATGCATCTTTGATTCTAGTTTTTCATATTTCTGTATTTAGTATTGATGTTTTTCTTGCTATAGAATTGAGTTAAATGATTGAAGTGAGTTATTTTGCAGGTTATTTACAGATTCACAAGCATTATTCATCCTTATAATAAGTTTTTAAGGTCATGTTCATCATTTAACTATTTTGATTTGGTTACTAGTTCACGAATATAAGATTTCTGGAAATGCCTTGTAGAGAGATAGTAGTAATTTTATGTTATTTTTTAGAATGGATTAATGAGCTTCATTTGAGTAGATTCCACTTGGATTATGTCATAAAAACATTCAAGTTAATAACCAAATTTACCCCAATGTATTTTCACTTTATTAGGTTAGGAATTTTATAGGTTAACTAGCTCACTAGTTCTTGAATTTCCAGTTTTTTTAGTAGTAATTTTCTGTTATTTTTTAGCACATGTGAACCGGGGTATTTTGGAGTGAGTCCATTTGTAATGCAGACCTAAGGCATCCTACTTAATAAAAAAAATCTTCCCATCCCATTTTCATTTCATTTACTTAGTCATTCGGTGATTTATCTCCTAAATAGGACTTCTTGTACCAAAAACATAATTTTGTGTAGCAAAAACATGACTTCCTGTAGCACTCTTGTAGCACGTGTAAACTTGACCATATTTTCTCCCAAAGATTGGTTTTTTTCTCCTAAGATTGAATCATGACCCCTAGGATCTAAACCCATGATTGAGCAAGAATAAATACCACTTAGGACAAGCATTTTTACAAAGTAGATTAGGCCTATTTGTTTGAATTTGTGCTCTTAGGATTCGAATTACAAATTGTTGTTCTTGCCCAAGATTAACTTCTTTTCAAAGCAACAATTCCATTTATGCAATTAGTTTAGGCTTCGATTTCATGACATTCACTCCATTACATTAGATAAACAAAATAAGGACACATTGTATGTTGCACATATAGTGTTGATACCTCTTAAGTTTGTGCGAACCCCGAGTTGATAATTAAAGTTGGTAGCCTTGAGAGTTGTAACACTCTTGTTGGAATATCGAGGCTCATCACTACCCAAGACCAATTTTTTGAAATGTCACTAGATCTATTGGGGGTAAATAGGTATTGTAGAATTCAGACAAGGATAATTATGCTCTTCTACTCTTTAATAGATCTGGATAGGAGTGTTATTTCACTGCATTAGAAAACCATTAAAGTAGGTAAACACCTAAAAATAAGAGTTTAATGGAAGATGTTAAATTACAAATATCGCATAAGAACACATATGCTACTAAATTTTAGGTTTAACTGAATGAGGAGAAAGCTGAGAGAAGTGTTCCAAAATCAACTAGGAACACATTTTCAAAGACTAATAGTGGTAACGTTTTGATAGGGAGAAAAGTCAAAAGAATTTGAAGGAGAAATCGTTGGTTGAGTGGTTGTTGATTATAAGATCTTTTCAAGGTATGTGTCATTTATGAGTCCATGTACTTGTTTGACATAGGTGTGAAATTACTTTGATTTATTCGTTTGATTTCATCATAAACTCACATAATTCATGCCAGAACTCAATCATTCATGTCAAGACCGTATTAGGGGGATTTTGAGGCCTAAAATGGGCCTCCTAAGGAAAATGTACAATCAAAATTCACTTTATGAGAACCAATCACATTTTAGGGGATGACATCATCCCAAATGGTTGAGGTGGCATTGTTTGAGTTAAAGGTATTTACTTGTTACATTTTCAATGGTGGATAAAAACTCATAGTTAACCATGGTAGTGCTCTAGGTAATTTTAAAGTTATAAAGTAAAATACTAATAATAAATGTCAATTCACATTTTTTGAATAAAATATTATTATTGTCATTTCATATTTTTTGAAAGAAACAATGCATATCCTTACATAATATTCATGTCTTTACACATTTTCCAATAAATATTATATTTGTATATTTTCATATATTTATTTTTAAATTATATATTCAACTCATTTTATTTAATATTATAATTTCAAATTAATTATAAGTTTATATATATATATATATATATATATATATATATATATATGAAAAAAAAAACCTTGTAATTTTATGATAAATCAAATCTATGAATAATTTTATTATAATATTAATAACAATACAAAAATATTAAAATTAAAATTTAAAAAAAAAATGTTTATTGGTTTTGTATGATGAAAAAATGTATATTGGTTTTGTATGTTAAAAAAAAAGCATATTAAGTTCAACATAGTTTGGGGCAAAACAAATCTAAAATCTCAATGTATATAAATCTTATGTTATACTTATAAATATAAATTATATCTACTTCAATATTCTCTCTTTTTTAAAATACAACTAAATTAATTTCATTGTCATTATATTAATATTATATATTATTATACATAATATTATGAAAAATAATCTAAATGTTATAAAATATATATTATATTCATTTTTATATTATATATTATTTTTTCTTATGTTATAAATCAAATCAATTCAATATATAATATATAAAAAAACACATAAAATAATGTATTACATTTATTATATTATTTTATTTTATTTTTAAATAATATATTAATTACATGTTATTATATAATTTAAATAATATAAATTGTAATTAATAGTATATTATACAATTATGAATTTATATTTATAAATTATTTTAAGTCATTTAAGTACAAAGGACAAATGCACTAGTTGTTTAATGATAATGACATTTTATTGAAAAGTTCATTCTTATTTATAGTAAGATCAATACTATTTTTTTATTAATTTTATTTTGGTACACTTTTTCAATTGAATTTAACCATGGTTACATGGATTATGGTGCAAAAAGTAAAATTCAAATTCATAAATATTATTTTATCGGTTTAGCTATTATTTTATTATTGCCTTAGGAGGCCCATTTTAGACCTCAAAATTCCCCTAATTATAAGCATATGGAAGCTCATCACCATTAAATCAGATGTTTGGTGCTTCCATGAAATTATTTACTCATTTTTCTATACATTTTTCGATTTGTTCTTTGATAGCCTTTAGTATTTCAAATTAGTATTAGTATGGTTAAATAAGTGTTAGAGTAATAGCACCAGATTATGTTTTGTCTAATTGGAAATAAGGAAGAGGAGGATGGAATGCATGATGATCATTGTATGACCACACAAATTTGCTTATACAATGTGATGGCTACTGGTTATATCAACATGCAGGGTGTTAAATAAGTAGTGCCATACAGTGAGCTTAATGAATTGTTTGAAAACGTAATGTAGGTTTTGTTAATTGCTGAAAAACAGGGAAATTTCCAATTAAAAGTCATACACATTTTCTTAAGTACACAAATTTCTCTAGCAGCATACATTCCCAACAGACTTCCCCAAAGAATTTCAATTATGACACATAAGCCCATCCTCCAAGGCTCCTCAAGAGTATTCCTTTAATATTGGAAGGGTCTTTGATCCAAGTCAAAATCCATTTCCAATGAAAAGCACACCTCCCAAATCATATTATAATTAAACTCTCAATGATTGGAATTGAATTTTTGCACATATAAGTCAATTCAACTAAATTATGAAACCCATGACTAGATAAACACTTAGAACTACACATATAAGTAACAGTATAGAACCCACAATTGCACATGTGCATGTAATAGTACATTAGTTCCTATAATCTAGATAGAGTTCAACAGACTCAATTTTATGAGCATGCAAATTGTTTTATGAGCACGCAAATCTGTGATATGATGTTCCAATGAGGTAGCACATAGTTTGGAATAATAGAAAGGGACAAGTGAGGTCAATACAGATGGGAAAAACTAGAATGCTTTTTAGATATCCTTTTTCAGTGCCATGACATGTTGGCAGCTCCATCGTGTGTGTGTGTGTGTGTGTGTGTGTGTATTAGAAAAAAGGCACATTAATAAATAAAGACAGACACCACAGGTCTTTCATCTTATTAGTGTTTCCTGGGAGCCACCATGCACAAGAAACCTATGTATTTCCTCACCATGAAGGGATATACATTGGCCTCAACATTCTAGTTTATAAATCACACACAGTACCATGAATTCGTAACCATACTCATAAACATGAATTGTGAGCATTCTAGACGCATTTCATCTTAATCCATCTATTTGGTCCATCGGGCATAGTAACTAAGACATATGATTCTACCTACAGTCTTGAATTCACACACTAGTGTTGAGAATACATATCACCTTACACTACAAATCAATATTTATTCACAGTGTTGAAAAGATGCATTAAAAATAGCAGTCCCAATAGGTATGCTAAATAGTTCACTAAGGCACCCATCCTTCCTATAGATTTCATTGTGTTATTTTCAAGATAAAGGGTACTGGGACAGGTTCAATGATTCTCCTCCCAACCAAATATAGGCTACTAGCAAGATCTTCCAGCACTTGTTACCCCATAGCTTTAAGAGACTGTCGCAATGACTTACTACTAGATTACCAAGGATTCTAGAGGTATAACCTATCTCCACCCCTATGGCATAAAAAATTTTCATTACAGGATAGTCCAAGGACTCCAAAGGTAATCCACCTCCACCCACCATCTAGTGAGGAAGCCCAGAGGTGAAACCTCCACCCTCACTTAGTTTAGGGACTCCATATGTTTTCCTCCACCCTATGGTTTTTTTTTCAGTAGCTCCAGCCAATATAGTGAGTCCAGATCCTACTACAGTACTAACAAAAAGGATAGTCCAAGGAAGCCATAGGTCTACAACCTCCACCCACTAGCCATTATGGAAATCCAAAGGAAAAAACCTCACCCACTTCAAAAATCCTAGTTTAATTTTATTCAAGACCACTTTAGAGATCTGAGTTTAATTTGAGTTCACAATATGTTGTACATTTATGGTTTTCAAGCTTTTGTGGTTCTTGTTTATTGAATAAATCTCTAGATTATCCACAGTATTATAAAACATTGGTCAACGTTTCGAATCACAACAGGGATCCCCCATTAGGACAAGAAATTGAATGAAGAATGAAAGAAGGATGCAAGGTGAAGGTATAAATAGTGACACAGGGAAAAAAGAGTCGACGAGAGCTTAACAAATTAATACGGTCTGCAACCCTTCTTTAAATCTTTATTCTATATTTCTCTAGATAACAAATATCTTCCCAAGACTCCCCTCCATACAGGGATAAAATTATGGTTTTCAAGCTTCTATGGATCTTGTTTATTGAAGAAATCTCTATATTATCCACAGCATTATAAAATATTGGTCGACGTTTCGAATCCTAATGGGGATCCATCATCAGGACAAGAAATTGAATGAATAATGAAAGAAGGATGTAAGGTGAAGATATAAATAGTGACACAGGGAAAAAAGAGCCAACGGGAGCTTAAAAATTTAATATGGTTTGCAACCCTTCTTTCAATATTTATTATAGATTTCTCTAGATAACAAATATCTTCCCAAGGCTCCCCTCCGTACAGGGATAAAATTATGGTTTTCAAGCTTCTGTGGTTCTCGTTTATTGAAGAAATCTCCGGATTATCCACAGTATTATAAAACATTGGTCTATGTTTCGAATCCCAACGGGGATCCATCATCAGGACAAGAAATTGAATGAATAATGAAAAAAGTATGCAAGGTGAAGGTATAAATAGTTACACAGGGAAAAAAGAGTAGACGGGAGCTTAACAAATTAATATGGACTATAGCCCTTCTTTCAATATTTATTCTAGATTTCTCTAGATAACAAGTATCTTCCTAAGACTCCCCTCCGTACAGGGATAAAATTATGGTTTTCAAGCTTTTGTGGTTCTCGTTTATTGAAGAAATCTTTGGATTATCCATAGTATTATAAATCATTGGTCGAAGTTTCAAATCCTAACAGGGATCCATCATCAGGACAAGAAATTGAATGAAGAATGAAAGAAGGATGCAAGGTGAAGGTATAAATTGTGACACGGGGAAAAAAGAGCCGACAAGAGCTTAACAAATTAATATGGTTTGCAGCCCTTCTTTCAATCTTTATTCTAGATTTCTCTAGATAACAAATATCTTCCCAAGACTCCCCTCCGTATAGGGATAAAATTATGGTTTTCAAGCTTTTGTGGTTCTTGTTTATTGAAGAAATCTTTGGATTATCCACAGTATTATAAAACATTGGTCGACGTTTCGAATCCCAACGGGGATCCATCATCAGGACAAGAAATTGAATGAATAATGAAAGAAGGATACAAGGTGAAGGTATAAATAGTGACACAGGGAAAAAATATCCGGCGAGAGCTTAACAAATTAATATGGTCTGCAGTCCTTTCATTCAATCTTTATTCTAGATTTCTCTAGATAACAAATATCTTCCCAAGATTCCCCTTCGTACAGGGATAAAATTATGGTTTTCAAGCTTCTGTGGTTCTCTTTTATTGAAGAAATCTCTAGATTATCCATAGTATTATAAAACATTGGTCAACGTTTCGAATCCCAGCGGGGATCCATCATCAGGACAGGAAATTGAATGAAGAATGAAATAAATATGCAAGGTGAAGGTATAAATAGTGGCACAGGGAAAAAAGAGCCGACGGGAGCTTAACAAATTAACATGGTATTTTGCCCTTCTTTCAGTCTTTATTCTACATTTATCTAGATAACAAATATCTTCCTAAGACTCCCCTCCATACAGGGATAAAATTATGGTTTTCAAGCTTCTGTGGTTCTCGTTTATTGAATAAATCTCCGAATTATCGACAGTATTATAAAACATTGGTCGACGTTTCGAATCCCAACGGGAATCCTTCATCGGGACAAGAAATTGAATGAAGAATGAAAGAAGGATGCAAGGTGAAGGTATAAATAGTGACACAAGGAAAAATCCGACAGAGCTTAACAAATTAATATGGTATGCAGCCCTTCTTTCAATATTTATTCTAGATTTCTCTAGATAACAAATATCTTCCCAAGACTCCCCTCTGTATAGGGATAAATTATGGTTTTCAAGCTTCTGTGGTTCTCATTTATTGAAGAAATCTCTGGATTATCCACAATATTATAAAACATTGGTCGATGTTTCGAATCCCAACAGGGATCCATCATCAAGACAATAAATTGAATGAAGAGTGAAAGAAGGATGCAAGGTGAAGGTATAAATAGTAACACAGGGGAAAAAGAGCCGACGGGAGCTTAACAAATTAATATGGTCTGCAGCCCTTCTTTCAATCTTTATTTTGGGTTTCTCTAGATAACAAATATCTTCCCAAGACTCCCCTCCATACAGCGATAAAATTATGGTTTTCAAGCTTTTGTGGTTCTCTTTTATTGAAGAAATCTCTGGATTATCCACAGTATTATAAAACATTGGTTGATGTTTCGAATCCCAATGGGGATCCATCATCAGGACAAGAAATTGAATGAATAATGAAATAAATATGCAAGGTGAAGGTATATATAGTGACACAGGAAAAAAATAGACGACGAAAGCTTAAAAAATTAATATGGTGTGTTGCCCTTCTTTCAATCTTTATTATAGATTTATCTAGATAACAAATATCTTCCCAAGACTCCCCTCCATACAGGGATAAAATTATGGTTTTCAAGCTTCTGTGGTTCTCGTTTATTAAAGAAATCTCTGGATTATCGACAGTATTATAAAACATTGGTCGATGTTTCGAATCCCAACATGGATCCATCATCAAGACAAGAAATTGAATGAAGAATGAAAGAAGGATGTAAGGTGAAGGTATAAATAGTGACACAGGGAAAAAGTCGACGGAGCTTAACAAATTAATATGGTATGCAGCCCTTCTTTCAATCTTTATTCTAGATTTCTCTAGATAACAAATATCTTCCCAAGACTCCCCTCTATACAGGGATAAAATTATGGTTTTCAAGCTTCTGTGGTTCTCGTTTATTGAAGAAATTTATGGATTATCCACAATATTATAAAACATGGTCGATGTTTTGAATCCCAATGGGGATCCATCATCAAGACAATAAATTGAATGAAAAATGAAAGAAGGATGCAAGGTGAAGGTATAAATAGTGACACAGGGAAAAAAGAGCTGACAGGAGCTTAACAAATTAATATGGTCTGCAACCCTTCTTTCAATCTTTATTCTTGGTTTCTCTAGATAACAAATATCTTCCCAAGACTCCCCTCCATACAGGGATAAAATTATGGTTTTCAAGGTTCTGTGGTTCTCGTTTAATGAAGAAATCTCCAGATTATCCACAGTATTATAAAACATTGGTCGACTTTTCGAATCCCAATGGGGATCCATCATCAAGACAAGAAATTGAATGATGAATGAAAGAAGGATACAAGGTGAAGGTATAAATAGTGACACAGGAAAAAAGAGCCGGCGGGAGCTTAACAAATTAATGTGGTCTGCAGTCCTTCGTTCAATCTTTATTATAGATTTCTCTACATAACAAATATCTTCCCAAGATTCCCTTTCTTACAGGGATAAAATTATGGTTTTCAATCTTTTGTGGTTCTCTTTTATTGAAGAAATCTCCGGATTATCCATAGTATTATAAAACATTGGTCAACGTTTCGAATCCCAGTGGGGATCCATCATTAGGACAAGAAATTGAATGAAGAATGAAATAAATATGCAAGGTGAAGGTATAAATACTGACATAGGGAAAAAAGAGCCGACGGGAGCTTAACAAATTAATATGGTCTGCAACCCTTCTTTCAATCTTTATTCTAGATTTCTCTAAAATAACAAATATCTTCCCGAGAATCCCCTCCGTACATGGATAAAATTATGGTTTTAAAGCTTCTGTGGTTCTCATTTATTGAAAAAATCTTTGGATTATCGACAGTATTATAAAACGTTGGTCGATGTTCCGAATCCCAATGGGGATCCATCATCAGGACAAGAAATTGAATGAAGAATGAAAGAAGGATGCAAGGTGAAGTTATAAATAGTGACACAGGGAAAAAAGAGCCAACGGTAGCTTAGCAAATTTATATGGTCTGCAGCCCTTCTTTGAATCTTTATTTTAGATTTATCTAGATAACAAATATCTTACCAAGACTGTCCTCCGTACAGGGATAAAATTATGGTTTTCAAGCTTCTGTGGTTCTCGTTTATTGAAGAAATATCTAGATTATCCACAGTTTTATAAAACATTGGTCGACGTTTCAAATCCCAGCAGGGATCCATCATCAAGACAAGAAATTAAATGAAGAATGAAAGAAGGATGCAAGGTGAAGGTATAAATAGTGACACGGGGAAAAAAGATTCGACTAGAGCTTAACAAATTAATATGGTCTGTAGCCCTTCTTTCAATCTTTATTCTAGATTTATCTATATAACAAATATATTCCCAAGAATCCCCTCTGTACAGGGATAAAATTATGGTTTTAAAGCTTATGTGGTTCTCATTTATTGAATAAATCTTCGGATTATCGACAGTATTATAAAACATTGGTCGACGTTTCGAATCCCAATGGGGATCCATCATCAGGACAAGGAATTGAATGAAGAATGAAAGAAGGATGCAAGGTGAAGGTATAAATAGTGACACAGGGAAAAAAGAGTTGACGGTAGCTTAACAAATTAATATGGTATGCAGCCCTTCTTTCAATATTTATTCTAGATTTCTCTAAATAACAAATATCTTCCCAAGACTCCCCTCCGTACAGGGATAAAATTATGGTTTTAAAGATTTTGTGGTTCTCGTTTATTGAAGAAATATCTGGATTATCCACCGTATTATAAAACATTGGTCGAAGTTTCGAATCCCAACGGGGATCCATCATCAGGACAAGAAATTGAATGAAAAATGAAAGAAGGATGCAAGGTGAAGGTATAAATAGTGGCAAGGGGAAAAAAGAGCCGAAACGTCGACCAATGTTTTATAATACTGTGGATAATCCATAGATTTATTCAATAAACGAGAACCATAGAAGCTTGAAAACCATAATTTTATCCCTATACAGAGGGGAGTCTTGGGAAGATATTTTTTATCTAGAGAAATCTAAAATAAATATTGAAAGAAGGGTTGTAGACCATATTAATTTATTAAGCTCTCGTCGGCTATTTTTTCCCTGTGTCACTATTTATACCTTCAGCTTGCATCCTTCTTTCATTCTTCATTCAATTTCTTTTCCTGGTGATGGATCCCCATTGGGATTCGAAACGCCAACCAATATTTTATAATATTGTGGATAATCCAGAGATTTCTTCAATAAACTAGAATCAAAGAAGCTTTAAAACCATAATTTTATCCTTGTACGGGGGGGATTCTTGGGAATATATTTGTTATCTAGAGAAATCTAGAATAAAGATTGAAAGAAGGGTTGCAGACCATATTAATTTTCTAAGCTCCCGTCGGCTTTTTTTTTCGTGTCACTATTTATACCTTCACCTTGCATCCTTATTTTATTCTTCATTAAATTTCTTGTCCTGATGATGGATCCCCGTTGGGATTCGAAACGTTGACCAATGTTTTATAATATTGTGGATAATCCGGAGATTTCTTCAATAAACGAGAACCACAGAAGCTTGAAAACCATAATTTTATCCCTGTACGGAGGGGAGTCTTGGGAAGATATTTGTTATCTAGAGAAATCTAGAATAAATATTGAAAGAAGTGTTGCAAACCATATTAATTTTTTAAGCTCCCATCGGCTCTTTTTTGCCTGTGTCACTATTTATACCTTCACATTGCATCCTTATTTCATTCTTCATTCAATTTCTTGTCCTAATTATGGATCCCTGTTGGGATTCCAAATGTCGACCAATGGTTTATAATATTGTGGATAATCCAGATATTCTTCAATAAATGTTTTACGTTATGCAGGCAGGTCTAGTTATTGTCAAGATGAGCATGGTGTTAGGGATCATAACCTACAAAACGTTGTGAAACTTAATTCAGATTCATAAATATATTTTATTTCAAATAGAAATCAAAGACAAATTATGAAAAATCCATCTTGTAAAAAGAACCTAATCCATGCACTTTTCGTTGTGGAAACATGATTGCATTCTTGTGAAAGAGAGGTAAATGGATATCATAACGGAGTTAGAGCAACCAAAAATTGAGGAATTGGTGCATACATTGCAATTGGAAACTTGGATTATGAGCCATGACCACCACAATGAATGAGGAATGGTGAGAGTTTATCCACTGAAAACATACACCCTATGCTACCAAACATTTTTCCTTTTATTGTGAATACATTCTCCCTCTCTACTACTTGTTGTTTACTTTTTCCTCCTTCACTGATTTTTTTTCCTTCTTCGTTCATGTCTTCCCATCTCGCCCCCTCCCTCTTTTCTATTGTTCGATTTCAGCCTGTGGTTAGTTAGGTCTTATTCTAGCCTAGCCCACCTAGCCAACCAAAAGTGCCCCCCTTCCCCTGACCTTCAGATTTTCTTCTAATGCTTGGTCCTATCTTTCTTGCAAGCCAATCATTCTCATGTCATTTGGCCTTTTCCTTCCTTTCCAACCATCTATTAAATATAATTTTTATTTTTGAAATGTGCTTTATATGTTTTATAGAAGCCTTCATATATGTGTGTGTGCGTGTGTGTGCCACCCTCACAACAATAATCAAACTACTTACCTAATTTTTACACATTTACATTCATATCATAATTATGAAATTAAAAATGACTAACAAAGGTTTATTTACCAATTGTTTACAATATTCACACCATTGCAAGGAGACCAAGAAATGCACCATTGTACAAAAATGTATACAAAATTTACTCTAATATAACATAACCATGAAATTATTTACAAAGACCATACGAGTGTAAAGTAACTAGGACAACATTTACAATAATTACACGAGTGCACAATGACTGGGACAACCAACACCATATTTACACACTTGCAAAATGATTGGGGTCATTACAACATATCATTGTATCACAAATATACATACCAAAGTTTAGGAATAAATACAAAAAATATATATGTGAGCCCTTCATAGCTTGCAGAGCTCACACTGTAAATGCACCTATGTTCCACAATTCGCAGACTTAAATCGTAAAGCCAACACTTGAAACCACACGGCTCAACCTTCGAGCTACTACCTCAAACTTGTGTTATAAAATCAATTTGAATTGTGTTTTCTCATTTCAGTTGTGGCACGTGTGTGTGTGTGTGTGTGTGTGCTTTTGTGTGTGTGTGTGTGTGTGTGTGTGTGTGTGTGTGTGTGTGTGTGTGTGTGTGTGTGTGTGTGTGTATGCGTGTGTGTGTGTGTGTGTGTATTTGTATGTTGTGTGTACCCATGGTTATTTGGATCTGACACCAACCATGTGACCTCGTCCATGTGACTTGATATTTGTACTTGGCCATGTTTGACTCATGGTGTCAACATGATTTCACAAGTCAAAATGTGCCAAGTGTACATGTCACATTGCGGGCCCTAGAGTCACCACGTCAAATTGATGATGTCACTTGAGTGACATGTTAGTCCATGTCATCCCCTTGCCTACCTTTTCATTATAATCACCTAATCATTCCTTGCCACATCACCAAGTTTGACACACCACTTTCTCAAGCCAATCAAATTTTGGATTGTGTTAGAACTACCACATCTATTCTTTGGGCCAATCAAAGTGCACCACATGGCACTACGTGACTATATTTCATGGGGGGTTGCCTCGAATTAACTAGTGATCATGATGGTACAACATTTGTCGTTTGATCTATAACATGTTCATCTGATCCATCAAATTTGAACAAAGGTGTTAAATATTTAATCATTTACTACCATGCATTTTTTGTCGTTATCCACTGTTGACTCAAATATTGAACCATGGATCTGCCCATAAGTTGCGCACAGGTTAAAAAAATTGGGAATTGTGGGTTTGGGCTAATAGTTTTAGGCCCTTAATTAATTTTGATTTTCAAATGGCCATAACTTCTCATCCTAAAGGAGTTTTTCAAAGTGTGATATACCGTTGGAAAGGTATCGAAAAGGAATATCCAACCATATTATTAATAGGCTTATTAGGAAATGATAAATGCACCCATAAAAACCATTCTTCTTTGATTTCATTGGCTGAGAGTATGCAAGAGATTCAACTATCATTCTGCTTCCTTAGGCATCCCCTTTGATATCATTGATACTTGTTCTCATCAACCATCCCCTTTGACATTTTTTTAATAAATAAGATAGGATTGGTTCTATTAAAAGCTTATAGTACAAAATGAGTTACAATCAAGAGAAGGAGGAGACCGAGGAAGCGTGAAGAAATCATCGATCAATTGCGGTTTCGTGATGCTGTCAAGAGATCAACAAAGAGGAACAAGAAGAGAGACAAGGGAGCCAAGTGAGACAGACATCGGGCTCTACCCAGAGGGGGTAGAATCCGCTATATGACTTTTATTTCCTTTCTTTTTTGTGACTTTAACTCAACCGTCAGGGGGCGGGTGGGCTGGAACCATTTGAAGATTGTTGTTGATCAAAGGAAGAGAATCTTTATCTAAGTCGGAGGAGGTGGACTCGTGTGAATGTTTTTGGAGATTCAAGGAGGCAAAGGGACTTTCAAGTACTGCTAAGGATTTTTTTTGATGTTGTGTTGTAGAATCCTCATCTGATTCAATCTCATCTTCATCCGAGTTGGAGGACTCGATATCATCCATGGGAGGAGGATCACAGGGTTTCTAGCTTTTATCTTTCTATTTGTGTGTGCTTCTTTTCTTTTGGGTGAGGAACATAGCACAGGAGTTCTAAAGATGCCCTATTTGATGGCAGTGGCAACAACGAAATGCAGTGTTCTCATAGTCTAAGGTTTGTGAACAAAGGAAGTCACTAACTTTGAGAATGATTTTATCGGGTAATCCTTTGTTGATGTCAATTTCAGCACAAATTCTGGAGTAGGTGTAGATGCCCTTTTGCCTCTCGAGGGATTAGTTGCCAGAAAACCTCCTAGAGTGTCTCCAATTACTTGGAAGACATAAAAGTGCCATAGATGAGCTGGTAAGTTTGGAATCCTAACCCAAAATGGAAGTTTGGTGATGACTGTCGTGGATGGATCGAAGTCTGAGAACCAGGGGGTGAGGAATAGCCCTGCTTTTCCCCTGAACCATGGACCACCTATTAGGGCCTTTTGGTAGTATTCACTGTGAGTGAATATAACGATGAAGAAGCATTTTGAATAGAAAATAACCTTACAGTTGTTGGTACAGGTGGAATTAATCCATTGGTATAGATCTATTGTGTGTGGCCATAGTCCATTGAATCGGAAGATGAAGGCATTCTCTGCAAATAGTTGATACTGGTTTTCAAGATCCGGGTAGGATATTTCTACAGAGGGAACTTCTTCCATTTTATCTACCAAAAAAGGCTTGGGATCCTCCATGGGTTGAGTAGCATGTTTGGGGGCCTGTGCATGGACAACATCCCTGTAAGAGAAGCCATTAGCTGCATAGGGCTGCCTGTCAGCACCTCCCCGCGAATGAAGGGAAAGAACAACCGAGGCATCCTTTTCAATATTGTAAAAGGAGAGGGGAAAAGGGTCCTAGAGTTGTTTACCTGCATGGAGAAGTCGCAAAGAAGGGGAGGGAATCCCCATCTTGAGCTCCAGGGCCGTCGAGAGGTGTTCACCAGGTCCAAGGAATGAACCCACAGGAGCATGGTTTTTCCATTTACGAGAGCAATCTGAATCTGAAAAGAGGGGGGGGGGATATTTTGGGGTCCATGGCTACCAGAGCATCTTATCATGTCTAGACCGGATGGCTCGCTGCGCTGTAGGGATGTCTCATTGAGTTTTTCATATTTCTTTGTCAAATGGCTGCCCAGAAATGAAGTTCCAAGGGGAACACAGTGGAGTGATGGGTTGTTGGGGAGTCGGAGTGGGTTGGAACTGTCTGAGCCTATTTCACAGCTTAACATCTCGCGGGAGCTCTTCCCTAACACAGTGGGCTGAGGATGTGACTTGAGGCGGTCTGCAGGGGCGCCTTCTTCCTACAAATTTTGGAGGCATCCATTTTTGTTCACGGCCAGAAGGGAAGAGTGGAAATATGGTAGTGTGTAGATTTTATTCCCCATGAATCCACCGTAGCAGCAGCTAGGAAGGAGTAGGCGAGGGGGTGCAGGCTCGGCAGTTCGCGGGCCCCCATGAGCAGCGAGGCGCGACGATGTCGAGGCGGCGACAGGGGAGTCTGGAACATAAACCCTAGAAGCCATTTCCAATAAAAAGTGATCATAAAAAATCCCCTTTGACATTAATGACACTTGTTGTCATCAATTAAAACACTATGTGCAATAATTTGCCCCTTTTTCATTGATGGAAACACCACCAAACATTGATAGTCAGCGATGGCAATATGTCAAAGCTCCAAATTATTCTTGACATGATGTTGGGAACTTCTGCTTAACTTTGTTCCTTCCCTTCTTTGTATTTTCTTATTTATTCATTTGATTTGTTATTTGATCTTATTGCTTCTTTGTATTCCTTATTTAATTTTTGCATTCTTTCCCCCTTTGATAGAAATGGAAAAGGGACATGGATTCCACCCAATTGTCATGATTGTGTGGGAACATTTTCCTAAATATAATTGGTGTCTCCTCTTGAGACCATGATATAAGTGTCTTCCAATGCTTATTCAATTATTATTTTCGTATGGACCTGATAGAGTGTCCCCCTGTGACCATGTTTCCAACATCTACAAGTGTATGCTTATGATCTTCAACTATTATTCCCCTGATACCATGTTTCCAACATATGTAAGTGTCTGCCAAATACTTCTCCAAATTTTCTTGTAATTTCCTATGGAATTGATAGAATCTCCCCCCAATACCATGCTACCAATATCTGTGAGTAACTACTTATGATTTCCAACTGTTCTCCCCCTAAAGCCATGTTTCCAACTGCTAATATACATCTTCCTCCTGTCATAGGTTGGAGGATAGCCCTTTGTAACTTTGGCTAAGATTAGTGAGATAAATATTCAAATTAGGAAGATACCATTCCCATATTTTTATGCCATAGCCAACTTTCATCCATCCTTCCAATGCAAGATTTTTCAATTTTTGACCCTTCAAGGATATATTCATTTCCATTCACCCTTATAGATTTTGCTACCAATTTGCTTGTATTGGAATTTTGATCACACACCATTAAGAGTTGAATTTAAAATCAAAACCTTGATCACACATTTGACCGATGCTTAAAATATTATGCTTCAACCCTTCTACATACATGACATCCTAGGCTTTGGTTCTTCCATTATCAATTTTGACAATTCATTTTCATGTGATTCTTGCAGATGTGTTATTTCCAAAATTCACATTTCCTCCATATATCTCCTTGAAGACAATAAACTTGTTTTGATCCCTTGTCAAGCATATTGAGCAACCACTATCGAAATACCACTTGTTTTCATACTTTTGAGCATATAGTATGAGACCGCACTTTTCTCCTTTGTCCATCCACATCTTAGGAGGAAACATTTCCTTTCTTTGATTGATTTTATAGTTTTTTTCCTTGTGTCCAAAATTATGGCATAGAAAACATTTGATATGACTTTGAAAATAACAACAATCAGCTACCTTCTGACCATATGTGTGGAATAAATAAAAATAACTGTAAAATAGTGTGTGGTACCTAAATGATTGTTTCTTGTCATTTATTTTGGCCTAGATCCCTTTCAAAATTTCTTTGGTCGTTTTCCTTGCTACATTTGTTTCTCCTTTGAGAAGGACAATTTTTTCATCCCTATCTCTTAGTTGATTTTATGTTTCTCCTTCTCGCCTTTCATTTTCTTCAAGCTTCTTTGTCAAGATTTTGCACTTCCTTTTAAAATATTCCAACTCAATATCCAAAAGCATGACATAGTTTGCATCTAGATCCATATTGCCAAGTTTCCTTAGATCCACTTTCCAGTAGTCAATTATTTCTGAAGGCATTCATTATGATACCACTTGTTAGACCAAATATGACACTAAGAGTGGGGGGGCGATGAATCAGTGTGGTGGAAATTTTATCATTTCAGCACATTTTATCAATAAGAATTTATGTAGCAATGCACCATAACCATTTGTATCAAATCAATAAATAGAAAAAAGCATCAAGAATCCATCATCACATCAAAAATGCACCAAAAATCCATCACATCAACATAAGAGGGCACAAGCTTTTACATGGAAACCCATATAAGAGAAAACCAAACATTCATCTTCTTATTCTTCTTCTTATTTAATTCATTACATAGATTTGCATACATTGACCTACTAGAGGTACCCACCCCAAGATATGCAAGCAAATACCTGTGGTAGATTACAACCTTATTGAGGCACCAACCTCAAAAATGTGCAAGCAGCTACTCACTATAGGCTACAACCTAATAGAGGAACAAGCCTCATAGATTAACAAGCTTCGACTTGTTGTAGGCTTCAACTTGATCAAGGAATCAACTTAAGTGGAATCACCCACCTCCATCTTAAACTCTACATGGACCAATTTACATAATATTTCAAATTGGATCCACTTGCTCTTCAATTTAGTACTTCAAAACTGATCATGTTGCTATTGTCATACTACTTTCATCAACCTATCATACTTTTTTCGTGCTATGTTCCAACCTATTCATCAATCTGGTCACATAAAAGCCTTCTCAAAACCTATTTTTCCCACATACATAACTTTAAATGAAACCAACTCATAAGCCTTCAAAACACATAACAATGATCCTAGATATAAAAAAAAACATATCATCATGGATTTTCATGCCTTCATAAATGTTCAGCACTGAACTGTGACCACCATGCTTCTTTTGGAATCCAATTCAGCTTAAAAATGAGCCCAAAAACCCTCGAAAACTATATAAAATCAAATATTAAATTAAAAATTCTACAAAATGACATTTCTAGGGCTCATTCTACAAATTGCACAAATCCTGTAACGGTTCTATAGAATGCTCGTCATTGAATTTTAAGTGTTCTACAGAATGGAAAAAAATTGCGCACCAATAACCTTTATATAAAATAAAAAAATGACCATGCTTGACCAGATTCAATCCTACGACCAACACTATAAAAACTAAGCCACATAACCAACCAATCGAACAGATGAGTCATTACCCGTCACCATATCACAAATATACATACTAGAGTTTAGGCGTAAATACAAAATAATAATGTGTGAGCCATTCATATCTCACTAAACTCACACTGTAAATGAATCAATAATCCATAGTCCATAAACTCAAATCATAGAGCCAACACTTGAAACCACAATGCTTGACCTTTGGGCTACCACCTCAGACTTGTGTTATCAAAACAATTTGAATTGTGTGTGTTCATTTTAGTTGTGTCATATTTATATATATATATATATATATATATATATATATAGGTTGTGTGGGCCCATGGTTATTTCGAGTTGACCATCTCTTTCTCATATAATATGGTATTAGCCACATTTTCCCTTTGATGCCAACCATGTGACGTCGTCCATGTGACTTGAGATTTCCACTCGGCCACACTCGATTACCCATGTGACCATGCGATGCAACCCTAACCCTAGGGTTCCATTGTCACCTACATGATGATATCAACATGACATCATCATGCGACATGGAAAACTATGAGGGGTGCCACATGTCACCATATTTAGACTTTTCACCATTCAAAATGTGCCAAGTGTACCTACCATGTGGTGGGCCTTGGAAATAGGACATCACCTTGTTGATGTCACTCAGGTAACATGTCGAGCCACATCATTCCCTTGTATACCATGCCATTTTCATCACCCAATCATTCCTTGCCATATCACTAGGGTTGCCATATCACTTTCTCGGGAAAATAATATTTTGTCACGTTTAACCACCACATTATTTCCTTAGGCCAATCACAATATTCCATGTGGCACTGTGTGATTCGATTTCATGGGGGGCACCCTATATTAACTAGTGATCATGTTGGTACAAAATTTATCTTTTGATTCATCAGATGTCCTTATGATCCATCAAATTTGAACAAAGGTGCTCAATGTTTAACATTGTTAACTGTCATGCATGTTTGGCTTCTATCCTTTGTTGACTCAAATACTAAACCATGGATCGGCCCGTAAGTTTCACACTAGTTAACATATTTGGGAATTGTGGTTTTGGAAAAATGGTTTTAGGCACTTAATTAATGTTGATATTGAAATGGTCATAGCTTCTCATCCAAGAGGATTTTTCAGAGTCTGATGTATTGTTGGAAAGGTCTCGGTGAGGACTATCCAACCATACTATTCATAGGCTCATTAGGAAATCATAAATGCACCAAAAAATCAATAAACTTCATGTTTCTTTGACTTCACTGGATGAGAGTACGCAAGAGATCCGACGGGCATACTACTTCCTTAGGCATCCCCTTTTTCATCAATGATATTTTTTGTCATCGCGCATCCCCTTTGACATCAATAACACTTATTTTCGTCAATGAAAACACTATGTGAAACATATGTATCCATTTATCTATACATGCACACACAAATATATATATATATATATATATATATATATAAACAACCAAAGTCTGAGGCTACCCTCCATAACTTATACAGAAGATGTGATTGAATATAAAATTTTGAAATAGATTCAAAATCTACCCTAGTATACCTAGTTTCCTATAAGGATGAATCATTATTGTTGTCTATCCTTAACTATATTTCCCTTATACATAGCTAAGAATGCATTTACCAAAGTGTTAAAGCTACCATATTGATCTGAAAGGAAAGTGGCCTACACCCATGGTATTTATCTGCCCATGGTATTGTAAGTGGCATATATCCATGGTATTCATTCACCCACGGTAAGTATCCACCCATATTATTCATCCATGCATGGAATTTACCCATGTTATTATAGTAGCATCCACAGATGGTATTCATCACCCATGGTTTTTATCCACCCATGGTATTGTAAGTGACATATACCCATGGTATTTACCCACCCATGGAGTTTACATGTGGTATTGTAACTAAAAAATACTATAAGTAATAAGTCGCATTTTGTAAGTTGTCCTTTTACAAAATGCGACTTGTTACTTATAGTATTTTTTAGTTACAATACCACAGGTAACTTCCATGGATGGGTAAATACCATGGGTGAATGAATATCATGGGTAGATGTCACTTACAATACCATGGGTGGATAAATACCATGGTTGATGAATACCATCAGTGGATGTCACTTATAATACCATGGGTAAATTCCATGTGTGGATGAATACCATGGGTGGATACTTACCATGGGTGAATGAATACCATGGATAGATGCCACTTACAATACCATGGGTGGATAAATACCATGAGTGTAGGCCACTTTCCATTCTGATCATTCCTCCCTCCTTAAGAAGCAATGGTCCCCATTACGTGAAGTTCCCTCATGAGAACCCTTTTTTTAATATGAAGAGCCACTTAAGAGAAGGGTTTTGTGTGGTTAACCCATAACCGTGATGAACGAAGATCTGAGGATAGAGATATCCTGTAATTTTTGTGACCAACTATGACACTGACAGTGTGCGGCCTAGAAAATTGACTTCTATGAAGTGTGGGTTTACGGCTGACCCATAACCATGATAAATGAAGATCCGAGGATAGATATACCATGTAATTCTTGTGACCAACTATGATGCTAACAGTGTGCAACCTAGCAAATGGACTTCGATGAAGTGTGGGTTTGTGGATGACCCATAACCATGACAAACGAAGATCCGAGGATAGAGATACCCTGTAATGCTTGTGACCAACTATGATACTAATAGTGTGCAGCCTAGCAAATGGACTTCGATGACAAGGAATTTGTGTGGTTGACCCATAACCGTGATGTTGACTATTGATGAAGTAGCAGGCACCTACATAGCCTGGGGTGGGAGGGAACGTCTCCAAAGAACCCAAGCCAGATGATGTTATGCTAAAAATGATGAATGTGAAGCAGGGGCCTACTGAAGCAGGGTGGGAGGGCACGTTTCCAAAGGGAACCCGCTCTGAATGTTGCTCCAGATATAAAATCTAATTTAAAATGGGCATAAATCGGTCAATATAACTCTAAATCTTCATTATAACCTATTTTTTGAAATAAAATGACCATTCCGCATCTTCCCTTATGATTGAAATCCCTATCTAGACACCCTGGAAACCAAAATTCGCGTTGCAACTATCCTGCCATCACAAAATTTCTAAAAAATAAATAAATAAATAATTTTAAAAAAAAATTAAAAATAAAAATAAAAAACAAAAAAACAAAAACAAAACAAAACAAAACAAAAATTTAATTAGCGATATATCCCTCATCCGAACTTCGATTCAACCATTTTTTTTTTAATTGGGTGATTTTTAAAGAGGATCTCAAATCTACAATCAAGTTTCTGAAATTCTGCACAAAAATTGCAAAAAATGATAGGAGAGTTGTTGTCCATGAATTGTTGTTAGAAAAATTTCTGCAATATAGCTGATTTTAAATCAATGATATCTCCCTCATCCGAACTCTGATTCGGTCAATTTGGTTTTTGAATTTTGGTATTTTTTCGCAAGGAATTCAAATATGTTATTTATTTTTGTAAAATTTTCACTAAAAGTTTCAGATCTAATCTGCAAACTCGCCACCCAAAAATATCCTGCAAAAAAATGAAGGAAAAAAAATTCTTCCTGCTTTGTCCAAGAAAGTGCTTTGTGGAGGTCGTAGCACGTGCATGAATTTTATTGAAGATTGTTGCAAAAATTTGAAATTGAAATATTCATCAAACCCTCATTCCCATTTTGCCATAACCTGAATTTGATACCACTTACAATACCATGGGTAGTTAAATACCATGGGTGAATGAATAACTAAAAAAAACTATAAGTAACAAGTCGCATTTTGTAAAATGACAACAGGTAAATTCCATGGGTGGGTAAATACCATGGGTGAATGAATACCATGGGTAGATGTCACTTACAATACCATGGGTGATGAATACCATCCGTGGATGCCACTTACAATTCCATGGGTAAATTCCATGTGTGGATGAATACCATGGGTGGATACTTACAATGGGTGAGTGAATACCATGGATAGATCCCACTTACAATACCATGGGCAGATAAATACCATGGGTGTAGGCCACTTTCAATTCAGGTCATCGATTTCCACAACCGTCAAGCACCCAATACTTCTCCTCTTCAGCCATACACACATACACATAGTGTACAACACATGCATACAATCACACATGACATACAACACCATATACTACATGCACCTACACCTGACATACAACACATACACCTATACTTGGTATACAAAAAAACACGTACACCTACATCTATCATGCCACACAACACATACACCTATCCCCTGTGTACAACATAACACATACACATACACCCAGTGTATAACACAATACATATACATATACAAGGTACAACATAATGACTACACACATCACGATACAACAACTACACAATACATGTAATACAATACCCCATGAACACAAAACATCATGTACGACATGTACACAATACAACATGTACATAGCACCACCTGCACAACGTGTACACAACACCACATGTACACAAAACCACCTGCACAATGTGTACACAACACCACATTTACATAGCACTACTTGCACAACATGTACACATTACCACAGGTACACAACACCACCTGCACAACGTGTACACAACATCACATGTACATAGCACCACCTACACAGTTTGTACACCGCACCACATGTACACAACACCACCTGCACAACGTGTACACAAAATTGCGCACACACAGCACCACATGTACAACATGTACACAGCACCGCACGCGCACAACCCCTCATGTACATAGTACCACATGTACATAGCACCACATGCACAACATGTACTCAACACCATATGTACAATGTCTACATTGTACCACGTGTACACAACACCGCATATACAACATGTACACAACAACATATGTACATAACACTACATACACGACATGTACATAGCACCATCTCTACCCAACATCACATATGCAACATGCACACAACATTATATGTACATAGTAACGCCTATGCAACATGCACACAACACCATATATGCAATATGCACACGACACCATATGTACACAATATTGCATATGCTACATGTATAGAACACTAGTACTACACATCCTAAGACCACATTGTCCTTACCATGCAACCTTGCTTATAGTGTCCTTCCACTATCCATGCTTGTCCCAGCATGCCACATATCACACTGCTTTCATTCAACTGATGTATCCCTCGGCATTACCTATCATAGCATAAACATATACATAGTATAAAAACATAATATCAATTCATATCCACATGATATTGACATCGTAGATCTCTCGGGCTACTCTTCCCACTTGATTCCTCATAAAACAAGAACCTCTTCATGCCATTCACCTGCATAAATAATCATTCTTCCACAATAATGATCCTTGGCAACCCTGTCAGGCGATGACATACATACATATATATAAACATTAGCATAAAAAAATCATGATCCCTGACAACCCTGTCAGACAATGACATATATACATACATGTATACATATATAGACATCAACATAATCATGATCACAATATAATTACCAGATATCATAAGGTATAGTTTAAGATAAATCCCTTTATCCATATACAACATATACACCATTAAGAACAACAGTTCCCAATTTAGCCAAGGCATTTGTTACCTTAATCTCATTTACTTTGCCTTTCATGTTACCTTTCTCATGATTGTCCTGCCACCGTCCGTTTACCCCAATGGACCCAACCAATCTAGTTGTTTGTCATATTCTTGCCTTCATTTTCCCCTATACATGCATTGGGCTTCATCCAAGTATTTCATTAATTTTTGGGTACCACAAAGCTCTCTCTGTGCTCCATTAACTTTCCTCTTTCCCAACCAATTCCCAAGACCCTAAAAACATAAAATACAAGAACAAAAGGAAACCAAGAAGAAAACCATGGAAATACAACACCAAAAACAAAGTGGCATGGCCATGCACCAGACATAATCAAAGCCACAAATCAAGCACAAAAAAATCACAAAACACCGAAAGCACAAGCCTTCCAACAGACACCATGACTCAACCCACATGATTTCCCAGTGCTTCCAAGGGTTCATGAGTGAAAACTCAACCCAAGCCTTCTTCAAAATCTATGGCAGTCTCTTTTTCCATGTGATTTCATGCATCATGCAACATTAACTAATGTTTTTATTCATGCCTTTACAATATTAGAACTCATCCTCATATCTCAAATATCAACCTTAATATAACAACCTATCAAATACATATTCATGAATATAACACATATCCACATAATGTCAGTCAAAATTAAGGTTAAGAAAACTTTTTGTATTCATGCAAAGCACTCGTTCATTTGGAATTGTGGTTTCTAAACATATCCAAAGGAATTCTCACCCAATTCATTTCTTTTACCTTCTTACCTTTTGCAATTGAGTCTTATTATGTGTTATCACATTCACCGAGATGTTAGTTATATAAACAAATAAACTATTACTTGTCATTCTAATACCAAGCATGTTCTGTTGCAACTGTTTGCACATGTCAGTCGCATGTTCCAAATATCAATACATCATGTCTATTAATTTTAAAATACCCTTTTCCAATACTAACAACCATGTCATACCCTACAATCAACTCACAATCATAGTCATAATACTAAAACTAGCACCCACTTGCACTCAAGTGCATATCAGTCGTGTCAACACATATTGTGTTAGTACAACTATATTAAAACAAGAGCATTCATTCATACAATATTACAAGAACATAATCATACCATGCACTTAATCAAGCATTCAAATAACCTATAATTATACCCCCTTACTATCCATGGTCCACACTAAGGTAGAAGGAGGCAGTTACTATAATGGTCTGATCTCCAATGTCCAATTATGGAAATGGGATCTCCAAAGCTCTACTAAATTTAACCACACTTCCCACAACTTGATTTTCATTTATCATAAATTTTGTATGATATCAAATAAAAAACATTACACTTATTCCACTTGTAGCATACTAATTGAAAACATGCCACTTTTCCATTTCCTTATATGCAACTTTTCAAATTCCTTGCATGCAACCTTTCAAATTCCTTGCATACAACTCTTCAAATTATTTTCATGAAAATAGGAATAGATCATCTACATCTACATTATCATACTATAATACTATCCCATCCAAAAAATAACATTTTCCACAAACAATTACCATACTATTACATTTCCTTCAAAAAACTACTATACTAATACATTTGCATGTAACATTTCTTCAAACACTTTACATGAAAACTAATATAACAAACCATTTGCATACAAATAAGCATATATCAGCTACAACAATACTATTACACATCAATACTATACCCAACCACAAACAACATACTCATTGAGGCATTTTATCAAACAGTTATATGCAATTAATCATTGAACCATTTAAGCATTTCATCAAACACTTTGCATTCAAACTAATATAGTGAATGATTTAATGCATATATCATAAATTGTAATAGTACAAGTTATGAAAACTGAAAAATATGATCAATGGGAGTCTCCCTCACTATGGTTCAAGTTTCAACTTCTGAAATTTCATAGATGAAAATTTATAACAAAACTACCAACACAATCCTATTTGGTGCACAATTCTAGGAGCATTCAGGAAGCTCTAATTACTCTACTCATATATCCTAAAATGTATTACCTAAATGTCTGAAATTTTCATCACAATATTAGTGGGATTTCCTTGCCTTTTGGAAAAAACTTCAACTCCTGAGAGCACCCAGAAGAAAAGTTATAACAGGAACTCCAACGTGACCTGTCGGCGAGGCCTGATTTTAGGAGCATTCAGAAGGCTCAACTTCCTCTGCTCATATCTCCTAAAACATTATGACCCAATACCTAAAATTTCTACCACATGATAAGATGTATTTCCCCTCAATGTGGAAAAATTTTCAGCTTCTGAAAGCCTACTAAAGATAAGTTATTGCAGAAATTCCAACATGACCTGTTTAAAGGTGCATTCAGGAACGTCATCTTCCTCAGATCATAATTCCTAAAATATTGTGAACCAATATCTGAAATTTTAATCACATTATTAGTGGGATTTACCCTCAATGTGGAAAAATTTCCAGCTTCTGAAACTCTACATATGAAAATATATAACAAAATTGAAATCGATTGTACTCATTGATCTCTTTGTTCTTCATTTCATTTATGATAGATCCCATCCAGTCCAAGTGATTGAACTCGGAAGCTCTGATACCACTTTGTACACACCCCACCCCATTTTTACCCACTTTAACATACTTACCAGGGTAGATATGAGCTGATATTTACTATGCATGACCCAAATTCCATTTGCAGTTACAGAAATGGGGTCTAACTTGCCAACACATGCTATTCATTTTTACAAACACTTTGTGTACATAGTACCTGTAAGTCATGGATGCATAGTTTGGTCATTGTTTACATTAGTTTCATCATATGTTCATCAATAAGTCTTTTCTCCCTCTAATACTTGTTGCAACAAACACATATTAGCTCATGCATCCATATTAAATAACCAAGAACTTGTCAAACCATGGGATAGAACCATAACAATAGAACATCATATAATGAGATATATACCATGCATGTAACCAGATTAGAAACCATGAAAAATCAGCCATAAGATAAACATAATAACTAGTAAATGTGCTCATGAATCATATTAAGAAAAATAGTTCATATTAACCTATGCAAAAGCCAACCAAGCTAGAGACTTCCACATACCACCCAACTATAGATTGGGTTGAACCAAATCTTTCTTTCAACCAATCATTAGAGGAAATTTTAGCCTAAAAATGACCATGAAAATTTCATGTAATTTCCATGTCATAATATGTAAACCAATCAAAATAATTTAAATTTAAAAAGAGGTACATGTAAATATTTTGGAGGGAAAAGAAGAAAAACTACTTTTTTCAATTTTATTTTTAGCTTATCTCCTTATAGGTTTACTCAAATTTCAAGTGTATACATTCCGCATCCAACGAGTATCCATCATGCATACTTTTGAGAGGACCCACATTGATAAAAAATGAAGATACATTAAAAAAGTGTGTTCAACATGTTTTTTTAATGTATCTTCAATTTTTATCAATGTGGGTCCACTCAAAAGTATGCATGATGGGTACTCGTTGGATGCGGAATTTAATTCCACATCCAACAAGTTTCTACACTTGAAATTTGAGTAAACCTAAAAGGATATAAGCCAAAAATATAATTTTTTTTTTTTTTTTTAAAAGAGTAGTTTTCATTCTTTCCCTCCAAAATTCATAACTATTATTTTATTATTTTTTCTTAGGATGCCACTTTTAGGCTAAAATTTCCTCTAATGCACCCATGCACCATATTCTAAGCATGAATGTGGGATTTCATGGAATAAACCATCCAAAACCAAATTGAGGCTTATAGTGGCCAAACCACCTTAAACCTCAACCAGTGATTCCACCTCACTATCGAACATCAGTAACCATCACCATATCGGTCTCTACCCAAGTTGTCTAGGGCTCTAAAGTGTTTGTTCTAACTAGGCTTCAGTACTGGTAACTCAACCCACAAATACTGCAGGGCTCCGTAGTGTTTTTCCAACTAAGGCTCCGGGACTAGTAACTCAACCCACCAAGGGCTCCAAAGTGTTTGTCAAACCAAGGCTTCCAGGAATAGTAACTCAACCCAAGTTGTTTCAAGCCTTCTAGATCGTTTGTCCAACCAAGCTCCAAGAACTAATAACTCAACCCACAACCATAAGGAACATGAACACCAATGATAAAACAAAAGGAAATAACCCACAACACCATGGCTATCCAGGAAATGGCAAGGCTAGGAAAAACCATTGTAAATCCAGACAACCCTCCATGCCAATGATAGATCATAACCAAGAAACCACATGCATGTACCATGCATGCCAAAACTAGTAAGGAAACCATGCATGCAACTAGACACTTGCAAAGCAATCCAGTTGTAGTTGTTGATCCACCTGTTCCCTTGCGCTTTCCTTCTTTCCTTTGTCTTCTTTATCCAAATCCAATGCATCCTAAAGTGCTCCAAGAATACTCAAGTGTGCAAGAGTATGAGAGAGTGAGAGAATAGTAGAGATCTCCAAGTTAAAACTGACAAAAGTCATGAACTGATCCTCATAATCCTTTTTATCATTGAGGCCTCTATTTTCTCCATTTTCCTCTATTTTCCTTCAATTTCCTCCTCACATGCAACATGTGGCCTTTCACCTTCCTTTTCTCCTATTTTCCATTATTTTCGTAAATAAATGTCAATTATTTCCTCGCTTCCTTTGTTGGTGCCTTTTCCATTTTCCTTAGCCATAAATAAACCAAATGAACACCCACTAGGATGTTTTTTCCAACATTCATCTTGGAATACGTGTCCCATGACCTTGGTCTTATATTTTTTAAATGAATTTTTAACTGGAGTTGTTGCATAATGGGAGTGGAAATTGTGAAAAGCATGGACACAAATATACTACCTTGCTTAGAAGGAAGAACAAAAGAGCATATATATTATATTTAAAGGTAAAATATGCAACATTATTTAAAGGTTAAAGTTGCAGCATGTAACACAAGTGTAGATACAGAGAGGAGAGAAGTGGAATGATGAAGTGAATATATAACATCATGTGTGAATGGAAGAAGAGGGTGGTAGGGGGAGAATTGAGAATAAAAAGAGAAATATATAGAAGATGTTGTCTACATTTCAGTTTGACATGTGGGAAGAAGAGGGAGCCTCAAAGGCAATGAATGACTAAAGCGCCAAACATTTTCTTCATATCTTCGAGGACAAGGAAAAATGCAGAGCCATAGGCAATTTCCTCTAAATTGACAAAGACAAGCTTCATGCAGTCAACACTATTGAAGCTACATGTTTTTACAGATAATGTGAAGAGAAAATGACAACATTAAACCATTGAAAATTTCTTGTGGATAACATCAGGATCAGTGGAGAGTATGAACAAGTATTTTGTTGGGACACCCATGAGTTTAGTTGCAGCATCTTCAAAAGTTGTGACATTTTTCAGTAGCCCTGCGTGGTCATGCATTTCAAGTATTAGCACATAGTGGTAGTCACACTCTGGGAAGTCTCCACCACATTTTGTGCAGTACCACATTCCATTTGAGTGGTTAACAACATTTTTCATGCACTACATGCCATCAGATGAGAGAAGGCATGCAAGGAAGTAGAAATATTGCATGTTAATAGAGGTGATGGTTGCACGAATAGAGAACCATGTTTATTTTTTGAGGGGATGCATGTCTATTAGGTCAGCAACTATACGTTGTGGGTGGGCTCACTTGGAATACCCAAAGAAACTTCTACTTAATGATGGTGAATAACTCAAGTAGCCTTTTTCATGAAACCATGACTAGAGTTGGTGAGTCTTTGGAATGTTTGGATTCAGGAGGAGGTTGTGGGAGGATATTGTCCCTACAGTCCTTCCACTGAATTAAGTTATGTAATGTTCATTTTTTAGGAATTTCTGCAATATGGTCCAAAGGGACATTGTATAAGGAAGATAATGCAAAAATAAGATGGAAGGGGACTTGGATCCCTTATTTAATACATCATACCTTACACTTCCAGAGTTTGAGCTCAAAGAAATCCCTCAAGGTAGGTTAAACAGATCTCCTACCCTTTGGTATCTCGGAAAAGTGCTCAAAGAGAGAGCTACAGCAATATACAAATACACCAATGGAAACCAGCAGTGATACATTAACACATAAAATGTTTGGAGAATCAAATAGCCATCATCTCATATCATAGCAGCTTAAGATATACAAATCCATGAGGAAATAGTCACTCAAGCAAGGCACTACAGGCCTCAAGAGAGATGTACATGAAAATATGAAGAACACCGCTACATGAATAAAGCCCAAGGCTATAACTACGTAGTTTTATATGGAACAACTGCTAAAACACATGTCAATACATAGATATGAAAATATATGGTTCATACAATCATCGAGAGAGAAGATCTAAGCTCACAATCACTACCTCAAGTCAATCCTAGAAGGATTGGCTAAAATAAGCAAAACTGCAAAATGCCGAAGTTGTTGGGTAGCAGCAGCAACTCAAGAACTGGAAATAAGTGGAGAAGACTGAAGATACTACAATCAATGACAAGACGTTCTCCAATGGATCTCTAGAATGAAAGGCTGATCCTTTCACCTAAGATCTCGCCCTCCAAACTATATGCTAATCCCTCACAGCAAATGCTCTCCAAGAATAACGTTGTCTAAAGAAGGGACTGCACTGCTAATGATGGTAAGTGGTTGGCTTGGTGCCAAAGATGGTGTAATCTGCTCATAAACCTCCCTTACTAATCTTCCAAGGGAATGGAAACTCCCTCCTCTGGAAAACTAGCCAAGGATGGTGTTATAGAAAACCTCCCTAGCAACACCTCAGCAACACTGCACAATCTCCAGCTAAAACTGCATTGATGAAGAGGCTGATGCTTGACCTCAATGCCTAAATATGGGGAATGGAGTGCAATCCTTCAAGAAGGAGAGGAAATCCTAAACAGGACTCCCTCGTGCTAAGTAGCACTACAACTCTACTGAACAGCAAGAGACTGCAACATGTCTAAGAGACCAAAGATGAATAATACTCCAGATGAATCACAATGGTTGCCTTGCCCTCCTTTTAAACAATGTGAGCCCCCTCTCCATGGGTCCCACTCATAATGGCTTCCCCTTCAAGGAACTTTCCCTCCTTTTCCACTGCGTTGTCCCACAAGATGCCTTCCACCTCTTACCACTGCGCTGTTTGATTTGGTCAAACTTGACCTAGTCTTCCTGAAAAAAGCCCCTTTTCACACATGGGGTGTGGAATCCAGCTCTATAAGTGATCCCCTTTCACACTACGAGGATTTTTATTCCCTACTCATGAAATGAATGGGTCTCCTACCCATCTTATTCATCTCCTATGTGAAAATGGCAAAAATTAATATTCCATAAAAATTTGGAATATTATAGTCCTCCCCTCTCAAAGATTGCTTGTCCTCAAGCAAGTGTAAGGATAGAATGATTTACTTCCCCTTACTCTCCCTGTAGCATCCATGCATGATGAACTCCTCCAAGAAAAGGATGCCATATCATCAATCAAGTGTCCAAGTAGTCCCTCCAACATATGCAACTAGCTTTTGGTGAACAACCCTAATTAGCTATCATGTAGAAACAAATATCCATGGAGGAACAATGGGTTGTCTAAGGGTCTCCTTGAGGCATGAGATCTAATATAAAATGGGACTCATCATCCCCATATGAATCTCCCATCCCCAAGCAATCATCCATACAACATAAGCTGCCTCCCAACATGGCAACTCATAGAGATCTCCCTCCACCTTGAGCTCTGGAAATGAAGGTGGGCTGCAAATATGAATATGGCAAGCCTCATAGCTTTCCCCGTGCTGTCCTCCTCTCCACTTATGATTAGTGTGGAGTGTGTGCTGATCATGGGTTGCAAAATTATTGCCCTCAAGTGGTAAAATTAAGATTAATCCTCCAAGGACCTCTCCTCCATCAATTAAGAACAAGCTGGCCCAATACACTTCATCCATGATGAATAGGACATGATCATCATAGAATACCCCAATGACATGTTTGCTATAGGTTACACCATGTGAAACAAGGTACAAACAATGTCTCATAGGGTTACAACGCAATCTCATCCATTGCAGCTGTAGACAATAACATGGAAAACACTGTACAGAAAATATCACCTCTACTACTGAATAGTAAATAGATGAGTGAACCAGCAATACAAGATCAAATATATGCCCATATACATACAATGGATGGATATCATCATCAAACTCATGGCCCACCTCAAAAGAAGGAAAATAGGTGGTTGTGGTGGCCATGTCTCTCCTCATGTTCCCATTAGAACATGCAATACATAAACTATGGGAATCACCTCCCCTTAATGACACATTCAACCCTTGTGTCCTACTCAAAATCATGCCTCCCATCAACATACCAGTAGCATCAACAAGGGATATCATGATCAATAACAAAATATGGGGACCATTGGTGGTTTCATGTAGTGCGTGGAGGTACCAACAGTCTCCCAAGTGGATGCAACACAGCTTTAAAAACCGATGTTTCAGAAATGTACAAGGAAAAATGTTTTGAAATACAATGCTAATCATATGAATTAGTTGAGCATGTGTGGAGTGGAAAAACATTTTCCCAAGGTCATGTGTAAGGTGGCTATCCCCATCATATGGTTTGGCCCAGCTTTGCTCATGGAGCAACATGAAAAATTTTCCCCTTTGAGGAGCCATGCACTAAAACATAATGATAAGAGTATGCAAATCAGCAAATGTAAACACAAGGCTCTTACCATAGGCTGGAAGTGAGATGATAGATGGATCCATGTGTGCGACCCTGCTCCCAAGTGACAGCAATGTGAGCTCATGCAAAAAGGTTCTTGCGCATGCCATTCTTTGTCCCTTGACATGCTCCTTGTCAAGGACTCCTCCGATGATACTGTTGTAGATATGAAGCACCTTCCAAGATGGAAATGCCTCCGGATTAGTCCAAACCAAGGAGTAGTCCCTTTGCACTATGAGAGTGCCCTCCTCTACTCTAGCAACACCATACATCATATGAGAGAAAATCTGCCTGTGCTCTCTCTAAGATAGCTCAAGCAACCCAAGTGCTTGCTGCCTCCTCATGCTCACATCATGTAACCCATGTGATGAGTGTATCATGACTGATATATATACCATGTCATAACCATGTATCCCTACTCCTTGCTGCTCAATGATGTAAACATCCTGCCACCTCTTCTCCATTCCCATCCTCTTGAAAAGAGGATACACCAAGTGATGGTCAAACTCCTTCAAGAGGAGCCAACACAACCAAGCCTCCTGTTGCCCGGTATCATATATTTTCAAGTGGCTAATCACCCTCTTGCTCCTCATCCACACCCACTCAACTCCTTTTGGATGTCTCCTCCTCTTCTCTCCATTGGTTTTCCTCTCATGACGATCACCATTCCCCCAAGCCATATCTTCCCCTTTGTATTTCATGGAAGTTTGCAATGCAGCTCCTTGGAGACCTTCTAGAGAAGATATCTCACCCATGACTATGTTGGATCCATGAGGACCCAAATGTGATGGAGGTAATATCTCCTCTCCACCCCTATTTAACAGCGCTACTAATTCCTCCAATGGTGTAGCAGCTGTTTCAACCTCCGGTTCAGAATTTGTTTCATTTTTTTCCATGGGAGTGTCATGGTGTGTTTTATCCTCCAATTGTTCACATTCCAACCTCAAAGGTTAAATGTAACTCATCAAAGAAGCATGATGATGGTGGTTTACTTCCTCCTTGCACAACGTAGTGCAATCAAGATGCTCTAAAATAGCAAAGTGTGTTGATTCTTGGACCTTTAAAGATGAATTCCCACATCCTTTTAAATATTCTTCTGAAATAAAAAGTGGGACTTTAATCATACCTTGATGGATCTTAGGATGTTCTTGTGTGGCTGCAATGGCTTTCCCTTCTGATGCAATGGCTGCCTCCTCTATAGATATAGAAGGCTGCTCCTCCAAAGCTGCAGAAGTGTTGGTGCAATCCTCCTCCCATGGTGGTGTGAGCCTTTCCTCCTTTGCTCTCTCTCCATCAAAGGTTTTGATTAACCTTTAAGCAAATTCTGCAAAAGAACTCACCCTTGAATGGACCAAGGGTTTGAGCCACCAAACAGAGGCTTCATCCTCCATGTGCAATGCTGCAATCTCTACTGCTTCTTTCTCTACCACTGGATGTAGCAAAAAAATGCCTCCAGCTTCCTCACCTAAGCTCTTGTTGAAGTATCCCCATCAAATGTATACAATAGGAACCTATTGCCTTTGATTTCCTTTCTACTGCAGGGCCTTCTCTCCTCCTTCTGTTGAATAAACTATGGGAACATTGTAGTTCCCCTGAATTCTCTAGAGTGAGATTTATATTCACCCAGGTACTTACTTAAGATCTGATGACCCAAGTATCCTCCATGCCTCTCTTCCTTGCCTTCATAAGAATAGGAAGTGCATGGACCTTCCTCTTCTTCTCTTTGCTTCTCCTCCTTGGGGAGGCTCTTCTTTTTCCTAAACATATATGAGAGCAAGCTCATCTTCTCCATCATTATGATCTCTACTTCTCCTCTTTACTCCTCTAATAGATTGATCTCACATGCTGTGCCAGAGATCATGCTTTGATACCACTGTAATGTTCCTTTTTCAGGAATTTCTGCAATATGGTCCAAAGGGACGCGGTATAAGGAAGATAATGCAAAAATAAGATGGAATGGGACTTGCATCCCTTATTTAATACATCATACCTTACACTTCCATAGTTTCATCTCAAATAAATCCCTCAAGGTAGGTTAAACAGATCTCCTACCCTTTGGTATCTCAGAAAAGTGCTCAAAGAGAGAGCTACAGTAATATACAAATACACCAATGGAAATAAAAGTGATACATTAACACATAAAATGCCGAGAGAATCAAATAGCCATCATCTCATATCATAGCAGCATAATATATACAAATCCATGAGGAAATAGTCACTCAAGCAAGGCACTACAAGCCTCAAGAGAGATGTACATGAAAATATGAAGAACAATGCTACATGAATAAAGCCCTAGGCTATAACTACGCAGTTTTATATGGAAAAACTATTGAAACACATGTCAATACATAGATATGCAAATATATGGTTCATACAATCATCAAGAGAGAAGATCTAAGCTCCCAATCACTACCTCAAGTCAATCCTAGAAGGATTGGCTAAAATAAGCAAAACTGCAAAATGTCGAAGTTGCTGGGTAGCAGCAGTAACTCAAGAACTAGAAATAAATGGAGAATACTGAATATGCTACAATCAATGAAAATACCTTCTCCAATGGATCTCTAGAATGAAAGGCTGATCCTTTCACCTAATATCTCGCCCTCCAAATTATCTGCTAATCCCTCACAGCAAATGCTCTCCAAGAATAACGTTGTCTAAAGAAGGGAATACACTACTAATGATGGTAAGTGGTTGGCCTGGTGCCAAATATGGTGGAATATACTCATAAACCTCCCTTACTAATCTCCCAAGGGAATGGAAGCTCCCTCCTCTGGAAAACTAGCCAAGGATGGTGTTATAGAAAACCTCCCCAGCAACACCCCAGCAACATTGCACAATCTCCAGTTGAAAATGCGCTGATGAAGAGGCTGATGCTTGACCTCAATGCCTGAATATGGGGAATTGAGTGAAATCCTTCAAGAAGGAGAGGAAATCCTAAACAGGACTCCCTCATGCTAAGCAGCACTGCAACTCTGCTGAACAGCAAGAGACTACAACAGGTCTAAGAGACCAAAGATGAATAATACTCCAGATGAATCACAATGGTTCCCTTGCCCTCCTTTTAAACAATGTGAGCCCCCTCTCCATGGGTCCCACTCATGATGGCTTCCCCTTCAAGGAACTTTCCCTCATTTTCCACTGTGTTGTCCCACAAGATGCCTTCCACCTCTTACCACTTGCGTTGTTTGACTCGGTCAAACTTGATCAAGTCCTCCTACAAAAAGCCCCTTTTCACACATGGGGTGTGGAATCCAGCTCTATAAGTGATCGCCTTTCACACTGAGAGGATTTTTATTCCCTACTCATGAAATGAATGGGTCTCCTACCCATCTTATTCATCTCCTATGTGAAAATGGAAAAAATTAATATGCCATAAAAATTTGGAATATTACAAGCTATGCGGCCCCCTTTGATTGCAAGCATGGGCGACATACCAGAAGAGCGGACTGCAATGAGTTCCTTGCCTATAGAGTGGTAATTTTCACCCCAGAGGGTGATGTCAATGTTATGCCCATACATTTCCTCAAAGTTGAGAGTTTTTTTAGGTGTTTTAGACCCATCTCTTCGACGAATGGTGGAGGTTGGGGAAGTGGATCTCACCACCCAAATTATGTCCACAATTGAGCTAAGTTTTGCGGATCTGATATCACTTACAGATTTGAAATGGAAATTGTGGAAAGGAATAGTCGAAGCATCATCCAAGCAAGTTTTTACAATGGAATTTGCAGAGAAGAAGACTTCCCATTTGCTATTTAGATGGTTGTAATTTGTGTTTGTTGGTTTTACTGTCCCATTTGAAACCATGTAAACATGCCCAATTTGGACAAGGGCATGCAATGAATCTTCTAAATCATCGAAGGAAGAGAGATGGGTTGCATCATTGGCACAATCATTGAGGTCAAATCCAAATACCTTTTTGAAGCCCCAAGCATTGTTGTATGAGAAAAGGGATGTTTTTGCAAGCACTCTACCCTGGATTGACCAATATTTACAGTAGGGGTTGAGCGCCATGAACGACATGACAACAAGTGCAACAAAGGACAAGTGATTTTATGTTGAATTATAGCCCTATGTCGAAGCAAGAGTATGCGAGGAGGGGCATTACTATGTCAAAGAACCCGCTTGGAATGTGGATGATTGTACAATTTAAAGAAGGGTTGGGTCCCCAATCAAAGTTGCACAGCATTGAACAACTTCGAGTTCAAGAATTTTTATAGTCCTTAAAATAAGGAAAGAAATGGGGCATTAGTTTGAATGTAAGTGGCGAAGAGAGGGAAAAAATAAGAAGCATAAAGTATGGGGTGAAGAGTTTGAATATACACATAATTTTGCAAAAGTGTGCAAGTGCCATTTTTTAGAATGATAATTGACCCTAGCTGCAGGTCACCATAGGCAACATGGCCATTATAAGTAGACGGCAACAAAGTTCTATGTTAGGAGGCACCATCAGAGAGGGAAATTTAGTAGTGTTGGGATGATGTCTTTGTCAAAGGAACAAGGTCGAGCTCAACTATTTGGAGCGATGCTTGGATGGTTGTAGAGCCAACTAGAAACAAAGTGATGGAATACTCTGTCAAGGTAGGTTCCATGATGAGGAGGAAAGGAGTTGTCCTGAAAGGCGAAAACCTGTGAAATCAAAGCATGAGGGACCAAGATCAGTGCAAAAGTTTGGAGAAGAGCATGACTGATAATTCCATAGGGGTTAATAATTTGGTTTATTTTTCATGGTTTCCACAAGCATGGATTTTGAAATCAATATGCCTTAAGTACATGATTCATGCAAATTATGTAAAATGAGAAGGGTATGGTTAGAATGAAGGGGGTGATTAGAAAATAATGCTAATTGAAAAAACAATTAGATTCCATTTAGTGTCATGTGATTCGCAAATATGATTGTAATGAATAAAATAGGAAGATGATGCAAAGAATAAAATAAAAGAGACAAGTACACACATGAAGACAACCAACAATTCAATTGTTGAATGGGTTAACCACTATGGGCAGTATGTAGGTGTGGCCAGCATCATAACATATACTTTAAAAGGCATCCCAAATTAAATATGATAGAAATAATAAAATTATAAAGACAATATACACATCATGATAGGAAAAAAATCTAATAACCACCATGGATATTATCCAGTTGTAACTGCCATTACAATCAACACAAGACAACCCATTTATATGGTATATATGTGTTAAAACCAGAACATCTATTATTATAAACAACACAAGTAACATATATTAGTATGTTGTTTTGGGAAATGCACTATCCATAAAGACTTAGAGTGTGTGTGATTCCATTGGTTTCAATTTTGAGGGCCAACTATTTTAATTCCTCTTAGTGGCAATTGGCAATTTTTTGTTTTCTTCTTTTCCAAGAAAATTAGCATCTCATCTTTGGAATTCAATATTCCTTGAATATGTTTGCATTTCCATTCTTCCATAATAGATATTAATGTGTATTTATTCCATGTTTGACAGGTAAATGGTTGATCTTATTTGTATTAGGTTATTGAATATCAAATTCCCTAACTATTGGTAAGTTGTGGTGGTCAGAATGACATTGATTGACAGTAGTCATGTGAGGAAATGAGGATCGATGGCTTGTTGCCTGGGTAAAGGAGACTTGTTTCATTTTATAATTTCTTAGTGTAATACTACCTCCCACACTTACCCACTTTCATCAACTTTTGAGCAGAGGGCTACCATGACATGACTCAAACTCCTCAGTATAGTTAAGGAAGTAGAATCAACAAACTAAAACTTTACTAACCTTCCTCAAGAGCTACATGACCCCCAAGAGATGAAAAACCAATTCAGGTGCCCAAACCCTTAGCTAAATTTCTTGTTTCGTGATCTAGACTCTCAGTTGCTTGCATAACAAGGCAATCAAGCGACTGTAACCCTCCAGTCGCATGGATAACCCTTCCTCCTGGCGCTTGCAGTCTAGGATTCCCAGTTTTGTGCATGCGGCCTCAGAATATGAGCCACTTTTTTCAGGCTAAGATCCAGACCCCTTCCTAGAACTTAATAGAACTATCCATATTGATGAATGTCACAAGTACAAATACATTAATGCAAACCTTAGTTGAGAACTTGACCTAACCAGGACTAACCATGACAATAATTCCATTAAACACACAGTGAACATGAAATTTACAAGTCATGAATGCATACCTAAACATAGAGATCTGAAACTTATCTAAGATTCACCAAGAAGGTTTAATTCCTTCTCACAGTAGTTGCAATAACATCTATTAGGTCATGCATTCAATAACCATTCATTTACCCATCAAAACATCATAAGAGCCATAACTTGCATATGTCATAAAACCATGCTTATAACCATCATATAACGAGGATAATAGCAATGATAGAACAACCACAAAATCCACATCATCACAAGTACATTTAATCATGAAATACAAGAGGAAATGATCTCTTATTAACATATGCAAAATCCAACCAATTCAGGGACTTCCACGTATCATCCGACCATAGATTGGGCTGAACCAAATATTTCTTTTAGCGAATCACCCTCGTGCCATATTCTAAGCATGCATGTGGGATCTCATGGGACAAACCAATACATAAAAAACCAAGGGAATCCATAGGTTAGACCACCTGTACCTTCACCCTATTTTGATCTCACTTAAACCGGCCTCGAGATCACAAAACCAAACCAAGTTTGGATGCCTCATAATTCCTTCACCATCCCTTGAATAATTTTCCTATCTCCACCCACCTATTGAGGGCTTCCCGAAGCAAACCAGCTCCACCCCCAACCCTTGGGATTTTCTTGAGACCACCTCACCCGAATCTTAAAACTTCTGCCAATCCAAAGCTAAATCAAGAATGAATCCCATCACACCATGGTTGTCCAGAAATGGCAAGGCAAGGTTGAAACCACTGTCAAACTAGGAAAAACCCATGCCAATGACAGCAAATGAACCAAATAAACACATGCATGTACCATGCATGCTAAAACCAACTAGGAAATCATACGTGCAACCTATTACCTACAAGTATTCTCATTGAATCCACTTTATCCAACTCTTCCTTGCTTGATCTTTGCTTTCCTTTGCTTTCTTGTACTTCATTTGCTTGCTTTGTCCTCTTGGTGCTCTTCTCCTCTCTGAAACCAATTCCAAAAATAAACTGACGAAAGGCCTCAAACTCATGCTTTGATTCCTTTTATTATTTATGCCTCTAATTTTTTCATTTTTCCTCTATTTTCCTTCAATTTCCTCCTCACATGCAACTTGTAACCTTTCATCTCCCTTTCCTCTTATTTTCCTTTATTTTCATAAAATGAATGTCATTAAATGCGTCTTTTCCTTTTCAACGAATTTTCCAGTGCCTTTGCCAAATTCGCCTTAGCCATAATAAACAACAAGTGATGCCCACTAGGATGCTTTGCCCAACATTCAGCTTGGAATACGTGTCCCATGACCTTGGTCTTATTTTTTCCACTATTAAATTTATCACATGAAATTTTAACCTGGGGTTGTTACAAACCCCTCCCCCTTAGGGGAACACTGTCCTTGGTGTTTTATGATGCCTACAACCAAAAAAACCATTTAATATCAAAACATACTTCCCATGGATCTTTATAACTTAGCTCATTGTAGTATTTACAATGAAAACTTTGCTCAAAAGCAAAACCATCATGAAAAACATGACAACATGACAACCATACCACTTATTGGAGCTTTATAACACATCTCATTGTGGTATTTACAATAGCAACCATACATAAATATGTACATATACCAAAAAATAATTTGCCTCCACCGACAAATAATGAAGGATACATAGCCCGCATTTGATAAGCCATCTCCCACAAAGCTTCATTGGGCCCAAAGTGATTCCAGTACACTTTAACTTGCTCGATTGTTGGGTTCTAAAGCATGATTTGCTTCCATTGCAATATGCACTGAGGTTCCGGCTGGAATTCTCCTTCTTGCTCCACCTACAATACAAACCAATCAATAACATGATCAACATCTTTCACATATATTTTAAGCAATGAGACATGGAAAATATCATGGACTTTCACTGTCGGAGACAATGCATGTTTGTAGGCCACTGGTCCAATCCTCTCAAGGATCTCGAAAGGCCCGCAATACCGAGGTGCCAACTTGGCGCATGATCCAATCTTCAAGGAGCTATTCTTGGGCTTGATGCATAAGTACACATGCTCCCCAAAATGAAACTCCTTAAATGCCCTATGTTGATCTGCATAACTCTTTTTTATATCCTATGTTGCCTTTAGATTCTTCTTTATAATCTTCATTTCTTGTTGCATCTCTGAAATTTTATTTTTTCCGATAATAACCATGTTCATTGGATCACTCTTGATGGTAGTATTACAAATTTTCCCATAAAGTGCCTCAAACAGACTCATCCTCAATGACTCCTAATAACCATTATTGTAAGAAAACTCTATCAGTGGAAGATACTCCTCCTTTTCTAGTGTATAACATACATCCTCAACATGTCCTCCAGAATCTTGTTGACCCTCTCCGTTCGTCCATCTGTCTATGGATGATAAGTTGTACTGAAGGCCAACTCTATACCCAGGCCGGAAAATAACTCCTTCCAAAACCTGGAAGAAAACTTGGTATCTCTATCTAATATTATCTTCTTAGGAATACCATGCAATGTCAGTATATCTTTGATGAAAAATTGAGCTACATCACTAGTTGAATTAATAGTCTTTATTAGAATGAAGTGAGCTACCTTTCTCAACCTATCAACCACAACCATGATGGAATCATGTTGCTTCGATGCTTTTGGAAAACCTATAATTAAATCAATGGAAATGACCTCCCATTTCCACTCTAGAATCAGAATAGGCTATAACGAACCAACTGGGTAATTACACTCAACTTTCACCTGTTGACAGTCCAACCATATAGCCACAAAATCTGTCACTTCCTTCTTCAGATTCAACCAATAGTAGATTGTCTTCTGATATGTTGGATGACCTGAATATGGATTGGCATGAAACTCCCTCAAGATAATATTCTTAAGGCCACTGCAATCAGACACATAGATCATGTCTCTAAACCTCACCAAGCCATCTGTCGTGAGATGATAATCCACATCCTATTCACTTGTACCTTGATGTAACCTGTGCTTAAGTTGTTGATACATGTTATCTTGTTGTCCTGCTTGTAAGATCTGACCTTGTAAATTTTTCCCATAAGAGCTCACGACTACAACATGGTTTACCTGCACTCTCCTACTAAGAGCATCTGCAACCATGTTTTCCTTTACTTTAATGTATCTTATATCAAAGTTAAACTCACTTAGCATACCCAACCATTTAGATTATCTGGAATTCATATTAGGTTGGTCAAATATATACCTCATTCCACTATGGTCACTCATAAAAATAAACCTCCTGCCAAGAAGATAATGCCTCCACAACTTCAAGGCATCAATAATAGCTTCCAAATTAAGATCATGAATCACATAGGTATGCTTATGCTCATTTAGTTTCCTTGAATCATAGCACACCACCTGTCCCTCCTGCATCAAGACACCACCAAGTCCCCTCTTGCAAGCATATGTACACACCATGACATTTTTATCTCGATCTGCAATCTTTAGAAATGGAGCATTTATCAACAACTCCTTCAATTGTTAAAAACTAGTTGCACATTCCTCTTTCCACTCAAATTTATTTCATTTCCTCTGCAGTGGTGTAATAAGATATGTGATCAGTGAGAAGTTCCTAATGAACCTCCTATAGTGGCCTACTAACCCCATGAATGATCTGACCTCATCCACATTCCTAGGAGTTGCCCACTCCATGACAACTATGATCTTTTCTGGGTCCATTGCTATGCCTTCCTTGGAAACAACATGTCTTAAGAAATATACCTTTATCTGAAAGAAGTTTCACTTACTAAGGTTTCCATACAATTGATGCTCTCTTAGAAATATCAACACTGTTGCTAAGTGTTTTGCATGCTCTTCCTCATTCTTAGAATATATCAATATATCATCAATGAATACAATCAAAAACTTGTTCAGATAAGGGTGCAACACATTATTCATCAAACACATGAAATTATTTGGACCATTAGTCAAATTGAAAGGAACCACAAAAAACTAATAATGCCCATACCTGGTGTTAGCACTGGTTTTGATTCCTTTCAAAGCTGCCCTCTCCGTCATTTTTTCTTGGCCTCTAGCTCATTATGATTCAATTATTTCGCATCCTTTTTTCCATTTTCACCATTTCTCTTTGATCTTTTCCTCATTTTTCCAAAATACTAAAACGTCCAATGTTTCATTTCTTTCAAAGCCCCCTTTTAACTATTAAAATCCATTTTTTATAGTTAAAAAACAGCTCTGCCCCCCACAACAAACCTTTAATATATATCATAGATTACATATATGATATCATATATATTTTCCACACTTAACCGTATTTAAACCCTTACCATTCATCGCAATCGGCGTTTCGTAGATCCAAACTTATTACATATCACAATTTTCGTCTCCTAAAAACCCTCCGAAATGTGATTCGCGGGATTGTTGGGACCCATCATTTCCTTTTGGTCCGCTTCATAAACTTTCGATATATGTTATAATTTCTTTATAATATGATTCAGGCGGTTGTATCATATTCCATTGACTTAACATAATTTTTTATTGTCTTCCTTTAAAAATCCTTTAAATGGGACCCATCGCCTTTTTCGCATCGCAAGATTGCAACATTACTTACCTTTTCCATTCACCTTTGCCTTTCCTTTTTCCCGATTACAATATAAAGTGGGACCTTTCCCTACCATGTCACCTCTCATCTCATCGCACATCGCACTTCGCGAGTCTTAACCTTTAACTCTCATTCCTCACAATACAAAACTCTCGATTTGCGATTTGCAATGTTGTTTGGGCCCCACCTTCCCTACCACGTCACCCTCCGCTCATCGAAAATCGCATTCCCTCCCGCTTGTGTAATATCATTACTATACACCCATATTACTTTTTGCATCAGCATATCACAAAGTCCTTTGATTATTATATGTTACCTCTTCCAAAACCTCGAAATTTGATTTGCGAGACTACTGGGACCACCTCTCTTTTCCACGTCACCTTTCCCCATCGCTCCATTGCATATCGCAATTTTGGCAGTCTGTTAAAACCCCATCTCCCTGATCTCTGATATTGCGATATTGCTTTGACTTCCCGATATTCGATATAACTCCCAGTCCATATTTGCGATAAGCCTTTGATTTTCAATTTGCGATATAACTTCTCTAGTCCCGATTGCGATTTGCAAAGCGATTGGCCCACCATAACTACCCATGTCATTTTCCTTTTAGTAAATCACAGATTTCATGTGCCAAAAACCATTGTTACCCACTCCATGCTCTGAAATGCGATTGTGATATTCCCTCTTTATATTTAATATAGCCCTTCGCCCCTCTGTTACACTCCCGCTAATTCTGCTCCACCTCTACCCTATCAATTAAACCTTTTTAAAAGGGTTTGTTTGTAATATATCATATTACTATTAATAAAATTAACTTTCACCATTCTATCCCAAAGGTTTCGGGTTTTCTGCCATTACAAAGGGTTTTCCACCAAATATAACAGTTGTGTCATTATAAAGAAAAGGGTTGTTTGTTGATTAATTTCCGCCATTTAATCCTAAGCTACCTCCATAATTTGTTCAACCTCCATGTTTCTCGCTCTTATTTTATTTCTCCTACTAGTCCCACCCTCAATTTGTATCCTCCATTCATTTCATTCATGTGCCCATTTCATCTGCACGGGTTATTCTCTCAAAAGCTCTTTCAGCAAAGAAACCCTATCATAACAGAAGAAGCCAATGAAGGAAAACAACAGCAGAATTCCTCCAGAACATATTTCCACTAGATCTGCGCCACCATTAATCTCAGCACCAGCACGTTTCCATGAGGCACTAAGCAGCATTCAAGGAACAACCACACATCACTTTCATTGTTGTTTACACTTTTTGTGGAGTTGGTTGCACCAGAACAGAGGAGGAGTCTACCTATAGACTACCACATCATACAACCACTTCGAATTGTTAGCCTTGATGCTTTTTATTTTGATTACGTCATATCACTTTGTATTAAAGTTTTAGGATAAGCCTCATCTCTTGCACGAGATCGTAATAAATTTTGGGAACATGTTTACTCCTTTTTTGGGGATGACAATTTTATATTTTGTATATATGTGACAAAATTCTATGAAGTAAAAGGCAGGAGATGGTTGGTGGCACAGGGCCTAGTGCCCTGGCCCTGTTGTTGATCCTCATGTTATTCCTGAAGCTGTGTATTGTTGAAATCATAATATATTCCAATTACACTCTTGAGGATTCAAAAAATCATATGGTGTGTGTATTGTTTTCCCTTTTGTTTTTACTTACTTTATCTGCCTTTCTAGATTTATAATAAAATTTATATCTTATATTTTTATAAGTCTTGTGAACCTCCAAGTCATATGGATTTGTTTTTGTAAGTCTTGTTCCAAGCTTTCCTAATTCAATATGAATTGAAGTTTGTTCATAAGAATTCCTTGAGGTGGAATTAAACCATGTTTCATGTTTTTATAAGTCTTTTGATCTAGCATGCATGTTACTCTGTTTTTTGAGTCTTGATTCACCAAGAATTCCTGATTCATGAGGTCATGTTAGTCAGAAGCATTCCTTGTAACGGGATTCTTTAAATGTGAAGTGAGACTCTTGTAAGTCCTTTAAAAGCATTCTTTCACAATACATTTCAGATCTAGAATTTGTATCATTTTTTCCTCCCAGCAGTGGATTTTTTCCTACGGACCCATTGTCTTTCTCCCATTCATCTAATCATTGAACTACAAATTTTTCTACCACATCATATATGCGAGTGCCCTCATATGTGTCAGAGCTTTTTTATCTGTTCAAAATTCCTTTCAGAGTGCTTGAGATCAAACACTTTCCAAAAAAACCCAATCAAATCATAAAAATTTCCTTAGAGCTTAGGATGTGTTTGGTCAAGTACTTGAAGCAGTCCAAGTGTTGTTTCCAGCGCTAACATCTTTTAGTGCGTCTACCGGGAGACGAAGGCCTTGAAACAAAGTATTATCCCGGGTCTCTTGTTTTAATTGCTGAAGATCGATTCTTGAAGGTGAACAAGAATTGATAACTTAAAAAGGACAAAAAAATTTCACCTGGCGACTCCATTGTTTTGGATCCAGTGGTGACTTCACGGGGATGCAGAGATCAGAATTTCAGAGAAATTTTTGGAACAAAAGCTACACCTTTCGAAATTCTGAAATGGACAACACTGCAAAGGTAAGATTTAATGTTTTTCCTCATTTAGTATCTGATGATTTGGAATCCTCTTATAGTGCAGACATTCAATTCTATTTTCATCATGAGTTGCACTATTTGATGACATGGATTCTTTCAGTTTTACTCTAAAGATTTGGAATCCATATGATGTTTTTCTCAGCTTTTTGAATGGTTGTACGACAAGTTCCATATTGCATGAATATTACCCTTCAAATAAGATTAGAAGAAGGAGAATGAATAAGCTCATTATTTTGAGCATTTTTTTCAGAAAGATAGATTTCAGTTTTCAGTTTGAATCTAGCTTCAGTTTGGAGAAATAATTTGCAGAATTGAAATGATGATTTTGACTCCATTACCCAATGGCTAGGCATGCTGGTTTTTTGAGTTAATGAGCAGGATCACTAGTTGGATAAATAAGATTGGATAAGGCACTAGAACTACAGTTCTTGATAGCCCGCAAGGGGCATATCATCCCCAATTAGAGCCATTGTTAACACTAGTTTTTGTTGAGATTTTGTGTATTTGGGGTTGCATCAGTTGTGCTCTAGCTACCAAATTTTGTGGAGGGACTAGAGTACACTTGATCTACAAGACCCAGAAATGGATTTGAGAAATTTCAAGTGGTGTTCAAGTTACTCAAATAATTAATTATTTTTAATGGATTTCCTAAGTCTAACTTAGGAAAATAAAATAATTAAAGTGAATTAATTAACACAAGTGCTGAAATTTTCTTAAGTCACATGGATCAAGTAGTATTTTAATCTCAGCCGTTGATGGATGATTTAATCTCGGCGGTTGAAGGGTTCAACGAAAAAAGTATAAGAGAAAGGCTTAAGGGTCAGTTGAACACACAATTTTGGTAGAACTAAGGAATAGATCTGGAATTCTAGGGCAGGTTTGCTAAGAATTTATGGAGGAATTTACTGCAGTGAGGGGTAGTATTGGCCAAGGGAATTTTCCGATTCCAGGGCTAAGAGACAACAAGAGGCAAGAGGAGCAGCAACAAGGACAATGCAGAGGGGCTTCAGAGCCACGCAGTCTAACAGGGGCAGCGCAGAGGCAGCTAGGGCCACGCAGGGTTGATCCTGTCCTAGAAGACACAGCACAGGGGCAACGTAGACCCCACAGGGGTGATGCATGCCCTCCTAGGGCCACGCAGAGGCTGACGCAGGCCCTAGGGCTTCAGAAGCAACACTGAGAGTTTCTAGGGTCAGATCCAGGTTGATTCCTGTAAATCTCATTTGAGGGTGTGGATCAATCAGATATTTGGCACTAGATCTTCAGGTTATATGCAGATTTGATATCTTTTATTCTTTTTCGGGTTTTTCAATCTTGGAACCTATATTTTTTGTACTCATAACTACTTAATAATAAACCCTCATATATGTTGCACCGATTTTCCCGCTTTGGGGTTTTTCCGGGGACTTATGTCCAAAAATCCATGTGTCACTTTGTTGCATGAGTGCATTATTTAGTAAATTATCTTCATGTGTAGGCTGTAGTTGTGTTTATTTTCGATATTTTCTGAATCTAAATTCTAAAAATAACGTGTATTAATTAAATCAAGTAGGAGAAAATAAACCAATACACTGTAGTAGAATTCTCACATGGTATCAGAGCGATAGCATATCACGCTGAATCTCCAGCAATCAACTAAAGAAATATTTTTTCTGCAAGGTGGCAGAAGAAGCAATAGATCTAGAAAGGGCATCCTGATAGCGAGGGAAAGCAGATCCAGGAGACAGCATTGAAGCTACAGAAGGCCTCTAGGCATATGCAGACCCTTCCCAGGGCAGCGTAAGGACTGCGTCACCCAATCTAGGGTTACGTAGACCACTTTTGAGAAATGTTGGGACTAGGCTGGGCCATCTAGGAGGATGATGTCCAGTCAGTTCTCTTGTTTCATAAGAATTTTTCCAAGATCCAGAAGCAGTGCTTCAGATCTTTAGCAGTGCTGGTGGGGTAGAGATTCTGCAGGTGCATAATTGTGCCTAGCTAAGGCAACAAAGGTGGGAGGAAGATAGTTATTCAGCGGAATCTGATCCAAACAAATTTGAGATTCAATCAGGAGGATCGGAGGATACTGTCCGTTTGAGCTTTGGCAGAATATTTTCAGGAGGGAAGTCAGTTTTCAGCAAGAAGCAACTACTAGAGGGTTTCTAGTCACCAAGAAACCCAGATACAGAGGAAGAAGTACTGCTTTCTTCAAATCTGAGCAAAGATGGCTCGATATGGACAAAGGGATCAAGATAGATTAGACAACATGTCCAAATTTGTTATCTGGAAGGCCATAATCCTCTCAGTTCTGGATGAGTATTGTCTCAAATATCATGTAGAGAAGACGTTTGTTGTAGCAACCAATGTAGATCCACTCAAGAAGTATGAAGAAAATCAAGCACGGACGAAGCGTTTGATCATAGACGGAGTCAAGGACCACATGATTCCTCATATTGCTGGTAAGAATATAGCAAATGACATGTGGATAGCCTTGGAGACAATGTACCAAGGAGGCTCTGTGCAAAGAAGTATGCTTCTTGAGAATCAGCTGCGGATGTTCCAAATGATGAAGGGTGAGGAGATAGATCCATTCCTCTTCAAACTTCAAGTTATCTGAGACCAACTAATCGGCATGGGTGCTAATCCAGATGAAGGGCTCCTAGTGAGGAAAACCCTAAATATTGTCTTTGAATAATGGGAAACGTTTTCCTAGAGCATTCTGGGAAGGGCAGCGTTACCATCATGAAAAGATATGTGGGTTATTCTCTGCCAAGAGGAGATCAGGAGGATCACCAAGAAGCAGTCTATCAGTGGAGGAGGCAGATCAGCCAGAGTGAAGAAAAAAGAGGAGGAGGATGCAGCCCTTGCATCAAGGGAAAAGAAGCAAGGGAAGAATAATAAGGACCTCTCCAAGGTCTGGTGCTTTAACTGTGGTGATCTTGGTCATTTCTCCAGCAGTTGTCCTAAGAAGAACGACAAAGGAGCTTCTTATTCCAAGGCTACAACAGAAAATGATGATGGCTCCGATGATGATGCAGCCATGAGTGATTATGCACCTCGAGAAGAGGTGGGGTGTCATGGATATATAGAGTATCCATAGATAGATTGGCGAGATCCTTGAGTTAGCCCTACTCTTGGATCACATACGAGCTATGGGAGCCTTAAGACGGTAGCAGGATGATTCGAGAGATGGTTGCAAATGACCACATTAAAGATCAAGAGGGAGCTAAAGAGCTTAAGGGTGAGCAGTGTGATGTAGAGGCAGCAGCAGCGTGGAGGCAGCAACGCAGAGAGGTTGATGGGCCTTCAGCAGCGCAGAGAAGCTGGGCTCACGCAGTGCAGTGTTGCAGCATGACAGTGTCTCTAGGGGGGCAACGTGATTCAACATCCAGGGAACTTCAGTGGTGGAGGGAAACTTGATTTGTCTGAAAAACAGTTGGGCAAAGTTATTCAGTTTCTTACTTCTCAGCAACTGAGTTGCAGTGCAGCAGTTAGCAGTGGCAGTGCTATGGGCAGCATGATGCAACAATTTGAGAGGGAGATTCCGTACAGATGTGGCAGTGTCAGTGGCAGTGGCATGGGCAGCAATACAGAGAGTAGTAGTGCAGTAGATGGAGTGCAGCAGGCCAAGCATCAACAACACAGATCCAGTACTCAGGATCTTGTAATGCATGGTGTGATGCATTGCTAGAGCACACTCTTGATGCTAAGAGGGAGTGTTGAGATTTTGTGTATTTGGGGTAGCATCAGTTGTGCTCTAGCTCCCCAATTATGTGGAGGGACTAGAGTACACTTGATCTACAAGTCCCAGAAATGGATTTGATAAATTTCAAGTGGTGTTCAATTTATTCAAATAATTAATTATTTTAAATGGATTTCCTAAGTCTAACTTAGGAAAATAAAATAATTAAAGTGAATTAATTAACACATGTGCTGAAATTGTCTTAAGTCAGATGGATCAAGTAGTCTTTTAATCTCAACCATTGATGGATGACTTAATATCGGTCGTTGAAGAGTTCAATGAAAAATTATAAGAGAAAGGCTTGAGGGTCAGTTGAACACACAATTTTGGTAGAACTGAGGAATAGATCTGCAATTCTAGGGCGAGTTTGCTAAGAATTTCTAGAGGAAATTCCTGCAGTGAGGGGTAGTATTGGCCAAGGGAATGTTCTGATTCTAGGGCCAAGAGACAGCAAGAGGCAAGAGGATCAACAAAAAGGACAGCACAGATGGGCTTCATAGCCATGCAGTCTAGCAGGGGCAGCACAGAGGCAACGCAGAGTCAGCTAGGGCCACGCAGGGCTGACGCTGGCTTAGAAGAGGCATCGCAGGGGCAGCGTAGACCCTCCAGGGGTGATGCAGGCCCTCCTAGGGCCACACAGAGGCTAGCGCAGGCCCTTTAGGGCAATGCTAGGGCTTCAGAAGCAGCGTTGAGAGTTTATAGGGTCATATCCGGGCTGAGTCGTGTAAATCCCGTTTGAGGGTGTGGATCAGTCAGATATTTGGCACTAGATCTTCAGGTTAGCTGCAGATTTGATATATTTTATTCTCTGTCTAGTTTTCTAAGCTTGGAACCCAGATTTTCTGTACTCAAAACTACTTAATAATAAACCCTCATATCTGTTGCACCGGTTTTCCCACTTTGGGTTTTTCTGGGGACTTATGTCCAAAAATCCAAGTATCAATTTGTTGCATGAGTGTATTATTCAGTAAATAATCTGCATGTGTAGGTTGTAGTTGTGTTTATTTTCGATATTTTCTGAATCTAAATTCTGAAAATAGCTTGTATTAATTAAATCAAGTAGGAGAAAATAAACCAATACACTGCATTAGAATTTTCACAGTTTTGATTCCTTTCAAAGATGCCTTGCCCGTAAGTTTTTCTTGGCCTCTAGCTCCTTATGATTCAATTCTTTCACATCCTTTTCACCATTTTCGCCATTTCTCTTCGATCCTTTCCTCATTTTTCCAAAATACTAAAACGTTCAACATTTCATTTCTTTCAAAACCCCTTTTTAACTATTAAAATCCTTTTTTTATAGTTAAAAAGAAGCTCCGCCCCCCACAACAAACCTTTAATATACATCATATATTACATATATGATATCATATATATTTTCCACACTTAACCGTATTGAAACCCTTACCTTTCATCGCAATCAGTGTTTCGCAAATCCAAACTTATTACATATCACAATTGTCGTCTCCTAAAAACCCTCCGAAATGCGATTTGCAGGATTGCTGGGACCCATCATTTCCTTTTGGTCCGCTTCATAAAATTTCGATATATGTTATAATTTATTTATAATATGATTCAGGTGGTTGTATCATATTCCATTGACTTAATGTAATTTTTCATTGTCTGCTTTTAAAAATCCTTTAAATGGGACCCATCGCCTTTTCGCATCGCAAGATCACAACATTACTTACCTTTTCCATTTACCTTCTCCTTTCCTTTTTCCCGATTGCAATATAAAGTGGGACCTTTCCCTGCCACGTCACCTCTTGTCTCATCGCACTTCGCGAGTCTTAAACTTTAACTCCCGTTCCTCAAAACACAAAACTCTCGATTCGCAATTTGCGATGTTTTCTGGGCCCCACCTTCCCTGCCACGTCACCCTCCGCTCATCGCAAATCACATTCCCTCTCGCTTGAGTAATATCATTACCACACACCCATATTACTTTTCATATCGACATATCACAAAGTCCTTTGATTATGATATGTTACCTCTTCTAAAACCCCAAAATACGATTTGTGAGACTGTTGGGACCACCTCTCTTTTCCACGTCACCTTTCCCCGTCGCTCCATCGCATATCAGAATTTCAGAAATCTATTACAACCCCATCTCCCTAATCTTTGATATTGCGATATTGCTTTGACTTCCCAAAATTCGATATAACTTCTAGTCCATATTTGCGATAAGCCTTTGATTTTCAATATGCGATATAAATTCTCTAGTCCCGGTTGCGATTTGCAATGCGATTGGCCCACCATAACTACCCATGTCATTTTCCTTTTAGTAAATCATAGATTTCATGTGCCAAAAACCATTGTTACCCACTCCATGCTCCGAAATGCGATTGTGATATTCCCTCTTTAAATTTAATATAGCCCTTCACCCCTCCGTTATACTCCCACTAATTCTGCTCCACCTCTACCCTATCAATTAAACCTTTTTAAAAGGGTTTGTTTGTAATATATCATATTACTGTTAATAAATGAACCTCCGCCATTCTATCCAAAAGGTTTCGGGTTTTCCGCCATTACAAAGGGTTTTCCACCAAATATAACAGTTGCGTCATTATAAAGAAAAGGGTTGTTTGCTGATTAAATTCCGCCATTTAATCCTAAGCTACCTCCATAATTTGTTAAACCTCCATGTTTCCCGCTCTTATTTTATTTCTCCTGTTGGTCCCACCCTCAATTTGTCTCCTCCATTCATTTCATTCACATGCCCAATTCATCTGCACGGGTTATTCTCTCAAAATCTCTTTCAGCAATTAAACCCTATCATAACAGAAGAAACCAATGAAGGAAAACAACAACAGAATTCCTCCAGAATAGAAAACCACTAGATCCGTGCCACCATTACTCTCAACACCAACACGTTTCCGCGAGACACCAGGCAACATTCAAGGAACATCCACATGTCACTTTCACTGTTTTTTACACTTTTTGTGGAGTTGGTTGCACCAGAACAGAGGAGGAGTATTCCTATAGACTGCCACATCATACAACCACTTCGAATTGTTAGCCTTGATGATTTTTATTTTGATTATGTAATAGCACTTTGTATTAAAGTTTTAGGATAAGCCTCATCTCTTGCACGAGATCGTAATAACTTTTGGGAACAGGTTTACTCCTTTTGTGGGGATGACAGTTTTATATTTTGTATATATGTGACAAACTGCTATGAAGTACAAGGCAGGAGATGGTTGGTGGCACAGGGCCTAGTGCCCTGGCCCTGTTGTTGATCCTCATGCTATTACTGAAGCTGTGTATTGTTGAACTCATAATATATTCCAGTTACACTCTTGAGGATTCACTAAAGCATATGGTGCGTGTATTGTTTTCCCTTCTATTTTTACATACTTTATCTGCCTTTCCAGATTTATCATAAAAGTTCTATCTTATGTTTTTATAAGTCTTGTGAACCTCCAAGTCATATGGATCTATTTTTGTAAGTCTTGTTCCAAGCTTTCCTGATTCAATATGAATTGAAGATTGTTCACAAGCATTCCTTGATGTGGAATTAAACCCTGTTTCATTTTTTTATAAGTTTTATGATCTAGCATACATGTTAATCTATTTTTTCAGTGTTGATTCACCAAGCATTCTTGATTAATGAGGTCATGCTAGTCAGAACCATTCCTTGTAATGGGATTCTTTAAATGTAAAGTAAGACTCTTGTAAGTCTCTTAAAAGCTTTCTTTCACTATACATTTCAGATCTGGAATTTGTGTCATTTTTTCCTTCCAGAAGTGGATTTATATCCTACAGACCCACTGTCTTTCTCCCATTCTTCTAATCATTGAACTACAAATTTTGCTACCACATCATATATATGAGTGCCCTCATATGTGTCAGAGCTTTTTATCTGTTCAACGTTCCTTTCAGAGTGCTTGAGATCCAACCACTTTCCAAAAAAACCCAATCAAATCATAAGAAATTTCCTTAGAGCTTAGGATGTGTCTGGTCAGGCACTTGAAGCAGTCCAAGTGTTGATTCTAGCACTAACACCTAGTCTGAAAAATAGTCTTGTAGATATCCTCTTCTTTGATGCATAACTGTGATATCCCTCTCAAATCAATTTTTGATAACATTGTTGCTCCCTTCAACTGATCAAAAAAGTAATCAACCCTTTACAATGGATACATGTTTTCGATCATCGCCTTGTTCAACTGCATGTAATCAATACACAACTTGAAATTATCATCCTTCTTCTTCACAAAGAACATGGGTGCACCCCACGACGATACACTTGGCTTGGTGTATCCCTTATCAATCATCTCCTTCAACTTCAACTTCAATTCCACTATCTATGGAGTCATTAGGGGAATTTTGAGGTCTAAAATGGGCCTCCCAAGGAAATTAAAAAATAATATTGGAAATAATAAAATAAGATTTGATTACATCATCAAATTTTAGAGGGAAAAATGAAAAAACTACAGTTTCAACTCGTATTTTCAACTTATCTCCCAAAGTTTTTACTCAAATTTCGAGCGGGATTACTCGTTGGATGCATAATTTAATTCATCATCCAAGGAGTACCCATGTTGCATACTTTCGATGGATCGTGCTACATGAAAAATGAGAAATACATGAAAAATGTGATTGCAATCACATTTTTTCATGTATTTCTCATTTTTCGTGTAGCATGATCCATCGAAAGTATGCAACATGGGTACTCCTTGGATGAGGAATTAAACTATGCATCCAACTAGTACTCCTGCTCGAAATTTGAGTAAAAAATTTGGGAGATAAGTTTAAAATACAAGTTGAAAAAGTAGTTTTATTATTTTATTATTTTTTAATCTTTTTACCCTTTTACTTAAAAAATGGTGAATCATCCCCCATGGTTGACATCATCATCTTGAATCCTATTGGTTGTTATAAAATATATTTTTATTGTACATTTTTCTTGGAAGGCCCATTTTAGACCTCAAAATTCCACTAATGGGAGTGCTCATCTTGTAAGGTGCCTTTCATGCTAGTGTTGTTGCTGGTACCAACTCAATAGAAAATTCGACTTCCCTATGGGGAGACAACTCTAATATCTTTCCTGGGAATACATCCTGAAATTGCTACAAGGCAAGGTACCTCTTGAGGACTTCCACGTACTCAACGTCCTTACCCTTGTCAATGGAAATATGGATTGCAAACAATACACACCCCTTCCTATAACTACGCTTAGCATGCATAGTTGTGACCATCATCACAGATGTAGGCTTCTTATTTCCCTACAATATTATCTTTCCCCATTATCATTCATGCACTCAATAGCCTTTCCATAAAAAACTACTTTGGTCCTATGGAGGTACAACCAGTCCATACACAAACGCATACTATATAATCCCAATGGAAGCACATTTATATGTGTCGATGTAGGAATGCCATTCAACTCAAATGAAAAATCTCTTACCCAATGATGAACTCTCTTCTTAGTACCTGTAACCAATTGCACCAACTAATAATCTGCATGCACTTATTTTCTCAAACACATTTATCCACTAGGTCAGGATTAAGATAACTATAATCGATTTAGGGTCAATCAAAATATAAACAACGCGATCACAAAGTTTACCTTCCATTTCAATAATGGATACCTAGTGATTTTCCTGCTTGTTATCCACTACTGCATAAATCCAAGGAATGCTATGACCAACATCCCCAACTATCTGTGCCTCCTGACCACTATAGATCTAAGGTCTACCACCCCGGTACAATGGAAAATCCATCTTGTGATGATATTTGCCAAAAATCTAGCACTACAACAGTCCCCTACCATTAAACTAGGTTGTGAGCTATGTCCCTTCTCAACTGCATTAAACTTCTTGTAAGGAGTAACATTTTCTTTCTCACCTGCATCCCAAGGTCTTCCCTGCTTTGGTGGCCACTTCCCTTTAGCTTTCTAATTCCCCTTCAAATCACACTTAGGCTCAGCTTTACGCTTTGATTACTCATAAAAATGCTTCAGTTTCCTAATGGCTTCCTCCAGCGACCGAGGCTCATCTAACTCAATTTGGTCTCTATATGTTGTTGGAAACCTAATGATGAACCTTTAAATATTTTCTTTCTTATCCTAGAGGTAAGGCACATACCTCAACAACTCCAAGAATCTGATAGTATCCTCATCATCTGTCATAGAACCCATCTGCAGCTCATAAAAATCCTTAGCTTTGTCATCGTAATATCTTTTAGATAGGTACTTCCTCTTGAAGAGTCTCTTGAACTTAGCCCAAAGCAACTCTTCTTCTCGAATGCCTCTGACATTATTGACACATTCACACCAGATGTCTGCTTTCCCTTTAAGATTGAAGCTAGTTATTTTGGCTTTCATGTTCTCTAAATAGTTATGCAATATGAAGAATTTATTCATCCCAAGCAACCATGCCTTTGCACCTTCTGACTTCTTCATCTCTCCATCAAATGTAGGAGGCTTTAATTTCTTAAACTCCTCAAACAAGTACTCACTCCTCCTATAAGGATGATAGCGGTGATGATGGTGATGATGTCTTATGTATGATGAACTAGAATGAAACCGATACATACTAGTCCTCATGTTAGGTATATCCAATTATCTACCACCTCTAACTATGTCCCCTCTATCTGACTTTTATCCTAACCGAGTCCTGCTACCATATGCCCCATTAGTCTTCTCTTCATGTTCTTAACTAATCCTCAGTTATTCCTATCTCTGCAAGTCTGACAAACTCTGAAGGATCACTACATTGACCTCTTCCTTCTTTTCCTAATCCCTTGCAAGTCCTTCCTGAGCCTCAACCAACCTGTCATTGTCTACCTTGAAATTTTTTATCTTTGACTTTAAACTACTCAATGTATCTGTTATATCAGGAGAATACTCATCTCCTTGTTGCTCAATTGATATATAGGGAGAGTCACGTGAACTATAGTCCACCATTTTTCTCATCATCTTTGATTATTCTTCCTGCAAGCATACCATGTCAGATAAACCAAATAGATACCATAACCAAAATCATACCTCAATGACATTCAGGGGGGCTATCTGATCAACAAAACCGGTCCAAATTAGCACAATACATGTATAATCATACTCATATAAATATATCAAAATCATGCATGACAATACAAACTACATACCATGACCACATGCATTACAACCTTAACCATGACACTTCATGCATAAAAACATGCATCTATCCCATCTGGTCCAAGTGTTGAACCATGCTCTGATACCAATATAAAATGCCATCTACCACATTTACCCACTTTCACCAGTCTGCCAAGGTAAACATGAGAGGAGGGCTACTATGACATGACTCAACCTCCTAATTACAGTTAAGGATGTGGAATAAAAAAACTAAAACTTTAATGACATTCCTCGGGAGCTACAGGACCCCAGGAGCTGACAACCACTCTAGGTGCCCAAACCTTGAGCTGACTTTCCTTTTTAGTTATCTGGACTTCTAATCGCTTGCATAAAAAGGAAATATAGTGACTGTAACCCTCCAGTCACATGGATAAACCTACCTCCTAGCGACTGCAGTATAGAATTCCCAGTTTTGTGCATGCAACCCCAGAATCTGAGCCACTTTTTCAAGGCTAGGATCCATACCTCTTCCCAAAACTTAATAGAATTGTAAGGAATGATTAATGACATGAGTAAAAAGCCATTAATGCAAGCCTTAGTCAATAACTTGACCTAACCAGGCCTAACCATGACAGTCATTTCATCGAACACATAATCTATAGTTCATGAATGCATATATGAACATAGAGATCCGAAACTTATCTGAGATTCACCAAGAAGGTCTAATGCTTTCTCACATTAGCTACAATAACATCTATTAGGTCATGCATTCAATAACCATTCATTTACCAATCAAAACATGATAAGATCCATAACTTGCATCTGTTATAAAACCATGTTTATAACCAACATATAACCAGGATAATAACAATGATAGAGAAACCATCAAATCCACATAATCACAAGTAAATTTACTCATGAAATACAAGAGGAAATTAGTTCTTATTAACACATGAAAAAGCCAACCAAGTCAGGGACTTCCACGTACCACCCAACCATAGATTGGGCTAAACCAACTCTTTCTTTTAGTCAATCACCCACGTGCCATATTATAAGCATGAATGTGGGATCTCATGGGATAAACCAATACATAAACAAACAAGGGAATCTAGAGGTTAAACCACCTCCACCCTCACCCTACCATGATCTCACCTAAACCGATCCTGAGATCACAAAACCAAACCAAGCTTGGATGCCTTAGAATTCCTTCACCATCCCTTGAGGAATTTTCCTGTCTCCACCCACCTATCGAGGGATTCTAGGAGAAAACCATCTCCACCCCCAAGTCTTGGGATTTTCCTGAGACCACCTAACCTAGATCCAAAACCTTTCGACAATCCAAAGCTCAACCAACAATTAATCCCATCACACTATGGCTATCCGAAAATGGAAAGGCAAGGCTGAAACCATTGTCAAACCAGGCAAAACCCATGCCAGTGGAAAAAAATGAACCAAATACACACATGCATGTTCCATTCATGCTAAAAATAGCTAGGAAATCATGCACGCAACATGGGTGAAAATGTGAAGTTGGGTTACACTTTTTGCCCTTTTTTGAGAAAAAAAACTTTCATTTTTTTCGGTTCTTCAACTTTCTGCAAGCTAAAACAATTTTTCTGTTTAGAATTTCATTTTGCGATAAAATAAAAGTTGTCAGAAATTTTGTTAGCTTTCTATTACTTAATTTTTGGAATTTTTTTATACACATTTGATATGTCAACTTAGCGTTTCTTTGAGTGTGTGTTTTTTAACAATCAACGGATTCATAAGAAGTCATGTTAATATGCAATCTTGTATTCTTTGAAAATTTGTGTTTTTGAGAAACAAAATGTGTTACAACAATCTAGACAGAGTCTACTTCGGTTTCGTCATATTTACAAAGCCAATGGATACATATCATAATTACTAGAATTTTTTGAACTGGTCCAATATGAAAAATTGTATATTTTGAATATGTTTCGCGACGCAAGAAATTTCTTAACATATAAGTTATAAACTAAAAATCTAAAAGCTACCCATTAGAGACAATGAACCAATGTAATGTACCATAATTTTTTCAATTTTTTTTACAATGTATTTTGGAAGATACAAAATTTTTATTTCATTGAATCAAAATGACCTTCAGAAATTGTTTGCATCCATTTTATTACAAAATTAATTAAAATTAGGAAATATTTATGAAATTCCATTAAAGTTATATTTCCTGAAAGTAAATTCAATTCTGAAAATGCTTGTCTTGGTTCCGACAGTTAATTCAGAATGTTTCATGGAGTTTAATCAGTTCAAAGTTGCAGAAAAGTATTCAGGGCTTGGCTCTGCGTAACTTGTGACGCGTTAGTTCGGCCGAACTCTTAAACAAAGTTCAGCCTAACTGTTTTTTGCGCCGACGGCACGTTAAATCAAACGACAAATTAGTTCAGCCAAAATATCTATTAGAAGTTCGGCCGAACTTTTACTTATCTTTCCGTCGGCCAAAAAGTACCGCCAAGCCCCACCAAAAAAACATTTCACGGCAATATAAATTGTCGCGAAACCATTCTTTATTTTCGCATATTTTCGCACGTTTGGTCTAATTTTACAAAAGTCTTGATCTGATTTTGCAAAGAATTGTTTTGGTTTTAAGGACTTTTCTTGGAGGTACATTCAAAGGACTTTTCTTTGAGACACATTATTTTCGTACATTTGATCTGATTTTGCAAGGAATTTTTTGGGTTTAAAGAATTTTCTTGGAGGTACATTCAAAAGACATTTCTTGGAGGAATGTGATACAGCTTTTTGGGCTTCATTTTTTTTTTAAGTATGGATTTGGGCTTAATTTTGAAAGGACATTTTTTGGTTTTGGGTTGAAGTAAATCTTAATGAGTTTTTGTGTAACTTTTTAAATGAATTTTTTTGTAGGACTTGGAAGGAAATATTTTGAGCCTCATTTCATTTTTATAAGACATTTTTTTCTTGAATTTTTTAAAGTAAGTGTTTTGGATTGATGTATTTTTTGCAAAAAATTTTAAATGAGTTTTTTTTTAAATTAAATCTTTTGTGATGTTTTTTTTAAGTGAGTTTTTCTCTAAATTTTTGAAGGACATTTTTTGAACTTCATACTCTATTATCATGGGAAATCAAAGAAATTGTACCAGAAAATATGATCGAAAAAGAGACCCTGAGGAACGTAGAGAAGAGACGAGACAATCTCGCGAAAGAAAGATAGAAGCACTCTCAAATATTGAAGGGGAAAATCAACCTCAACTAGAAGTTGAAACAGGTATGTAAATGTAAATATTATGATTTTGATATATTTAAAATTTTCCTAGTGTAAAATGTGAAGCTTAATTTTTATTTGATGAACTAATTTGAAAAGCATTTTTCAATGTAAACAGAGAGAGATATTTCTCAAAACATTGATGATGAGATAAAAAAATTTGAAAGAGAAAGTGAAAGAAATATTGAACCAATGATTGAAGATGGTGAAAATGATGAAAGAAATTCAAGTGAAGAAATTGAATCACAAGGTATATATATATATATATATGTTGAACACATGCACGTATTATTGAAATTATACATATATTTATTAATTTAGTTATTTATTGAATATGTAAAATTATTATCTACTATTCATTCGAATATGTACAAATGAAATCAATGTCGATGACGAGATGTTAGAAAATGTTGACACTCACACATATGGAGATAAAAAAGCGAACCATTATATACGATATCGTGTTAACCGCATTTTTGAGAAGTATTTCATAAAGGAAAATGTCACAGTTCAAGCCCAAATGTTGAAAGGTATCCTATCATTAAGGAAATTAAAAGAAGCTACGACTTTATTGGGTATTCGAAAATCAACCAAAGATATAAAAAAAAATGAAGGAAAATGTGATACAAAACACAAATAGTGCTATAAATTCAATTAGAAGATCTAGACAGAAAAATGTTTCAGTTGTACGTAGAGCAATACATATGGCAGTGGTTTTGTCAAGTACTAAAGAGAATCGCTTGGTAAAATCTATGGCATGAGCATTAGGAACCTCGCGAAAAACATTGCACAAACATCGGAAATTTCAGTTGCAAATAGATGTAAATGATGAACTTGCTTGTTGGAAAGCTATTTGTAGGCAACCATACAAAGATAGACTTAGAGAAAATGTTAAAAAAATAATATATGAATATTGGAAGAACAATTCGCGTGTTTCGCCAACTGCAAGGCATGTTATGCGAAGAATAATAGTACGAAATCAGTACGAAGAACATGAAAAACATTTCTTGGAAACCACTCAGATAGAGTTGTTCAACAAGTTCAAAGAAGGGAATCATGAAATTCATGTTTCAATGAGTGCTTTTGTTCAACAAAAACCATGGTATGTAAAATCTATCACTGTACGTGACACTTGTTGTTGCCATTATCATGTGGAATTTGAGTTATATTATGACACATTCCTTGATTTTGGTAAAACATTTTGGAAGGATTCACCTCCTCCTTCCACTATCCTTGATTTCATATCTCAAATTCTATGTGAAAGAGAAAGCGATGAACTATTTTACGAAAATAAATGTGTTGGTGGTAAAAAATGCGATGATTGTGGAAATATGACTAAATTTCAAAACAAATATCGTACTGATATAAATGATCAATCATTGTCCAACATGAAAGTGAAATGCAAGAGATATGAATATATCCATACATCGAATGAAGGTGCAAATAGTGTTAAAAAGAAGTGAATTGCGAGAAGAAGAAATTTTTGTGATAGACTTTTTGAGAAAGTTTGAGGAAGAAATTTACAAATACACCAAGCATTCCCATAGAGCTCGATGGCAAGACTTGCAATTCAAAAAATCCCGTGAAGTTTTTCCACCAGCGACCATTTTGTCAGTAATTGATTTTATAGAAAATTACACATTTGTTCCACAAAAATAAATTCAGAGTGAATACTATCATTCTGACCAAGTCTCCATGCTCGTCCATATTCTATATAGACATGCTGAACAAAACGTCGATCATATAGAAAGCACCAGTAAAAATAAACATATTATTAAAGACTATCACTTTTATATCATTGACGATCGTACACATGATACATATTTTGTACAACATTGTTTTGGAAAAAATTATGATTCCGTGAAAAATCGTGGAATAACATTCAATGAACATTGGATATGGTCAGACAGATGCACAGGATAATTCAAATTTGCACGATCATTCTTTTGGTTGTGTTGTCTTCATAAGAAAACCTGCATTAAACATTGTTGGAATTTCTTTGAGGCTGGCCATGGAAAAGGAGAACATGATGGTGCAGGGGCATGCATAAAACAAGCACTTCAAAGATATCAAATGAACCCCTCTGCAAGCCAACTTGTGGACGCGAAAGAATTTGTACAATGGTGCATCACTGTTCTAAGCCATGAGACTAACCGATCAAGGGAAGTGCGAAGGTACATTCAATTTAATTTTTATAGGATATCTAATTTTAAACAGTGTACATTTATCAGAATGATTATCTTTGATTGTATTTTGATATCATATTTACATTCTTCTTTAAATTTTCCATATAAAGGTTTTTTTGGCATATTGGAATCGAAGACGTAGATAGATCAATTGAAAATGATGTTGAAACAATAAAAGGGACTCGAAAATTGCATTCAATTAAAACAAAGTCGTCCATAAATTTGTTTGCATTGGATAAAAGAAAATATTCTTGTTATTGTCATGTTTGCATAGACAACACAAAATCCAATGACGTTTGTGAAAACAAAAGGTATGTAAAAGATTGGAAACATACAGAGCTAAATACAAAGGGCAAAATGTCTGTTGCAATGTTTGAAGAAATGCAATCAGAGGAGACTACAATATCATCCGATGGTGATCAAGTTTCTGATCTTGTTAGAGAAGGTAACATTTGAAGTGCTTTCTAATGATAAAGATCTAGAAATAAAAATGAATATGTATAATTTTGTTAAGTTTGTTTTATTGTGCAGGAGATTTTTTTGTTGTAATTGCACCTACTTACAATGATGAAAATGTGAAGTATTATTTGTTGCATTGCACTGAAAAAAAAAAATGAAATTATTAGAAGACTATAATGATCACGGATTTCCATATGAAAGAGGATCTATTATACTGAAAGGTTATTTTTTCAGACAAACTAATCAAAGTGGGAATTTTGTTTACTTTGAAGACTACGAACCTGATTTCATAAGTTGTCAATATAGTCACTTGGTGTGTGCCGCATGCATAAAGTTGATCGAGGTTCAATCAAAGAAAAAAACAAAAATTAAGAAATGGAAAATGTCAAAATCCGATCATGAACGGATTATTGAAGATGGCATTCCATTGGAATTTTTTTTATTGAACTGCCCAACAATTTATTCTCTTTGGATTATATGTTCTAGAACTTCCAGTACTCAATTAAAAATTGAGCTACCTTGTTATGTTATCTGTGCAAGAGTTTGCAAATGTACAAATTGTTTTGGTACATGCACACTCTAGTATCAACTAAAAGTAGCTTTTATATACATGCATTGATGAAAAATGTTGCATGTATTGGATATATCTATATGTGTGTGTGTGTGTGTGTGTGTGTGTGTGTTCTAGAATGAAATTAACTGTTCAAGTAGTTTTACTATGTGCATTGATGAAAAATGTTTCATGTGCTGAATATATATGTTCTAGAATGCAATTAACTGAAAGTAGTTTTTCTATGTGCGTTGATGAAAAATGTTGCATGTACTGGATGTTAGCCCCCTATAAATTTCTTGACAAGCAAGCAAGGGGCTAAGTTGTTTCATGAGCCTTCAAGGAATGCATTTCTTTGAAAAACACATCATCCTTGAAGCCTTTTCAGGTTCCCTGCCCTTTGATCAGTTCCCTCTGCTGCTTTTGAGTAAATAAGCCTCACTGAGTGTAAAAAATTGTGCTCCAAAGGGCCTTTATTTGCCCCTTGTATCCTTGCAGAATGTCCCATTTTACCCTTTTTTCCCCTTTGTCAAAGTCCCCCTTTACCCTCTAAGTCATACTCAAAATTCCCTTTAAATCATACAAGTTCCCTTTGTTCGGCCTAATTCCCCCTTTTTTCCCCCTATCGTTACCTTTTCCCAGCCTTGAAAAGTGTTAAAAAGGGCCCAAAAACCCACTTTTAAAATTATATAAAGGCCTAGCCCCTTTTCCACCAGCCCCTTAACCACTTCCCCACGTAACCGACACCCAGAACCAAGTGCTAAAGGCCCTGGGTGCTTATCGCAATCAGAAGTTTGCGATGGGAGTTTTCCTTCGTTTCTTGAAAAGTTCCAATGTGATTGGGTTTTGTTATGAAGACCTGCGATGTGATCTACACCGTTGATCTATTGTTCCGATCCGACGGTCGAGCGCCAATCGCACTCCCCGCCCCATCGCAATCGCAAAGGTCTTGCCGTATCCCCCGATTGCGATCGCCCCGATCCATCCACTCCTCCGATTACGTGTGAGCCGTCGATCTGTTTCCGGATCGAACGGCTGGTGCTCAATCGCACCCCCGCTTCAATCGCAATCAGAAATTTTGTAATGTGTCACCCATGTACCCCCCGATTTCGATCTTCCGATCTAATCTCCGCCGTCGATTTTCCTGTTGATCCGACGGCCCGCACTCTCCCGCTTCAATCGCAATCGCATTTTTCAAATGCTACCCCCTTCCGCCCTTTGCGATTGCGATTCCCCCATCCAATCTTGACCGTCCATTTAATCCAAGATCCAACGGCCATGAACCAGTCGCACCATCGTTCAAATGGATTGTTAAACCTCCCATTTCTCCCCTCCGATTGAATCATAGTCGTCGATCTCCTCCTGAGATCCGACGGTCCTGGATGAATCGCCCTCCACCCATGCCGGGTCCCACCACACGATAATTTTCATTGCATTTCAATCCATTTCTTTATATTTCTGCCTATATCCAAACTTTAGTGATATACATTAAAGTTTAATGTTTCACATTCATTCCGCCCAACTTCATACGCCATCCCATGGATTAATCTCCGTCATCGATCTTCGTCACCAGACCATGATCTAACGGTCCATGCTCATTCCTCCACCATAACCCTATAAGACGAGGTTTACACCATATCAATGCATTTTTCACCATTGTTTCATCTAAAACCATTGTTTGACCGCCGCCGCACTATCATTCTACCCGCCCTCCATAGCCATCCTTCCCTATGCATGGATTTCATAACCGAGTTTCATGTTTTGCAGGGTTATCAGGTGGTGAAATCCGCCATGATTACACAGTATTTAATACAGTGGCAGAACGACTGGACTTGCATAAAAAGGATAGGGTTTGAACTCTATAAAACCTCCCCAGAGCCATTAAAGTGCAGATTTCACCGACGGAGACAAAAATGGAGCAGTAGAGAGTTTAAGGCAAGAAAATGAAGGTCTTTGAGCCTTAACTCAGTGGTTTAGAGGAAAAGTACCGGATTGAAGACATCATGGATCTCTCAAAAGGACTAGCGCACAGAAAACTATGTCATCAGGGCAGCTACATCAACAGGAAATCCCTACCTGCGAAAGGACAAAGCGCCCATATTGTTCCCTTATTTATCGTGTTCCTCAGAAGATCTCCACCCTGACGGAACAGTCCTATGCTACCAGAGCATTTGTTATGCAGCATGGCAGACCTCAATCTGTCTTTTGTTTATTCACCAAAGTACTACAGAGTACTACAGTCAGAGTGCATCAGAGCCATACCGGAGTAAACGAAAGCCTAAAGAAGATCATTCCTTCACCAAAGAATGCCAAAGATAAATGCACAGGATTTAAAACAGAATGGGCTTCGGCCCCCTTCCTCTTCTAAGTTTTAATGTTTCATTTAGTGTTTCACATACCTCCTCTGCTCTCTTCAGCTATAAAATTCAAAGAAGGAACTCATTGTAAAGGTGGTTGATTGATTATCAGAGAATTGCAAGTTGTTTCCTTTAAGACATGTTCTTTGTGTAAAGTGGTAAGATAGACTAAGGAAGATGTATTCAGACTGAACTTTCAAGCTGTTGGCAATGTTGTACTTTACTGGTGTTGCTCTTAATATGACAAGCACATTTATTTGGATCCTGATTTAAAGCAGCTGGTGATGTTTTTCTATCTCTGTATTTTTATTCGTTTCATTGCATTTCTTCTGGCACACATCAGAAATCTGGCATAGGATTTACCCTTGTTAGGTACCCTATGTCTCTACTCTCCCTGCCTTTAATATTTTTCTGATATATGTGTATCTGAGGTTTGATTTCAATTGATTTAACCAGTGTAGTGGTTCCATATGCTGCTAGCTGATGTATGAATTAATGAAATCTTATTTTAGATGTTCTTGTTAGGATTTAATTGAATGAATTGGGAACACTAGGAGGTCTAGAATTTGTCTCTATCTCACTAGGATCCTTTTCAATTAATTGAGCCTATCTAAGTTCCCTTAAGCTGGAGGCCAAAGCATTGAGAGTTCAAAGTCTCTCTCTGATCTCAGGTTTTCAATTTTTTGTTCTGAATCTTTAATGTTTCCTTGCTCTCACCTTCCCTCTTGCCTATCCTACCACACTATCATCTTTAAGATCCAATGCTTTAGATGACTAGCCCAATTGAAAGCCTACATATTGATTAGAAAGCAAATCCTTTCCTGACTCCATTTCCCAATGGTCTTGAATGTTCCCTAGAATTATCTCTCCTTTGCCTAAATCCTCTTCGCTCATCCTTGTCTTATATTGAACCCTTCTTTCCCGATTCCCAACAACCAAACAATTAAACAAACAAACTCCGAGCCTTATAACTAGCCTAACATCTTAATTTTGAGCTTCAAGGACATAAATCCTTTGCCAATCATAGAGAGATCCCTCTCTGGACCCAGGAGGGCTAGATCCTGAGGTCTGAAAGTGGTTTGATGTTGTCTCATCTTTTGGTATTTCCAACCTTGCCAAAACATGGGAACCCCAACACTGGATATATACACGAACTCAATGCACGCCCAGTTTTTCTTGTGGCATTTTTTGGTAAAAAGTATCCACAATGTAAATAAATCATCCGCAGTATAATTTTGTACGAAGATTCCTTTCAAACAAGAGACTCGGAGCACTTCTTCGACTTTTGGTGGGATTTTTTTTTTTTTTAACTGGAATGGGTATGTTTTATTCATGATTTGGTTGGGTCGGAGCCTAATCAACCTTTGTTACACAGCATTGCCTTACATCTTAATACATCTTGATGTACTCTGTATATCGAGTTAAGGAACACTTGAATGGATAATGCTATTGTCATTGATGTTAAGTTCGCCCGATGCAAGAAGGCAGCCTTTGTTTGCCATTATATCTGCTTCACTATTCGAGCTTCTGAGATGTGGAAAATTTGGAAGGATTCAAAGTCCTGCAGAATGATATTTAACCTTTTAAGAGAATTTTTGAGTGTGGCATTGTTGAACTGGTCCTGTAGATTGATCTTCTTGATGAGGATTTCTGAGTCTCCAAATGCTTGACAATCTTTGATGCCTCTATCCCGGACAAGTTGGCAGGATTTTGTGAGACCAAGAAGTTCTACCTGGTTATTTGTACGGTGACCAAGCCCCCAGCTGAAGCAGTCTTTTCTAGTGCTGTTCGGGGAGTAGATGACTCCACCAGCGCCCGCTGCCCTGGTCTTTCCCTTGGAAGCACCATCGAAGAAAATTGTAGTTTTGAATTGATTCCTCCACCAAAGGTTGAAACTGGCTTCTGGTTCTCTTAATCTCCAGTGTGGGTTGGGAAGGGGGAGGATCAGAGATTTGCCTTTAGGGAGAGGGCTAAGATGATTCAACCAGCTCTTTTCAGAAGGGAGGAGTGAAGAATCTAATTTTTGCGATTGCTGAAGGACAGATTCTAGAAGTAGAGCTTTTGCTTCAGCAGCTATTTTTGCAGGGAAGCAAGGAGTATTATTGAATGTCAAGTCGTTCTGGGCGAGCTAGATTTCCCAACACACGAATTTAGGGATAGAAAGCCAGATGTGATACCAAAGAGATTTGTTGGGGATGGAATGAGGATAGGTTTGAAACCATGAGGAGTAAATATCAGCCACAGTACACTGTTGGGGAGAATTAACTTGCAGTTCGAGGAGTGTTATTTTCCAAACTTCTTTGGCAAAAACTCAGTGTATGAAAATATGAGAGGTTGTCTCTCCAGCTTTTCTACACATCATGCATCTATGAGGTCCAGCAATGTTTCTTTTTAGCAAGTTTTCCCCTGTCAACAATTTGTTATGCATGAGGATCCAGAAAAGAAATTGACTTTTGGGAGCCCTGAAGAATTCCAAACCTGTTTCCACATACTGGGAGAATGAATTTTGTCCTTTTTTGGCTGCAGAGAGTTGTATCCTGATGTAGAGGTATAAGTGCCGGTGTCTCCCCAGCCCCAACTATCTGAACTTTCACGACGGATGGGCGCAACATTAGAGAGGAGCGATTTTAGCGTTGCCAGCTATGGGAGAAGATGCTCCGAAAGAATTGGGAATCCCCAGTCCTGCCAATTCCCTTTGTTATCCCACTCTGCTATGTCAAATAGCTTACGATACCCTATAGCAAGAAGCCAGCATCGGAGGTCACGAATTTCATCATGGGAATTAAGAGGAGCGCAATTCATTATGCAGTCTTCCCACAAGTAAATTTTTTTTCCATTGCCTAGAATACGGTAGAGGTGAATCTTAAAGAGACTGATACTATTTCTGCAAAGGTTCCAGGTTAACGTGCCAGGGGAGGTGTTGTCAACTGATAATTTCCTGAGAGAGACCCCCTATGCATATTTTTTCCTGAGCGTATCGCTGACTGGATGTGCAGGGTCGAAATAGATTTTCCAGAGAAGCTTGCAGCCGAGTGCGATATTGGAGAGAGAAGGATCTCTTATCTGGAGTCCTCCATCCGCTGTTGGGAATTTTACTAGATCCCAGTTTGCCAAGTGCATTTTTCTTTGATTGCCTTTGCCCCCTTGCCAAAGAAAGTCTCACAGAAGGCAGGAAATTTGCTCCATGATGTATTTAGGAGCAAGGAGGAAAGAGGCTTGATAGATAGGAAGGGCGGATAGCACAGATTTTATTAAGATTTTTTTTCCTCCCTTTGTGAGCCAGTACCCTCCCCAAGAGGCGATCTTGGATTTGATCTTGTTGATGATAGCTTGCCACAGTGTTCTGTTATTAACTCCGGAAGTGAGAGGTAGGCCAAGATATTTGATCTTGTCCCAATGGGCATAGCCCTTGAAGCCTAGGATCTGGGCTATATTGTTCAGATTGCCTTGATCCACATTCCATTTGTAGATCGAGCTCTTTATATCATTTATCAGTGCTCCTGAGGCTCTGCAATAGCTTTTTAGGACAGAGTCAAAGGATTTATCTATTCTCGTAGATGCACCGCCAAGAAGGAGGGAGTCATCTGCAAAGAGAGCATGGTTTATAGGCTTTTCGGCATTAGAAGTATGAATTCCATGGAGACCACCAAAATTCATTTCTGCAGAAAGCTTCTTGCTGAGGGAATCCGCCATTAGTATATACAAGAAAGGAGATAACGGGCAACCTTGCCTCAAGCCACGATGAGCTTGGAAGAAGGATGCTGGCCGGCCATTAACTAGAGGAGCAATCCATGGATTTTCAATACAGGCTTTAATGAGTTTGATGAACTGAACAGGGAAGCTGAAGGATCGGAGGACTTGGAAGAGGAAGGAGTGATTGACCCTATCGAAGGCATTCGCCATGTTGAGCTTAATCAAAATCCCCTTCTCTTTCCTTAGTTTACTGGAGTGGATAGCTTCCTGGACTTGAATGACATTATCCAAGATATGTCTGCCTTTGACAAACCCCCCTTGAGGGCTAGAGATTAATTTTTCAAGAAGGGGTTTGACTCTGTTTGCAAGGATTTTGGCCAAGATTTTGTAGGAAGCACTACAAAGAGAAATGGGCCTGAATCTGCTAAAAGTTTTTGGATTGACCTCTTTTGGAATTAAGGCTAGAAAGGTTGAATTGATGCCTCCCCCAACCTTGGCTTTACTGAAGAAACCTTGTATCATTTTCAACAGATCTGTTTTGATGATGTTCCAGCAGACTTTGTAAAAATGTATAGAGAAACCATCTGGCCCAGGGGCCTTATCTGATTCCATTGCCCATATTACTTTGATAATTTCTTCTTCAGATAGTGGTTTCAGGAGAGCTTGATTATCCTCATGATTAATGAGATGAGGGATATTAGAAAGAAGGTCTTCAGTTTCCTCTACGCTACCTTCATTCCCAAGCCCATAGAGGTTTTTGAAATGATTTTCAGCTGCTGATTTAATTTGGTCAAACTTTTTGCAAATCTGACCTTCTTCATTTTTTATCGCAGTAATATGGTTGCGAGATAGTCAGGCTTTCTACTATCAATGGAAGAACGAAGTGTTTCGGTCCCCTGTCTTGAGCCACAGACTACAAGATTTGAGCCTCCAATGCTCTTCTTCCCATCTGAAAGAGAGATGGGTGTTGCTTTGGAGTGCTGCCTCTTTATTTAGAATTTCTGGAGTGATATATAGGTCTTCTATTCCCATTTTCAGAGTTTCCAATGAGTGAACAACTTCATTTCTTTGTTGAGTAGGGTTTTTAGATGGATTCCTTAGCCACTCTTTTAAAGCTTTTTTGTGGCTTTTAATTTTTGTTCCCACACATAGCTAGGGGATCCATTGATGCGATTGTCCCAGGCTAATTGAACAGTGTCAAGAAAACCTTCTTTTTCAATCCAGAGAGGGCTGAATTTAAAGTGGATTGGGCCCAGATCTTCCTCGGGAACCATAAGAAGTTGAATTAGCTTATGGTCCGAGGTGAGTTTGGGGAGGATTTTTGTGGAGATAAGTAGATTTTCCAACAGCAAGGAGCTTTGAATCAGGAATCTATCCAACCGGGCAGAAATGTGGTCAATCCCAGTTCGATTATTGGTCCAAGTGTATGTGCCTCTTACAGGTGCGAAATCAAGAAGGTCCCTCTGTTGCATTAGTTCTTTAACCAAAGGCAGCAGTTGGTCTTTGGTGTTGTTTCCCCCCTTTTTTCTTTTGGCTTCATGACAGTGTTGAGATCTCCAGCCAGAATGATGTTGTTGGGGGAGTGAAGGTTTAAAAATTCGGAGAGAGAGTTCCAACATTCTCTTTTTTTAGCATAAAAGACAGGAACATAGAGATTGAATAAGGCTATAGTTAACTTACTTTTAAGGTGCTTGAGCTCAGTGTAGATCCAGTGCTGGGTCTCATGCGAGTTAAGCAGATGGAAGTGATCATCAATCCAGAGTGTTGCAACTCCTCCTGAGGATCCCCTCGAGCTGACTTCTTTGCCTGCATTATTTTTCCATTTTGACTTGCTGATTTCCATGAGGGCTTTCCCTTCTATTTTAGTCTCTTGGAGCAAGAGGATATCTATGGGTTCTATTTTCATCATATCTTTGATGGCTTCAATTTTTGGTTGGGTCCCCAGACCTCTGCAGTTCCAAGAGACTATACGCATTATTTACCTAGTGAGGGGTTTGGGAGGCCTCCCTTAGAAGGTCTTGCTCTTGTATTTCTCCCGATAGACATTTCTATTGTGGATTGGTTGCCTTGCATTTTTATATGTTCTGCTTATTCTTCCCTTACTACTTTGTGAGGCTTCCTACTTGCCCTCTTCGAGGGTCTCTCATAGATCTCATCCTCTGAGGAGTCGGAGGGTTCTGCCGCTTTTTTCTTTGTTATATCTGCATACAAAGGGATGGAGGGGCTACCCTGAGAGACACCAAGTGAGGCAGCTCAGCCTCCTTCTTTGTTTGGTTGAGGGATGTCATTATGTGTCGGGGTAATAAAATCTGCTTCTGGAGGATCCGGAGGGGAGCTTCCATTGGGGTTTGGATTCTCATCCAGGGCATGGGGGATCCTCTTTTCATTTCCTTGATCTTCAGTATTGTTCCCCTTTGTAGGCCCTTTCCCTTGTGCTTTTGCATGGCCAGCTTTCTGGACTGTGGTCCACTGCTCTCCCTTCAACTTGTCACTCTGATCTTTGGCTCTTTTCTTGCAATATCTCACAAAATGCCCATAGCCATGGCAATGTCTACATTTGAAGGGTAGCTACTCATAATCCAGTTCTTGGATATGAGACCATCCAGAAACTGTGAGTTTTATTTCTTCTAGTAGTCCTTCTTCAATATCTACTTCCACGCATATTCGAGCACAAAAATATTGATCTTTCCTCGCAGCCTGGTCGATATATTTTCCAAGGGATTTGCTAATGATTTGGAGCGATTTCTGGTTCCAACAGTGCAGGGGAATATGGGGAAGTCGCACCCATACTGGGACAGCAGTGGGTACATCTTGTGTTGGATCAAAATCTAGCAACCATTTGTTTATATATAAACCCTGTGGCCCCATGAAATAAGGCCCATTCCTGAAGATGAGACTTCGATCCTCAGAAAATTCAAACACGAACACGAAGAATCCTTTGCCTACGAAGTAAGATTTGATGCCTTCCTTGATCAATGGGGACCAGTTTCTCTTAATCCAGTCTTCAACCAATTTGGGCGAGGGCTAGAGGCCTGTGAGCTGTCCTATGAGTCCTTTGTTCGCTAGGTTCAGAGCAGATCGGCAAGTTTCTTCCTCAAGGAGGGCCACTGAGGGTATACTGTCCTTTTTTTTTACGAATTTATGTTGTTGTGTCATTGGGGGTCATTTGCAACACGCAGCCACCATTTTCTGGAATTCACGGACTTCTGGAGGAAGGGGGAGGGGCTCCAAGCCCCCCTCACAGGCCATGGCAGTATGGAGGGCCGTAAGAGTGCAGCTGCGGGCATGCGCAACGCAAGAGCTCAGGAGAGCTAGGTCACACGGCCAGAGGATGGTTGTTTCTGTGTCGACTTTTGGTGGGATTTGACCCACATCTCTATTCCTGATTGAAAATCTAGTACAAAATTTGTCTGTCCAATGGTCAAATATGTTCTATGTGCATTGATGAAAAATGTTGTGTATGTATTGGAAATATATGTGTGTGTGTGTGTGTGTGTGTGTGTGTGTGTGTGTTCTAGAATGCAATTAATTGTTCAAGTAGTTTTCCCATGTGCATTGATGAAAAATGTTTCACATATTGAGTATATATGTTCTAGAATGCAATTAAAACTGAATGGACCACCAATTTACCAATTTATAAATCAACAAGGCTACCTAGTTGAGTGTATTAATGACATTGACCCCAATTCAACAAACATATATCTACTTCTTATATTTCCAATCAAAATTAAAGGGATTTATATGGGAAAGACGCATAACATATAGCCTATGAACTACTTTAGTTCATAGCTCAATGAAGGTATCATCATGTGGGAAAATGTTTCAAGAACACTTGATCATACTTAAAAGTAATCTTAAGATTGTTTTTTATCTTTACATACTACATACTATTGTTTGAGTGAAATTTTCTTTAAAAACTTACCAAATGTACTTCAACCATCCAAAACTTGAATTTTAAATTTTTTTTGATTATATCATAACAAATTACTTCACATGTCATGCCAATTGTAGTTCAACTATCCAATAAAAACATTTAACATTTAACATTATATCACATGCCAAATGTAGATTGAAATGGTATCCAAAACTTAGTTTTAAAAACTTTTTGATTATATCACAACATTACTTCACATGCCTAATGTGCTTCAACCATCCAAAACTTGAGTTTTAAGAACTTTTTGATTATCTCAGAACATTACTTCACATGCCATGCCAATTGTAGTTCAACTATCCAATAAAAACATTTAACATTATATCACATGCCAAATGTAGATTGAAACCATCCAAAACTTAAGTTTTAAAATTTTTTTTATTATATATCATGCAACATTACTTCACATGCCATGCCAATTATAGTTCAACTATCCAATAAAAAAATTTAACATTATATCACATGCTAAATGTAGATTGAAACCATCCAAAACTTAACCTTTAATTTAACAAAAAATTATAGATCAGAACATTACTTCACATGCCAAATGTACTTCAACCATCCAAAACTTGAGTTTTAAAAACTTTTTGATTATATCACAACATTACTTCACATGCCATGCCAATTTTAGTTCAACTATCCAATAAAAACATTTAACATTATATCACATGCCAAATGTAGATTGAAACCATCCAAAACTTAAGTTTTAAAAACTTTTTGATTATATATCACAACATTACTTCACATGCCATGCCAATTATAGTTCAAATATCCAATAAAAACATTTAACATTATATCACATGCCAAATGTAGATTGAAACCATCCAAAACTTAACTTTTAATTTAACAAAAAATTATAGATCACAACATTACTTCACATGCCAAATGTACTTCAAGCATCCAAAACTTAAATTTAAAAAACAAAACAAATTATAACACATCATTACATAACATGCCAAATGTAGTTCAGAAGCAAAACATTAATTTATAGATGACAACATTACTAGTAGCTCAATTATCCAAAACTTAAAAGTTTTAAAAACCAAACAAATTATATAACAACATTACTTCACATTCACATGCCAAAAGTACTAAAACCATCCAAAACTTAATTTTTTGGAACAAAACAAATTATATTAACACTGTAATAAAATATGTCCAAAAATTGTAGATCTCACAAACTGTATCAAGTATCAAGTTATATATATATGACTGTGCATCTAGATAATATTAAAAAAAAAAGTAAATTTAAGACTAGAAATCTTGAAATCAAATCTACAAATCATGTCCATCAAATACAGATGGATGTAGTGTCTTTCCTATCAGAGTCTCAATCCACGCACTATCTTGCGAAGCATGGGGAACCTGTACACAATGCACATACAAACATTAAAATTTAATGTTTTAAAAATGAGTGAGAATATATAGAACTTCATGTAAAAAATAAAATAAAATAAAAAAATCATGCAATACCTCATGAGGTTCCCTCTCCATTTGTTCGCCTGCTACAAGTTTCCCCATGGGAACATCTCCAATAGTAAACTATACAATATATATATATATATTAAAAAATTTCAGATGAAAATGCACATGTGTACATATATAAACTTATTTTCAATAATATTAAAAAAAGGTTAGACAACTCGTTCAAATGGTTGAAATGGTGTGGATGTTCCTATCTCCGTCACTAGAGTCTGTGGATTAAAGAAATCTTCTATAGAAACCTAAAATTCAAAATTTTAAAAGTATAAAATAACTCAAGATCAAGATCTCAATTTATAATCAAACTTAAATAAACTTCAATTTATAAATTATAACTTTTAAAAAAACATATATATATATATATATATGAAAAATTGAATACTTCTGCAGGTGAATTTGGAATATCTCCTAAGAGAGGCTCCAAAAGAAAATCTCCAAAAACCTAAAATTCAAAAAATTTAAAATAACTCAAGATATAGATATATATATCTCAATTTTTAATGGAACTTTTTGAAGTGGAATATATATATAACTTAAACATAAATTTTAAAGTGAAAAATTGTCCATACTTGTTGTGGATGTGGCACATCTCCTAAGGAAGTAGAAGGTACATCTCCCAAGGAAGAAGAAGGTACCGCCATCCCAAAAACATCGAACAGAATCGGAATCCGTTAAAACATTTTATTATTACATATGTATATGTACATGTGTGCACAATTATTTATTTTAAAAATATCACTTAAAAAACACTAACATTTGTCAACATATCTCGATGGTGAGACCCATCTTCATTGTTTGAACCAGAGGCCCCGAACGTGATATTAACATTTTCGTCATTCATCATGCATGAAAACTGAAAATGGTGTTTTAACATATAATGATACATTTTTGTTAGATTAATGTACATACAAATAAATGTATACATGTACATACACATGTATTTATTACAAATTGTACATATGTATGTGTTAAAATAATTGAACCCTAAGGTCATTAACACATACCGTTCTCGTGCCTTCTTCCTCATCAAGAATTAGGTCTTGCCAACCATTGCGACAATTCTTTGCATATATTCGGAGATCTTCAACATTCATGTTGTCAATCTCTTCATCTGTACAATACACAAAATTGGCACGTGCATTCTCACGTGCTCTTTGTCGATTTAGACAAACATCGACTCCACCCAATCCACTGTAAACATTTTCGATCATGACATCCCTTGCTTCTCGACTTATTTGAGAAGTCGCATCCATCTCTGACCGCAGAGTTTCGACCCGAAAAGGTCGACTCACCAATGGTGGCTCAGGGCGAGGCAACTCCACATCTCGCCTAGCGCCCCTACGGTCACACAATCGACCTTTCCCCGGACCAAAAAATTGTGACGGAAGGTCATTGTAATTGGGTTTCATTTTCAAAAAACAATTGCGTAAAATAATTGTGCAAAATAAACATAAACCTTATCGTTCCATGGGAGCCTTCCATAGGCCGCAAGGTGCCTATCATACAAATAGTGAGCTATATCGAGGTTCTTGAAATATTACACCTTCAGCATTTTTCTTTTTGGCCCTTCCTTGAAATTAAACATTGGGTTTGCCATATCTTTTGTAAATCTTTGTTTTACATCCTCCCATTTATCAGGACCCATTACTATTTCCTTTCTCTTTCTCATGACTTCTACAAATGTATCAGTCGTTGGCCCAAGATTTTTGTACACATTTACTATTTCGTCCAATGAATGTGTAACTATTTCGAGGCTTTGTCAACTCTCAGCGGGTAGAGTCAAAGCCACGAGATCTCTCTGCAATTTTGCATGAAGTTTTTTACACCTTTCTAAGGTGCATTGCGTCATGTTTCTTTCCCATGGTATATCAGAAATTTTGGCCGGATAAGTTGTGGTGGGTAGACAACCTTCTTCTTGAATGTAGCGTTCTGCCCTGCGTCTATTTTGACCAATATTTGGAACATTTTCAGCCTCTGCATCAATATATATAAAATTTTGTATATTAGAAAAAACACATGTAAACAAATTTGTACAAATTCAATGAAAAAAATATTGAAATTGATGGAAACCTCGACGTGGTTGGCTAGCATCTTCTCCACCCTGAAACTGTTGAGAACCAGAACGACCCTGCTAAGAACCAGCACCACCAGCCGTTAATTGGCCTCCGGGAGAATAAATATCACCATCTTCACGCAACCTGCTACCACTTATTGATGGCCCTCTAAGGGGATTTGAACCACCACCAACCTCTCGAGAGGAGAGAGAAGCTTCATAAACAAATACGAATTTATAATCAATTAAAAAATACATGCATACATATAAATACATGTGTACATATTCATTGATTAAATTGTGTTAAAACCATACCACGATTGGGTGAAACATGGGCATCCATGGCTGGAGTAGAGACCCTTCTCTTCTTATTAGCTCCTAAAAAATAAAAAATGAAACTTATTAACAACTAATTTAACTCACAAAGTTGATAAAAAATCAATTCCATATGTACACACATGTATGGAGATTTAAGATTATATTTAAATTTACCATGAACAGTTCTCGATCCCGATCTCTGATCCCCCCCTCTTGTAGAGATATGGGATTCTGTTGATCTTCGTCGTTCATCCTCCATGATATATATATCTATGGTGGACATTTACAATTATTTTTTTAAATAACTAATTTAAATTTAATTCAAAATAAATTTCAGAAAATTAATGTAATTTAGTGAAAACAAATTATGTAAAACACAACTTTCAAAGCACTAATTGATGTGTGAAACTCAATTTAAGCAAAAAAAAAGTTATAAAAATGATAAATTCACCAAATTGTGTTTTACATGAAAATTAATGTAATTTAGTGTAAACATATTATGTAAAACACAACTTTCAAAGCACTAATTGATGTGTGAAACTCAATTTAAGCAAAAAAAAATTATAAAAATGATAAGTTCACCAAATTGTGTTTTACATGATGGGAGCACACTTGGTATAAAATTGAAAAAAACACATTGTCATTAAAAAATAATTGAAACTCCATTTAAACAAAAATGTGTTGAAGTCCCGCATTTTAATTTCATAAAAATGTGAAGTTCACCACTTGTTGCAAATGTGAAGTTCACCAAATTGTGCTTTACATGGTGTGGTGGGAGCACACTTGGTATATAATTGAAAAAAGCACATGGTCATTAAAAAAGACACATTTATAAGTACACAACACACACATATCCAAGATATGTTACAATGTCCATCAATAAATTTTGAAGGAGAGCGTCTCAACACTAATTCATCTTTGAGAGATGAATCTTGAATTTTTGAAAAAGAGCGTCTCAAAACTAATTCGTCTTTGAGAGATGTATCTTGAATTTTTGAAGAAGAGTGTCTCAAAACTAATTCATCTTTGAGAGATGAATCTTGCATTGGCATTGCCCCGTATAATTCTAATTCATCTATTAATTCATCTTTGATAGATGAATCTTGAATTTGCATTGCCCCACGCAATAAATCAATAGATATCTTATTCACATTTGTACAATGCCTTGTACTAAAAAAATGAAATTGGCTAACAATATTGTTTGCTATTCCATGCAGTTCTTTTAGCCTCTCCTTCTTAACTTGGTATACGTCATTCATCTGGTTGCACACACGTTTAGAATTGGTGAAAACTACAATTCCATTTGATCCATACTCCATTGTTGTTCCCAAGCCTTCTATTAATCCCATATAATATGCCTTGTTTTTTGTTGTTCTTCCCGGTATATTCATTTTCCTTTGCACGACTTTGCTAGTCGCAATATTGAAAAGCACATATGTAATCACTGCATTCCCTGGATTGGGATAGCAAGAAACTTCTATGCATAATTTTCATTTTTCAACCATATTTAATGGTTTTCTTATCCCTAAAAAAATCAAATTCAATAAAAATATATATATTAAATTGATATTTATTGCAAATGCATGGGAGAAATGAAAAACTTATATTTAGATCTATTCCAGAGATTGACTGTAGGGACATTTACTAAATATGTCACCTTTCATAAAAGATGAGATCCAGAGGCTACCTGGCCCTTTACAGACTCTGCCTATAGAACTACCATGGATATGAAAATGAAAAACTTCTAATTAGATCTATTCTAAAGATTGAATGTAGGGGCATTTACTAGATTAGGTTAAAACCTATGTTTTGTATCAAATCACTTTTGGTTTCAATGGGAAACTTTAATGGCTAATTTTTGTTTTACATGTTGAATATAAAAGGTTTTTTCTCTCTCATTGTTTGAGACCATGGATATGAAAATGAAAAACTATATACTTGGTTAAAACCTATGTTTTGTATCAAATTACTTTTTGTTTCTAAATACTATATACATGTTGACTGTAGGGGCATTTAGATCTATTTCCAGGGAAGATTATGTTGTAAAATTCTTTAGATATGTCACATTTCATAAAAGATGAGATCCGAGAGGCTACTGGCTTTTCTGAGACTCTTCCTATATCTATACCATGGATATGAAAATGAAAAACTTCTAATTAGATCTATTCTAAAGATTGAATGTAGGGGCATTTACTAGATTGGGTTAAAACCTATGTTTTGTATCAAATCACTTTTGGTTCCAATGGGAAACTTTTATGGCTAATTTGTGTTTTACATGTTGAATATAAAAGGTTTTTCTCTCTCATTGTTTAAGAGACCTGGATATGAAAATGAAAAAATATATAATTGGACATAAAACCTATGTTTTGTATCAAATTACTTTTGTTTCTAAATCTTATCATACATGTTATTTGTTGGGGCATTTAGATCTATTCTAGAGAATGACTGTAGGGGCATTTACTAGATATGTCACCTTTCATAAAAGATGAGATCTAGAGGCTACCTGGCCCTTTATAGACTCTGCATATAGAACTACCATGGATATGAAAATAAAAACCTTCTAATTAGATCTATTCTAGAGATTGAATGTAGGGGAATTTACTAGATTAGGTTAAAACCTATGCTTTGTATCAAATCACTTTTGGTTTCAATCGAAAACTTTTATGGCTAATTTGTGTTTTACATGTTGAATATAAAAGGTTTTTTCTCTCCAATTGTTTGAGACCATGGATATGAAAATGAAAAACTATATAATTGGTTAAAACCTATGTTTTGTACCAAATTACTTTTTGTTTCTAAATACTATATACATGTTGAATATAAAAGGTTTTTTTCCCTCTCTTTTCACAAAGGAAAATTTTGTAATTTTTCATTAATAGAGAAATTACATGTTACATTTTACTGATAAGCTAATATAGCTGCCTGTATATCTGTCTTCCAAGATTAACCAAAGGTCAAGTAAAAACTGTGAGTATTAAATTACATAGAGTCCAAACTAGTGTCCAGGAGTAAGTTTGATGCATAACTTATTGTGCAGATTGGTGCCCAAAAAAAAAAAAATTATCCTAAGTAATATATGTTTAAATATACATAGTCAAAACATAGGAGATAAGCAAAACCAAAATAATCCCCCATGATATAAACAAAAATTGTTGTCATGTACCAATAGCCCACAGTTCCTGTGTATCATCAATGAAAGGTCTATGGAAAAATCTATACACCTATTCGCCAACATGTTCTGTGATATGCCAGGTGCCCCATATCAGTTCTGCGGCTTCTTTGGACAGTTTATTTGCCACTTTGTTCTGAGTCCTGTAAATATGTGTGACAGAAATGGTGTCAAATTGTAATTTAAGATGATAAACCTCCCTTAGTAGAGCAGACAGTGTGTGCGTGTAACATTGTGCTTGTAAATTGAACCAGTTTATCACAATGAGAGAGTCGCCAAAGATCTGAATGGTGTTGCAGAGTTTTTCCCAAGCAAATATCAGTAGAAGTCTTAAGCATTGGAGTTCGGCATAGTTATTCGTTACAGGGCCCAGTCCCATCCTAAGATGATAATGGTGTTGATCGTTTATATGGAGTATTGCGCCCCCCACCCCCACCCCCCCCCCCCCTCACAACCCTGTTGATTTGCCACAACATCAAAGTAGGCCCATGGTCGTGTGTGATCAATTTGTTTAGGGATATCCTTCCGCTCAGGTTTTTTGTGGTCGTCATCAGGTAGCATACAGTAGGTAGCCATGATTGCCGAACAGATGTGATCTGCACTTATCTGTAGGCTATCAAATATGAATTTATTGCGGCTGATCCAAAGTTCCCAAGAAAATATCAGAGGGAGATTACGCATCTTTGTGGTATTTTTGTTCGCCTGCCACCATGTAGTCCAAGCCTCCAGTATTTTGTTCCCCCTCTAGGGTATATTACAGCCCAGTCTATGAGTAACATGTTCCCATATGCATTGAATGGTATTACATTCCAAAAAAAGATGCAGTGTGTCTTCCTCGTGCATCAGGCAGAAGCAGCATCTTGAGGGTCCTGTAATTGCACGGCGATGGAGAAATTCCATAGTGGGAATGTAGAGATGTAGAATGCACCAGAATAGAAGTCTCTATTTGTTCGGAGCTTTTAGTTTCCAAATGTTCCCCCACCACCAAAGTTTTTGTTGTGGTTCCTTGAACTGGCAGAGCATCAAGTAGCCCTCTTTTGGGGAATATTTTCCTTTTGGTGAGACAACCCAAATCAACTAATCCTCCTGCTCAGTTAAACGAATGTGAAATGCTTGTAATGCTCCAGTGTAGTTTTCCCAGGCCTGTAATCCAGCCCGTGGTATATCCAGATCCACCCCCGATAACCAAGCTTGTGAATGCCAATTTGTGTGAGTCTGGTCAGCAATCTGTGCAAGGTATCGAATACCCAAATTAGCCAAGTGCTCCAGAATCAAATCGGGTAACTTATAGTAGTCTCCACTCCCCGACCATGAATCGATGCCCAATCGAACAGATTCCCCAGAGCCAATTTTCCAGGAGAGTCCTCTTTGTATAAGTGGGGCAGACTTTGTGATAGCTTTCCAGATAATGGATGTAGTAGAGGTAGGTCCAATGCTTCCTCTGATCCAGTCAAGAGTGCATCTAGGAGCAATCTATTTCGCAGTGATGACCTCCTTCCAGAGACTGTTGCCTGTGATTAAATGCCAGCACATTTTGGCTACCAGCTCTTTAGAAAAGAGATGGAGTTCTTTGATACCCCAGCCACCCCATTGTTTTGGCATGCTGATTCGATCCCATGCAATCCAAGCAAATGTGTTGTCCTTTTCCTGATTTCTCCATTAGAATTGTCTGCATATTCTCTTAATCCGGTTTGTGACTCCAAGAGGTATCCAAGCAAGTGACATCCAATAGACAGGTATGGCTTCAAGTACTGATTTGATAAGGACCAAACGTCTAGCTCTAGAAAGCCATCTATGGTACCAAACATTTATTTTGCGCTCCACTTTTGCAATGAGCTAGTTCCAATCTTTGCACTGATCATCGTTTGGTTTTAAGTGAAATCCCAAGTATTTCAATCCCTCCCCAATGCTATTGGGTACATAAGCAAACAATGTCGAGGAAATGTCCTGTTCCTGTGCTGAGCATCGTGTCATTATGATAGTGGAGTTATTAGTGTTTGAGACCATACCAGTAGCTTTGCAAAAACTATGAAGAATTTTTTCAAATTGTAGAGAGTCCTGTCCAGAGCCATCAAGAAATATTAGCACGTCGTCAACAAATAATAGGTGAGTGAGATACATAATCTCATTAATATGGAGGCCATGGATACTTCCCTTAGCTTTAGCTTTTTTAATGAGTACAGAGAGACCCTCCATTACAAGGATAAACAATAGAGGCGATAGAGGGCATCCTTGTTGCAGACCCCTACCAGCATGGAAAAAATCCGATGCGGTTCCATTTAGGAGAATGCTGAAAGATGCATGGCAAATGCATCACATAATCCAATTGATGAAAGTGTGTGGGAAACCAGCTTGTATAAGGATGAGGTGAAGATAGCTCCAGTTGACATGATCAAATGCCTTTGCAAGATCAATTTTGAGGATGGTAGACTTGAGTTTTTTGGTTTTGATCGAGTGTAAGGCTTCTTGAGTCGTACCAATAGCCTCATGAATTTGCCTATGGTGGAGAAATGCAAATTGTTCTTTGGAAATATGTGTAGATAAAAAGGGTTTGATGCGATTTGACATAATCTTGTATATACAATTGCAGAGTGATATAGGTCTGTAATCCTAAAAGTTGTTTAGATGATCAATCTTTGGTATGAGAGTAATGAAAGTTGAGTTAAAGCCATCATAAACCCTACCCTGCACCCAGCTATCTTCAACAGCAAGGAGGAGATCATTACCCAGCATCTCAAAAAAATGGATGAAAAATTCTATAGGCCAGCCATCAAGCCCCATACTTCTATCCTTTTTAAACCATTTAAGCACCCCTTCAATCTCATCCTTTGTGACTAGTGCATTTAGTTCTTCTTCCTAATCTTGTTCCACAAATCTGTTAAAGGATTTAGAGATGTGCATAATATCTGGTAAGTCATATAGGAGTGGGGCTCAGTATAAGTTGGTAAAGTGTTGAGTGCCCATATCAAGGAGTTGCGAATGGGTACGAGCCACAAATCCATGTTGATTAGTAAGTTCTCAAATCATATTGCAATTTCTGTGACCATTTGCATGTTTTTGAAAAAACTTTGTATTTTCATCCCCAGCCTATAGCCAAACAGCCCTACTTTTGAGCCTCCAATCCGCTTCTTTTTGGTGCATGAGCTTTGTTCTGGAAGCTTTAAGGAAAATCAGGTGCTCTTTCATAACATCAGTCCGATACCCCAACAATTCAGAGTCATTTAGGTGGGAAATCTCCAGTTCGATCCATTTAAGCTCCTCGCACTCCATTCTTCTTTTATCCCTCACCCATTTGATGGTCAAGCCTTTGATTCTGTTAAGATTTTCATTGATAACCCTGGTTGGTTCTTTATTAGGATGTTGGTAGCAATGTTGCCACTCCTGAACCACCAAATCATGATATGCCGGGTCAAGTAGCCATCTGGAGTTGAATTTGAAGGGTGGGCGTGCTCTAATGGGGCCAAACTCAAATTCCAAATAAACAAGCGAATGATCCGACATCCCCCCATGACCCACCCATTGTCGAGATTTATCCAGGGACAGTAATAGGGGTTGCTTGATCAGGAATCGATCCAACCTACGAGCCAAAGTCGCATCCCTGATTCTTCGGTTCCTCCAGGTACGCTGAAGCTTGGTTGTTTGAATGTCAATAAGATCAACTGCTTCCAGTTTTGAGGTGAAGTAGTCCGCCAGTGTGTTCAGGACAACATGTGTGCCCCAAGATTCGCAGATACCCAATGAAAAATTTAAATCACCTCCCATGATGATATGTGGATGATCAATTAGGGAGCAGGTCAGCAAGGAGTGCCAATAATCCTCCCTATTAGTGCAAGGCCCATATACATTTATCAGGGTGTAGGACTGCGCATTATTTCCAAAGTTAATTTCCATGCCAAGTACCCCAGGCTGACTCCAACAATTGTTCATCCGGGTGGTTTTGAGATTTATGCCCAAAGCACTACCACCCGATCTGCCTCGAGCATCCAGAGTAATAAAAGTCCAGTTTGGAAGAAGAGTATTAAGGATCGAGGTAACCAAGGCTCCATCCCCCAGAGTTTCCTGAATAAATAATACATCAATGGGTCTCTGAGCCAGAAGCTCCTTTACCGCCAATCTCTTATCGGGTTGGCCAGTCCCCTGCAGTTGTAGGTCAAACAAATCATGGGGGAACCCCACATTTGGGTCTCCTTGCTCTAAGGACCCGAATAAGGGAAGACCATGTACCAGCTTCCACTTCAAAATTTGCGTGCTTGATAGCTTTTGCCAGTGCTGATGGTCTGCCTCTAGATTTGGTAGGGTTACTACATTGCCCCGGGCCGATCCCAAATACATCACCTGGGATTGGGTTGGAGGTAGATCTGAGAAAGTAGGAGTGCCTCGAATATGCGGAATCAATATTGTTAGTGGTGTGGCTTTGTGACAGGTCGGAAGATGTATGAGGAATGGTAGGGGAAAAGGATGGAGGGGCTTGTGCGATGGTGCAGCATATAGATGGGGTACTATAAATAGATAGAGTAGGAGAAGATGACATAATAGGAGATATCATGGAAGATAAAATAGGCGAGACATGAAAATGCATAGAGTCAGGAATAGGTATAGTACCCGGAATAGTAGTGGTGCGATGCAGAGTATTCAGAGTCGACAGAGCATGAGATCTGGTATGTGTGATGGGCCAGGTGGGAAGCGGTTGAGTCTGGACTGCCGCGGAAACAGTCGGATGTTCCAGCCCAGCCCGAGTCGTCCCCGCCGAAATCTAGCTTTGACAAGTGTTAGGTTCAGTCTGTGTAGCCACAGTGTGCGCCTTCTTGTGGATCGGCTTGGCAAACCCCATCATAGGACAGTATTTATACAAATGCCCCACCTCATGGCATTTTCTGCACCTAAATGGAACCCCTTCGTAATCAAGGACTTTTTGCCACATCATGCCCTCAAAGATCATGTTATAGTTTTCATGCAGGCCATCCCTGGTATCAAGGAAGATCAAAGTGCGAGCCACAGCTCTGTTACCCATAACAAGGTATGATCGATCATGGTCAAGATAATGGCCAAAATCTTCTCTGATGTTCCTAAAAGCAGTTTCATTCCAAAATTGGAGCGATAAACCCGGGAGACGCATCTAGATGGGTCCAGCCCCCGCATTTTCTTTGTTTGGATCAAATAACGGGGACCATTGCTTGAGTAGCACAGGGTGCCTCTCAATGTGCCAGTATTGTTTGAGAACCCAAACTGTCTGTTCCGGCAAGGCAAATGTGAGTGAAAACCATCCCCGAGTGAGCAGAAGGACTTCCGGAAGTGTCTCAAGTAGGTCGCCCTAGATCTCCCTGGTCCATTGTATAAGCCTTGCAGTAGAATATTTGCAGCCCCGCACTTTTCCAACCATCACAGTGGTAGAAGTTTTCTCCAGATCCTCCATGCCTCTGTCTCGCCCAAAGTTTGAAGATCTGTTGAACTTGTTCTTGGCCATTTTGTTCTTCTTGCCCCTGTCAGGTCGCCCCAGTGACCGGTCACCAGAACCCTCCAAGTCCGATGTAGGTGGTTGCTTATCAGCACTAGTAACATCTGCATGTATGTTTGCAAAGACGCCCGATAACTTGGCCGACCCACTCCCCTCGGCCACAGTGCTAGGCCCGTTTCTGCTGATGGTGAGATGTTCAAATATCTAGGTCGTGGCACCTATATAGTTATATGTTGCCTCCTCGAAAGGCTCTGAGGTTCCCAGATCCGCTTCAGGGAGATTAGTATTACCTGGCGAAGATAAACCCCATAGTCCAATATTCGATGGGGAGGGGGCAACAAATCTGACGAGTTCGAAACAGTCGTTATTAGGTGAAGAGATGTCAGCCACAGAGATGTGTTCATTCCGAGCAGGTGCTGAGATTTCTGGGACATGAACAATATCAATCATGTCGACAACCGCCACTTGTTCCCTGTGACCCCAAATATCAACTCCCACCAATGGGTCATCATTGTAATCCACACACTCCTCATATGCACTCATACTGCTCGGTGACTGTGGTTGCCCAGATAGAATAACGTCAGTCCACTGGAAGTCCGTCGATATTGGAGAGGATATAATACAAGGGCCCACGCTTGTGATATTTGCAGTTGAGGCACCCGAACCGCAAGCAAATAAAGAGTATCCGAGAAAATGAGGACATTGTCGGTAAATCGTCAGGGAAAGTTGTGGACCAGCTAGGGCCCACTCCTAATATAATGTATCTCGTGCCTTAACCAGGAACAGCAGTCGGACACAAAGACTCATGCCACAGTAGGATGACTCCACCCAGCTGCGGTAATACACAAGGGCTACAAGTATTCGATGGGCACCAAGAAAAGAGGCCTCTGTCAGAGGGAAATCATAGTAAATGATGTGCGATAGGTCAAAACAAGTAAGACAAAAAAAACTGAACCAATAGGGGTTCTGTGCCTGTCATCAGCGAAGTATTCAAAATGCAAAACGTAGGTATTGTCCACCAAATCTCTCCACAATAACCAGTGGAGGTCGGCCGCCATGGCTAGGGTTCCTCCATGCCATTTCCCAATACCAGAAATCATTACTTCTCATTGTCATTGCTTTTTTACATTTGTCAGGTATCTAACATTCTTATTTGTGCGTTTGTAGGAATTTATTCTCTTAATCTCTAAATGTCAGGCTTTAGTCTTTGGAATTAATATTCTCCATTAATAGTGCTCATCTTCATTGGCACTTGAACAAATTTAAAATAGAGAAATAACCGGTCTCCATTTGATCAGTGCGTTGTGGACATTGATCTACGATAATATTTGCCTCATAAAATAGAAAATTCAATGCCATGATCCCAAAGCCTGTAAATTAAGAATCAAAACATTTATACAAGGAAAACTACAAGTTTTTTTCCCTCTCATTGTTTGAGACCATGGATATATGAAAATGAAAAACTTCTATTTAGATCTATTCTAGAGATATGGCTAACATACATTGAGTATAAAAGGTTTTTTCTCCCATTGTTTGAGACCATGGATATGAAAATGAAAAACTTCTATTTAGATCTATTCTAGAGATATGGCTAACATACAATGAATATAAAAGGTTTTTTCTCTCATTGTTTGAGACCATGGATATGAAAATGAAAAAATTCTATATTTAAAATTATTTGAGAGATTGATTGACTTGTAGGGGCATTTACTCTTAGGTTAAAACCTATGTTTTGTATCAAATCACTTATGGTTTCAATGGGAAACTTTTATGGCTAATTTGTGTTTTACACGCGTTGAATATAAAAGGTTTTTTTCTCTCTCATTGTTTGAGACCATGGATATGAAAATGAAAAACTTCTATTTAGATCTATTCTAGAGATATGGCTAATTTGTGTTTTACATACATTGAATATAAAATGTTTTTTCTCTCATTGTTTGAGACCATGGATATGAAAATGAAAAACTTCTATATTTAAAACTATTCGAGAGAATGATTGACTTGTAGGGACATTTACTCTTAGGTTAAAACCTATGTTTTGTATCAAATCACTTATGGTTTCAATGGGAAACTTTTATGGCTAATTTGTGTTTTACATGTTGAATATAAAAGGTTTTTTTCTCTCTCATTGTTTGAGACCATGGATATGAAAATGAAAAACCTCTATTTAGATCTATTCTAGAGATATGGCTAATTTGTGTTTTACATACATTGAATATAAAAGGTTTTTTCTCTCATTATTTGATACCATGGATATGAAAATGAAAAACTTATATTTAAAACTATTCCAGATATTGACTGTAGGGGCATTTACTCTTAGGTTAAAACCTATGTTTTGTATCAAATCACTTATGGTTTCAATGAGAAAATTTTATGGCTAATTTGTGTTTTAAATGTTGAATATAAAAGGTTTTTTTCTCTCTCATTTTTTGAGACCATGGATATGAAAATGAAAAACTTCTATTTAGATCTATTCTAGAGATATGGCTAATTTGTGTTTTATATACATTGAATATAAAATGTTTTTTCTCTTATTGTTTGAGACCATGGATATGAAAATGAAAAACTTCTATATTTAAAACCACTTATGGTTTCAATGAGAAACTTTTATGGCTAATTTGTTTTTAAAATGTTGAATATAAAAGGTTTTTTTCTCTCTCATTGTTTGAGACCATGGATATGAAAATGAAAAACTTCTATTTAGATCTATTCTAGAGATATGACTAATTTGTGTTTTACATACATTGAATATAAAATGTTTTTTCTCTCATTGTTTGAGACCATGGATATGAAAATGAAAAACTTCTATATTTAAAACTATTCGAGAGATTGATTGACTTGTAGGGGCATTAGGTTAAAACCTATGTTTTGTATCAATTCACTTTTGGTTTCAATGGGAAACTTTTATGGCTAATTTGTGTTTTACATGTTGAATATAAAAGGTTTTTTTCTCTCTCATTGTTTGGGACCATGGATATGAAAATGAAAAACTTCTATTTAGATCTATTCTAGAGATATGGCTAATTTGTGTTTTACATACATTGAATATAAAAGGTTTTTTCTCTCATTAATTGAGACCATAGATATGAAAACGAAAAACTTCTATTTAAAACTATTCCAGAGATTGACTGTAGGGGCATTTACTCTTAGGTTAAAACCTATGTTTTGTATCAAATCACTTATGGTTTCAATGAGAAACTTTTATGGCTAATTTTTGTTTTACATGTTGAATATAAAAGGTTTTTTTCTCTCATTGTTTGAGACCATGGATATGAAAATGAAAAACTTATATTTAGATCTATTCTAGAGATATGGCTAATTTGTGTTTTACATACATTGAATATAAAATGTTTTTTCTCTCATTGTTTGAGACCATGGATATGAAAATGAAAAACTTCTATATTTAAAACTATTCGAGAGATTTATTGACTTATAGGGGAATTTACTCTTAGGTCAAAACCTATGTTTTGTATCAAATCACTTATGGTTTCAATGGGAAACTTTTATGGCTAATTTGTGTTTTACATGTTGAATATAAAAGGTTTTTTTCTCTCTCATTGTTTAAGACCATGGATATGAAAATGAAAAACTTCTATTTAGATCTATTCTAGAGATATGGCTAATTTGTGTTTTACATACATTGAATATAAAAGGTTTTTTCTCTCATTGTTTGAGACCATGGATATGAAAATGAAAAACTTCTATTTAAAACTATTCCATAGATTGACTGTAGGGGCATTTACTCTTAGGTTAAAACCTATGTTTTGTATCAAATCACTTATGGTTTCAATGAGAAACTTTTATGGCTAATTTGTGTTTTACATGTTGAATATAAAATGTTTTTTTCTCTCCCATTGTTTGAGACCATGGATATGAAAATGAAAAAATTCTATTTAGATATATTCTAGAGATATGGCTAATTTGTGTTTTACATACATTGAATATAAAATGTTTTTTCTCTCATTGTTTGAGACCATGGATATCAAAATGAAAAACTTCTATATTTAAAACTATTCGAGAGATTGATTGACTTGTAGAAGCATTTACTCTTAGGTTAAAACCTATGTTTTGTATCAAATCACTTATGGTTTCAATGGGAAACTTTTATGGCTAATTTGTGTTTTACATGTTGAATATAAAAGGTTTTTTTCTCTCTCATTGTTTGAGACCATGGATATGAAAATGAAAAACTTCTATTTAAATCTATTCTAGAGATATGGCTAATTTGAGTTTTACATACATTGAATATAAAAGGTTTTTTCTCTCTCATTTTTTGAGACCATGGATATGAAAAAGAAAAACTATATACTTGGTTAAAACCTATGTTTTGTATTAAATTACTTTTTGTTTCTAAATACTATATACATGTTGAATGTAGGGGCATTTAGATCTATTCCAGAGATTGACTATAGGGGCATTTAGATCTATTCTAGAGATTGACTGTAGGGGCATTTACTAGATATGTCGCCTTTCATAAAAGATGAGATCCAAAGGCTACTTGGCCCTTTACAAACTCTGCTTATAGAACTACCATTATATTCAATTTTTGGAAGTCCTCAATGTGCTGCCCCACTAAACCCTTTTGTTTGAGATTTATCAATTGGCTAAAGAAGGTGTTGCTCTTTGTATCCTCATAATGTGCTATAATTTCCTCCGTAAAAATTGACCAAGTGACAATTTTTTTACGGGAGCAAAGCCATCGATACCATACAAATGTATTTTGTTCTAAATGTAAAGTTGCAATGCGTACCTTTTGTGTGTTTTGCACATTATTGAGATCAAAATATTGCTCCATCCGTAGTATCCATGTTACATGATCCTTTCCATCAAACTTCCTCATATCCATCTTTGGAATATGGTGCTTCTTCCCGCCAACATTAGAGTTTATGAAATCACAATTAACATTTATTTTGTTCTCATCATGAGGTTCTTCTACTATCTTTTCACCATGAGGAAACCTTTCTTGTATAAACTTTGTCAAACCTTCCATGTCTGCTTTTAGAAAATTCTTCATGTTTTCCATTTTCTCATCGATCTTAGCTTCCATGTCATCAATCTTAGCTTCCATGCCCACTTCCATGCCATCCATCTTAGCTTCCAAACCATTCATCTTAGCTTCCACGCCTTTCTTTAAACCATCCATCTTAGTTTCCACGCCTTTCTTCAGACCATCCATCTTAGTTTCCATGCCTTTCTTCAAAACTTCCATTTCATTTTTTGCTGTTCTTTGCGAGAGCGAAATTTGTTGTTGCACTTGCTCTTGTAATTTTGATAGATCATGTTGCAATTCTTCATCTTCATGAGTCATGGTAGAGCCTTCTGAAGGCTTAATGGGTGTTGAATTATTTTTAGGCGCCATTTTAGAATCCAATATTGATACCTTTTACTTGCTTTGAGGAGCTCAATATTGAAATTGACTTATCTCTGTAATTGAAAATCTTAAATATCTGAAATTCAGCTCTGTAGTAGCCCTCTGAAGCTTCTTTCAAATGCCATAGGTCTGATCTAATTTGGATTCCCCAAGACAAAGTTGTGTCCAATCTCCCACAATGACCTAATTCTGGACTGGTTCAGTAGAGCACACTTGTAGGACTTGCCACGTGTCACTGTTTCATCCTTTGTCTCTGAAATTGATAGCCAAGAAACTACAGTCCGTGTACTTGCGATAAATTTTTACGGCACTCAAATCCACTGCCCAGAGAGAGAGTTATTGAACTTTTCCCACGCTCACCTCTTTGAGATGCAATTCAGGAGCCTGAAAAAGCACTACCTTCCACAGATCATATCTCCAAAAATATTGCGAACCAAGCTCTGAAATTTTTTGACAAATTTCCCCAGGATTTCAGCTTCGCACCATACAAATTTCAGATTCTGAACCTTCGTAGAAAAAAATTTATAGCGAAAATTCCACGATGACCTGTTTAGGAGCTTGAAAAAAGACCTAACTTCCACAGATGATATCTCCGAAAATATTGCGAAATAAGCTCTGAAATTTTTAGACAATCTTCCTCAGGATTTCAGCTTTGCACCCTAAAAATTTCAGCTTCTGAAACTTTGTAGAAAAAAAGTTATAGCGAAAATGCCACGATGACCTGTTTGGAGCAGCGAAACCCTAGAATCCCAAGCTCTGATACCAAATGTTGTGTAACCAGCCCCAAAAATAGAAGAAAAGAGATATGAATGCCTTATAAATAAGCCACTTCGAGGGGGCAACCTCCAATACATTACATAAATGAACAATTCTTGGATGATACAATTTACAAAACCTCCTTTCTATATATAGGAGTCCATGGGGCCATAATGTAATCCTAATGGGCCACAATGTAATCCTAGCCGACCTAACAATAATAATTTAAGGGCACAATAATAACAAAATGGGGGTTACAAGGGTACAATAATAACAATAAAGGGGTTACACTAACAACAATAAGGGACTATACTAGTAATATAGGGACCTAACATTGTTTGAGACCATGGATATGAAAATGAAAAACTTCTATATTTAAAACTATTCGAGAGATTGATTGACTTGTAGGGGCATTTACTCTTAGGTTAAAACCTATGTTTTGTATCAAATCACTTATGGTTTCAATGGGAAACTTTTATGGCTAATTTGTGTTTTACATGTTGAATATAAAAGGTTTTTTCTCTCTCATTGTTTGAGACAATGGAAATGAAAATGAAAAACTATATAATTGGTTAAAACCTATCTTTTGTATTAAATTATTTTTTGTTTCTAAATAAGTTATATACATGTTGAATATGAAAGGTATTTTCTCTCTCATTGTTTGGGACCATGGATATAAAACATCTATTTAGATCTATTCTAGAGCTATGGCTAATTTGTGTTTTACATACATTGAATATAAAATGTTTTTTCTCTATTCATAGTGAAAGAACTACTCTAGAGGGAAACTTGAGAATGTGATGTCTTTTTTGAGGTGGAATGTGGCTCCCTTAGACTAGTGGGTCTCGTGGACATTATTAAAATATATCATATCATATCATCATATAATTTCCTCATTGACAAAATTTGTAATAGAATCATATCTCACTACTTGGAATACCATTAGAAGACTGATAGTGGGATAAAAAAACACATCCTACCCACTGATTGCTAGTGTAAATTCCTAGTAGGATTCTTTGACCATGCAACTCAGAATATGACTTGTGGTTGTGGAGCACACATCTCCACTGCTCCTAGTATCTTTTATTATTTCCATTGGAATGGTGGTCCTAGTACCAATTCCAAAATGGAGATATTGGCTTTATGGGGACTCTTTTATTGTGCTATGTGGATATATGTTAAATACTTAACAGTCTTTGGTGACTCTAAAGTTTCTATTGACTGGAAAAACCGCGAGACATGCTTCAACCCTCCACATGTATCAAATTGGTTACAACATATATGGGAACTCACACAGCATTTTGAGGAGCTCACATTACTCACATCCAAAGAGTCCAGAACTCCACGACGGACAGAGTATCAAAGGAGGGCCTCACCATGTTGGCGGGCGTGATATATTTTCAGGTTTACAGGAATGAAATTTACTTGGGTTATGGGAACATTCCCCTCTATTCTTATGTTTCTTCAGTTTTTAGTATTCTCTAGTGCTCTAGATGATTGGCTCTCTGTTTACATTGACTATTCCTACTTAGATTTTTGCGCAGGATTTCTGATATGTTATCTTTTTCACATGCGGTGCCTTTCTTTCTTCTTCTACGTGTTTATATCTTGGGACTGTGTTCTATTTAGCTGGTTTCAGCTTATATGCCTCTCATAGATCAATTTTTGAACTTTTTATATTTCCTTCAAGCTCTCCGAACCACTTGCCTATCTATATTGTGATTTGTAGTATACCATTTGAGCAACACTGCTCACTTGTAACCTATAATCATGTAACTATTTTATTTAATATAAAACTGTGTTTTTTACTTGCCTAAAAATAAAAAATAAAGCCCTTGATTTACAAAATAAAACACAATTCACCACCACGTAGTTACACCATAAGAAATTCCCTTTGAGGAGTCTTTGGAGGTTATGGAGGCAAACACTACAAGGCTACAGGTGGCCAATCGACATGAAGAAAAAATACAGCAGCCAAGCGACATGGAATTTCAAGTAATATGAAATTGCAACAATTGCCTCTGCAGAAATGACAAAACCAAACATCAATATCGTAATCATACATGTCATGTGTACCTCGAGGTATGGTGGACTGATTTACATTGAAAAATAACACCCAAATAGACTGAATATCACTCTGTCTAAAATTATCTCCAAACTTAAACAATGCATCCTCCTCTACTATGTTTTACTTACTCTGGTCTATAATGGTATTTTACATTCAAACAATTGTATACACAGAAACCAAATCGTAACAATAATATTAAAATAGGAGAATGTATACACTTCCCATAGCAAGTTAATACCTATTGAAAATAATTTAGAAAGATAGTAAAAGTAAGATGATATTGTTGCGGCGATATGGATTTAACATTTAAAGCAACATTTTTTCACCATTCAATTGCCAAATAAACCAAAGAAATGCTCTAATATGGAGCAATTACTTACCTGGAGCAACTCCTAAGCAGCGGCGCAACTCCTGAGCAACAATTCGCAGACGCGGGCGCTAAATCAGCAACAGAGCAGCAGAGTGTGAATAGACTATGCGAACAGAGACACGCCACATAAACTCAAACAGACTATGCAAACAAACTATGCGAACAGAGACGTGCGAACAGAGACGCGCGAAAACGAAAATAGTTCGCAGGTGATATATTTATAAAATATGAGTTCGGCCAAACTTTAAAAAAAAATTGGCCGAACTAATAGTCCAGCTGAACTGTTAGTGTCGATTTTCCCATCTCTGGAAAAAATTATGTTTGCCACGCCATCAGTGTGACGTCAATCTAAACGGTAGAAAGAGTTTGGCCAAACTTTCTCAAAAGTTCGGTCGAACTATTGCCAAAAAAAAATTCTGCCCCCGATTCTCACAAAAGTGTAACCCAACTTCACATTTTCACCCACATGCTACCTACAAGTATTCTTGCTAAAGTCACTTAATCCAACTCTTCCTTGCTTGATCCTTGCTTTCCTTTTCTTTCTTATCCTTCCTTTGCTTGCTTGATTTCTTTCTCCTCTTGATTCTCTTCTTCTCTCTATAACCAATTCCAAAACTAAACTAACAAAAGGCCCCAAAATGATGCTTTGATGCCTTTTATTGTTGATGCCTTTAATTTCTTCATTTTCTCTATGTTTTCCTTCAATTTTCTCCTCACATGCAACTTGTGACCTTTCACCTCCCTTTTCTCCTATTTTCCTTTATTTTCATAAAATAAATGTCAGTAAATGTCTCTTTTCCTTTTCAAATCCTTTGCCAATGCCTTTTCCAATTTCCCCTTAGCCATAATAAACAACAAGTGATGCCCACTAGGATGTTTTGCCCAACATTCAACTTGGAATACGTGTCCCATGACCTTGGTCTTATTTTTTCCTTTATTAACTTTATTAAATGAAATTTTGACCCGAGGTTGTTACACTTAGTTTGAAAGTTGGCATTTTCGTAGGAGAATGGAAAAATATATTTGTGAAAGACAAGTCTCATTCATTTAAAGGATGAATGTTCCCTCCATCTCCTTGGATACAAAATGGGAAAATTTAAAACACTATTCTCTTTGGGAAGCATATGGACAAAATAAGGTACAATAGTAGACTTTAGGCCTGTGCATTGAAGAAAAATCTTGAAATTTTTCCTTACGGGGATGAGACACACATTGGAGAAAGAGGGTTAAATTTGAGTGGTGAATAAAAGCACTGAATACAAATTGCTCATGATTTATGCTAACATATATACATTTATATTTTTTATGATCGTTTTGGTGATGTGGATGCATATACTAGAAAACATATTTTACAAGTATGTTTCTCTTATACTTAACACATTGTGGGTTTCTTGAATTAATTAGTTCCAATGTTTTGATGAAATGATGAAGCTCTATAATAGCACTTGGCAATGCATTGTTCAGATTGGATAATATACATTGTTGGTTGTGCCATTGAAAAACCATGCATATAAACACCCAAGAAATTGGACTTAATTGTTATAATAATGCATGCTTGGTATTCTAGTTTCCAAGATTATAGGTTACGTAGCCCATCAACTGGGGTTTTCACCTGTAGCTGACATCATTATACAAAGGTTAAATTTTTTTCATCTTGTTCTAGCGATATTAAAATTTTCAATGTAACTGCTAAAGAGACAATGGGTTTAGTGGTCATTTATTGAGGGGTGGAAATAAGGGATCCATTTTTTGTTGATTTACAAGACATTCTTCATAGATAATGCAAGATAGTGAAATTATCCAAGTCAATAGATACAATGACAACTTATAATTAGGAAAAAAAAATTGTTGAATTGGTTGGTGCACATTAGAAAGCTTTGAAAGCTATATTTTTGCTATGGAGAAATATGAATTGTACAAATAAGAGATATTTGTCAAAATCTCGTGTCCTGGAAATAAAACTATACTGAAGAATGTTATTTCTGGTGAGTCACTGAAGCAATGTGAAGAATTTTCCCTCCATCTCCTTGGATACAGAGTGGGAAAATTAAATACACTATTTTATTTGGGAAGCAGATGGGCAAAATAAGGTACAATAATTGACTTAGGCTTGTGCTTTAGAGAAAAATATTGAAATTTTTCCTTGCAAGGATGAGACAAACATTGTAGAAAGAGGGTTAAATTTGAGTGGTGAATAGAAGCAGTGAATACAAATTGCTCATGATTTATGCTAAGATGTAGACATTTATATTTTTGATGGTCGTGTTCGTGTTGTGGATGCACATACTAGAAACCATATTTTCCAAGTATGTTTATCCTATCCTTTACACATTGTGGGTTTCTTGAATTAATTAGTTTTAATGTTTTGATGAAATGATGAAGGTCTACAATAGCACTTTTCAATGCATTGTTCAGTTTGGATAATATATATTGCTGGTTGTGCTACTGCAAATCTATGTTTATAAACATCTAATAAATTGGACTTGCTTGTTATAAGAATGCATACTTGGTATTCTAGTTTCCAAGATTATAGTCTACGTAACTCATCAAGTGGGGTTTTCACCTGTAGCTGACATCATTCTGTTAGGTTTGAATTTCTTTCATCTTGTTCTAGCGATATTAAAATTTTCAATGTAATTGGTAAAGAGATAATGGGTATAGTGATCATTTATTGTGGGGCGAAAATAAGGGATCCATATCTTTTTTATTTACAATATATTCTTCATAAATAATGCGAGATGGTGAAATTATCCAAGTCAACAGATACAATGACAACTTATAATTAGGAACAAATTATGTTGAATTGGTTGGTGCACATAAAATAGCTTTGAAAGTTATTTTTGCCATGGAGAAATATGAATTGTACAAATAAGATACATTTTTCAAAAGCTCATGTACTGGGAATTACAACTATAGTGAAGAATGTTACTTTCGGTGAGTCACTAAAGAAATGTGATGTTCATAATTCAATAGATGTAGCAGAAGAGATCTAACCAAAAAACCACAAAGCAATACTAGATAAAGAGAATAAAAATCTTCAATGTGTACAAAAAAGAAGAAAGAGAGAGAGGTAGGGTAAACATATTAGTATACTAGTCTAGTTTTACGCTATTGGTGCATACAATGGTACTTTGATACCTATAATATTAATGTGCCAAATAATATTTCAGCTACTTCAAATAAATAGTAACCATTGGATGGCATGGAAAATCCTTACAAAAGAAAGGAGATCCTCTATTAGAAACTTTGTTCTCATTCTAGTTTATGTTGCTTTGACATTAAGCAGATTATTGTGCGCTCTTGTGAGTTCTATGCTTCTTTCACTGGCGAGACTTAAAATTTCCAATCAAATTTTCAATAGTTATTAAAAATCTTGAAAATTGATAGAACAAAAAAATTAGATCCAAGAAAAAGGCGTCTACCCCATAAAAATGCCTAAACATATGTGAAAAATAGTCTCCATGAGTATGTAAGTGAAAAATAGCCTCACAAGTGAGACACCTTCTTTCCTGGGCTCTCCATTGACCTTTCTATCAAATCATGCTCGAAGAGTTATAGTATACATGATTTTATTCGACTTTCCCTTATAAACTATACGCCATTTCCATTTGACAACACAAAACTTGTCGTTGCTCTATTGTCTTGAATATTATTAATATCAACAACACATAAAATCACCATTATATACAACCCACAGAACTTAGAGATCCAGTACCAAGTAAAAATTGTTATGAAACTAGCTCCAAAAATAGAAGAAAAGAGAGATCAATGCCTTATAAATAAGCCACTTCGAGGGGGCAACCTCCTTTACATTACATAAATGAACAATTCTTGGATGATACAAATGACAAAACCTCCTTCTATATATAGGAGTCCATGGGGTCACACTATAATCCTGGCTGACCTAACAATAATAATGTAAGGGCACAATAATAACAATATGGTGGTTACAAGGGTACAACAATAACAATAAGGGGGCTACACTAACAATAATAAGGGACTACACTAGTAATATAGGGACCTAACATGCCCCTCTCCTTCAAAAAAGTGTTTTCCCCAATGCTTGAGTAGTTTTGGATGCTTCTGTATTAAATTCTCATCCTCCCATGTAGAATCTTCAGTGGGTAAGTTCTTCCACTTCATGAGATACTCTGAAATTGATCGATTTCATAGTTGTCGAGTTCTTGTTTCTGTGACTGCTTCAGGTTCCAATATGATTTTTCCTTCCTCATCAAGTTCTGGCAATATTGTTTGAATGGGAATTTTGTCACCTATAACCTTCTTTAAGAATGAAACATGGAAAACTGGATGCACTCACGAAGAAGCAGGAAGCTCCAATTTGTATGCCATAATACCAATCTTTTGCAACACCTTGTAAGGGCCATAGTACTTTGGTGATAATTTATTATCCTTCTTAGCTTGCTTGAGGGACATTTGTTTGTATGGTTGTAGCCGTAAAAATACCTAGTCTCCTAGTACATCAAAACTTCTCTCGCCACGATGTTGAACTGCCTGTTGTTTCATTTGATTCTATCCAAATTTAGGTTATCCTTTAAGAGTTGGAGAAATTGTTGTTGATGCTAGATGTGATCTTCCACTGATGAAACTTAGAATTTTCTCTTAAATATGATGTCATGGACAGTGGATGATATCCATAAAGTGCCATAAATGGGGTCATTTTGGCTGCAGTATGGAAGGAAGTGTTATACCACCATTCAGCTAGAGGTAACCACTTGACCCATTGCGTTTGTTTATCAAATACAAAACAATGAAGATATCCTTCGAAACATTTTTTCACTATCTCAGTTTGACCATCGGATTGAGGATGATAAGATGAGCTATGAGCTAGTTTAGTACCCAAACAAGAAAATAATTTCATCCAAAAATTTCTAGTTAAAATGGGATCTATGTCGCTTACCATAACCTTTGGGTTTCCATGTAGATTTTAAATTGTTTCCATAAATGTAGTAGCAATTGTACTTGCTTTAAATGGATGAGATAATGCACAAAAGTGTGCATACTTGGTAAGTCTATCAACTACCACCATGATGACACTCTTTCCTTTAGACTTAGACAAACTTGTGATAAAACCCATTGAAATATCCTCCCAACATTAACTTGGAATGGATAAATGTTGTAGAAGACTCGGGGGTCTTAATTGTCTCAACTTTATTTTGCTGGAAAACCAAACATTCCGCCACAAACTTTTGAATATCAGATTTAAGGCCATCCCAAAAAAATCTTTGTTCACCCTCTGGTAAGTTTTTAAAAATCCCGAGTGTCCTCCTAAAGGAGAAGTGTGCAATTCCAAAATAATATTTTGTTTTAGTTGGGAATTCTTACAAAGATATAAGCGATATTTGTACCAAAAGGAATTATTTTTCCAACTAAATGTATCAGATGTACTAGGATCTTGCTACAAATTTTGAATGAGTGTCCACACTTCTTCATCCTTCTTCCATTCATCCCTTGCTTTGGTTATCCAATCTGGTTGGATAATAGAAATGGCACAAAACAATGCTTCCACCACTTCATCCTTTCTTGAGAGCGCATCTGCAACAACATTTAGCTTCCCTTTTTTGTAGGTGATTTCAAAGTCATAACCCAACATCTTTGTGACCCATTTTTGCTACTCTTCTGAAGATAGTCTTTGTTCCAAAAACTGTTTAAGACTATCATGATCAATTATTACCTTGAAGTGTCTTCTCATTAGGTAAGGTCGTCATTTCTTTAGTGCATGTAGTATTGCCAACATTTCCTTCTCATAAATAGTTTTCTGTAAATAGTTTCCTTTTATTAGACAACTTTCAAAAGCAATGGGTCTTCCTTCTTGCATTAAAACAACACCAATTCCATTTCCCGAGGCATCACATTCCACAATCAAGGTTTTTGTGAAGTTTGGCGTAACTAAGACTGCTTCTAGGACATTGCCTCTTTAAGATGTTCAAAGGCCTTAGTTGCTTCAGGATTCCATGAAAATGCATCTTTCTTCAACAATTTTGTTAGAGGTGCTGCTATTCTCCCATAATTCTTAACAAACTTGCGATAATACCCTGTTAACCCGAGAAATCCTCGCAACTGCTTTATGGTTGAGGGGACTTTCCATTCCTTAATGGCTTTAATTTTGTTAGGGTCTACCTTAACACCCTCATGAGATACAATATGAACCAGATATTCCAACTCTTGTACTCCAATGAAACATTTGGAGTTTTTTGCATATAATTGTTTCTCCTCCAATATTTTGAGCACCATATCAACATGTTGAACATGATCCTTCCAAGAACTATTGCAAATTAGTATATCATCAAAAAATACTAACACAAATTTTCTAAGGAAGGGTTTGAAAATGGAATTCATCAACCCTTGAAATGTAGAAGGTGCATTGGTAAGGCCAAAAGGCATGACCAAAAATTCATAATGACCCTCATGAGTTTGAAATTTTGTTTTTGGAATATCTTCAGTCTTCATTCTAATTTGATGATATCCTGAACAAAGATCCAACTTGGTAAAATAAATTTCTCCATGTAATTCATCCAATAATTCATCAATCACAAGAATGGGAAATTTATCTTTAATAGTGAGCTTATTGAGCTCCCAATAGTTCGGACACATGCGCCATGATCCATCCTTCTTATGCACCAATACTACTGGAGCAGAGAAAGAACTTTGACTAGGTTGAATTATACCAGCCTCACATTTTTGCAATCATACGTTCAATTTCGCTCTTTTGGACATAAGGATATCTGTAACGCCTGATTTTTGGAGGAACACTTCCTGGAATCAAATGAATAGCATGATCATGATAATGAATAGGTGGGAGTCCTTTGGGAGCTTCAAACACCTTGGAATGATCTTCCAAGGCTTTTTGGAGATCTGGAGAAATAGATGATTTCGATGCTGAAACTTCTAGTGAGAATAATTGTGCAATTACGCCTCGTTGTTCTTTCTTCAGAAGATTTGTCATGAAATTAGAGCTTATTATTTTTCCTAGATTCCCTGCGATACCCCATAATTCTACTTCCTTTCCTTCCGAGAAAAAAAAATTCAAGAAAATTTCTTGAAAATTAAAAGCTACCATCCCCAAAGGTTGTAACCATTGTACTCCTAGTACAACATCAACACCTCCCATTGGAATGGAAAGCATTAGACTATTCAATACATATTCCCCCATGGTTAGCCTGGTATTATGGAATTTTCCAGAGAAATTTATACTTCTTCCATTTGCAACCATCACTTAACATTCTAGTGCTGGGTATAGGAAGTAATTCAATTCCTTGGCTACCTTACAATGAATAAAATTATGGGACTACCCGAATCAATCAACACTATTACCTTTTTCTTCTTGATATGTCCTTCTATCTTGAGAGTTTAAGGAGTGGTAATTCCTACCAATGCATTACACGATATGGTCTGTCCCATTTCTTCTTTCTCTAGGGTTGGTTCCTAGTGTATATCCTCTTCTTTGGAAGTTTCTTGTTCATTTTCTTCCTCCTATTAATAATCTATGTAAAATAATTTCTTCTCAGCACACTTATGACCTTTAGTGTATTTTCTATCACAACTGTAGCAAAGACCTTTTGCTCATTTTTCTTCCAATTATTGTGTTGTCAACCTTGTAGGTTGTGGAAGTCTAGGAGTAGCAACACTTCCATCTTTATAGATGTGAGTGGTAGGCTTCCTTGTCGCCATAATTTTACATTCAATTTTTCTTGCCAACCTGAATTCCTTCTCCAATGAATCAGGTTCCCAAAGGCTAACCTCATGTTGGATGTTATCCTTTAAAGTCCCTATGAAGACATCAATCTTGTGTTCCTCTGGAATATCATTTACCCTTATATTCAATTTTTGGAAGTCCTCAATGTGCTCCACCACTGAACCCTTTTGTTTGAGATTTATCAATTGGATAAAGAAGGTGTTGCTCTTTGTATCCTCATAATGTGCTATCATTTCCTCCGTAAAAAATTAACCAAGTGACAATTTTTTTATGGGAGCAAAGCCATTGATACCATACAAATATTTCGTTCTAAATATAAAGTTATGATACATACCTTTTGTGTGTTTTGCATATTATTGAGATCAAAATATTGCTCCATCTGTAGTATCCATGTTACGGGATCCTTGCCATCAAAATTCCTTATATCAATCTTTGGAATATGGTGGTTCTTCCATCCAACATTCGAGTTTATGAAATCACGATTAACATTTATTTTGTTCTCATCATGAGTTTCCTCTACTAGATTTTCACCATTAGGAATCATTTATTGTATCAACTTTTTCAAGCCTTCCATGTTTGCTTATATATCATTCTTCATGTCTTCCTTTTTTTCTTGCATGTCTTCCATGCCATTCTTCAAACCATCAATCTTAGCTTCCACACCTTTCTTCAAACCCTCCATATTAGCTTCCATGCCTTTCTTCAAACCATCCATCTTCGCTTCCACGCCTTTCTTCAAAACTTCCATTTCATTTTTTGTTGCTCTTTGCGAGAGCGAAATTTGGTGCACTTGCTCTTGTAATTGTGATATATCATGTTTCACTTCTTCATCTTCATGAGTCATAATAGAGTATTCTGAGGGATTACTGGGTGTTGAATTCTTTTTAGGGGGCATTTTATAACTCAATACTGATATATATGCTTCAATATGCCCTTGGAATCACTTCAAACTGATTTTTCAAACAAGGCTTATGCAATTTGAAAAAAATACACACCTTTTTCTTGCTTTTGAGGAGCTCGATATTGAAACTGAATTATCTCTGTGATTGAGGATCTTCAATATATGAAATTCGATCTTGTAGTAACCCTATGCATCTTCTTTCAAATGCCATAGGTCTAACCTGATTTGGATGCTTCAAGTCAAAGTGATTTCCAATCACCCACAATGACCTAATTATGGACTGGTTCAATACATAGAACTTGTACGACATGCCACGTGTTATTGTTTCCTCCTTCGGATCTGAAATTGATACACAGGAAACTACAGTCCGTTTAATTTCAGCCACTTTTTACAGAATTCCAATCCAATGCTCAGAGAGAGAGTTATGCTGATTTTACCAAGGTCACCTATTCTAGATGAAATTTGGGAGCCTGCAAAAACCATAAATTCCGCAAATCATATCTCTGAAAATATTGCGAACCAAGATCTGAAATTTTTACATCAAGTTCCTCTGGATTTCTACTTCCCGTGATAAAAATTTCAGCTTCTGAACCTTTGTCGAAAAAAAAGCTATAGCAAAAATTCCACGATGACCTGTTTGGACCAGTGAAACCCTAGAATCCAAAGCTCTGATACCAAATGTTATGAAAACAGCTCCAAAAATAGAATAAAAGAGAGATCAATGCCATATAAATAAGCCACTTCAAGGAGGAAACCTCCTTTACATTACATAAATGAACAATTATCAGATGATACAAATGACAAAACCTCCTTCTATATATAGGAGTCCATGGGGTCACAATATAATCCTAGCAACCTAACAATAATAATGTAAGGGCACAATAATAACAATATGGGGGTTACAGGGGTACAACAATAAAAATAAGGGGGCTACAGTAACAATAATAAGGGACTACACTAGTAATATAGGGACCTAACAAAAACCTTCAAATACAATGAAACAAAGCAAAATCAACACCCATTGACATTGTCAAAGGTTTGGCTCTAATGTTGTTCAGGAAAGAGCATAACATCCATAAGCTTTGCAAACTAAATTGAATAAATCAACACAATTGTGGGGTTAGAAGGAATTCATACTCACTGCAATGATGCATTTCAAAGGTCAGATACATAAAGAGAAACGAAGAATTCATCAAGCAATGTTATCCATCTATATTCATTCTAATTTCCCAAATGCATTCCCAAGACTATTGTTTGTAATGGTTCTGGAGAAATAGAGGACAACAATGGTTAAACGGAAACATGCAGTCATATTTGGTTCTCCTTACTTTTTCCAAAAATAGATCGAGAAATCCAAAAAATGCTAGTATTTGCAAGGCTCCAAGGAGGACCTAATGCTTTTCCTCCATGAGTTGTGAAGATTTAACCTGAAAATAAAAAATAAAATAATAAAAAAATAAAATTATATATATATATATATATGTATATATATATATATATATATATATATATATATATATATAACCATCAAGTTTCCTATATTACCAAGCTCAAATGCATCCTTAACGGATCTTATGTCTAGGATTCCTCGAATTGGCCAAATGCAACAAGGATTTCTAGATAGAAAAAAACTATCTTCTATATAAGGGTTTTTCCATTATCCTGAAGTGTCCAAATGCAACAAGGATTTCAAGATAGAAAAAATCTATCTTCTATATAAGAGTTTTTCCATTATACTGAAATGGAAGAAAGAAAGTTTTGTTCAGGAGGTAGACAGAGATGGGGATGGTCATGCAACATTGTATGATATTGAAGAGGCAATCAGAAGGAGAAATCTCCCCCCATTCTGTGCTTTTGAAATCATAAAATTTGCAAAACATCTTAAATGGCTTTCAATTTTTTTTTGGTTGGGATGAATTCTCTTCCCTGGTTAAGCAAAAGGAATCCAAGATGCTCTCTTCTTTGAACTCAGCCAGTCTATGCAACTATGGAACAATTCATAAGAGAAAATTGCATTTTCTCAATTCAGTTAGAGGGAATTTATGCAAAGCCGAAGAGATTGACTGCACACACGAAGGAAACAAAATATTTGTTGGACAAAAAGTTACATATCAAAAATATTTGCAAAGAAGATGAAAAATATTTGATAGTTATTATTTGCTAAGAAGACATGTTCATTTAAATTTTGCCTTGAACTTATTTGGGGAAACGAAAAGTGTCAGTTTGAAGCTTCAAAACTAAGGGAAATGCAACGGGAAGAAGGGCATATGGACTAACTGGCTCCCACACTTTTGAAGGTAATCCCGAGGGAAGTAACGAGGAGGAAATATAAAGAAGGGAATATGTTAAAACTTTCTTATTTTCAAAGAGGGTTGGGGAAAGGGTGGAATACATCCATCAAAACAATAAAAACAATATCCTGAACATGAGGAAAGCGTTAGAAATGAATGCAGTGATAAGGGTACCATACCATATTTGTATTATTGTTGCGATTCAGATGTCGTTGCATTTTCTTAGGTGATCAAAGTAGGATATCTTGAACATGATGAAAACAATAGAAATGAATGCAGTGATAAGGGCACCACACCACAACCTTTCTGGTGTGATTTGGATGTCGGCTAAACTGTCTCACAAATGTCACACCGAAACAGTAAACCCTTTATCGGGGACATAGATACACAACTAGGCATGCAAAATTACAGACTTCCAATGAATCGAAGTGTTTTTAAAACTAAAGAGTGGAATAAAAATATGCTAGAAACAATTTGGATGGACCGTGTGGCCCATCGCATGAGGGGGTCGCTGCCCCACGACTCAGTCTTCACAACACAACAGCAATTCTTGAACTACGCCACCCAACGATCTACCATGCTTATTTGGTTACACGGGGGTAGATGGTTGTCTCACAGGTACTATTTGTGTCAAATTCGACTAATCGATGACAGTTTTTCGACCAACTTCCTCACCAGTTGATAGTTGCTTTCTACATCCCTTAAGGCCATGTTTTCCCCATCATTTTGCACATATGACATTCCATTTTCCATTTTGGTTCTATGCATCCATTGTGGACCAAGAGTACACACTATAACTCACAACAGTGAAGTGTCATTTTTCTCATGGTCAAGTTAAAAGAAGGAAAACAGGCGTATCTATGTGAGAGAAGGAAAATGTTGGTCTATATTTTTCTTGGCTTAGTGTTTTTATGTAAAGAAAGATTACCCTGATGTATGTTTGTATTCCATATCTATATGTTGTAGTGAGTTTTTATTTTGTGTTTTCGACACCTTGTCGGATTTTTTTCTACTTGTTCACAAACAATTCTACCTATACAACAGGAATGTAAGGCGGTAATGCTGTTAGGGGCTTCCCCTGCACTAGACTTGAGCATTCTGGTCAATTACAAAGACATTTGTTATCATTTTTCTGCATCTGGTAGGGTGTAGGGTAAGAGGGAATTTGTGATATTGCAAGACCACAATCCCTTTACAGATGAAACAAAGTTACCTCCACAAATACATTATTTGTTCGCAATATTAAAAATCAATGCATTTATATTTTTGAACGACAAGGAGGGTAAACAACCTCATATCAGGGATGTAAGGTGGTAATGTCGCCAAGGGATTCCCCTGCACGAGACCTGAGCATTCTAGTCAATTAGAAAGACATTTGTTATCGTTTTTCTACATCTGGTAGGGTGTAGGGAAGATTTAGGAATTTGTGATATCGCAACAAAAAAATGCCTTTACAGATGAAACAAAGTTACCTCAAAGAATACATTATTCATCCACAATATTGGAAATCAATGCATTGATATTTTTTAATGGTGGGGAGGGAAAATGACCTGTGTTTACATTGGCCACTTTTATAAAACTAAAGTCGATTTGTATGAATCAATAAACTGTGGACATGTGTTCAACAGTGGTGTGAAAGAATTTAACTTAACATTGTATGGAATATCTTGTTATGGAATAATAACAATGCTTTGTACCTTAACAAGCTTGATTATAAGTACTTGCGATGGAGATATAGGCTCAGCAGGCAGCAACCAACAATGCAGTTTTGGTATGGCTCAACAGGAAACACCAACAACAACCAACAACAACAGGTGGAAGCAACAACAATTTCGATATTGGGAATGCGAAGAATTTGTGGATCAATATTGAGATCCTAAATAGGAGGATATGTCCACCAACTCAACATAAGTATAAATAAATGACCAACAATGGTTAATTAGGATAAGATTGTGATCCTATTTTTCATGAGAGACTACGAAATATTTGAGCGTACTATTTAATGTGGTTCTCAATATTCATTGTTGTTAATGAGGCTAACTGCAGAGATTGCAGAGTTTTAAATTATTGCAAAGCAATAAGCATGAAAAATGAATCAGACATTTATGTTCATTGCATTTATGCTTAATAATATTTTACACGTTGTCTATGTCTTTACATGCACTTTGTTCATTTGGACGCACCTTCATCCCTTAAAGAAGTGCAGATCTTGATTAGACCTTGATCATGATTAAAGAATGGTATTAAAGAAGGGAATATTTGATCAAGATAACATTGTCAACAAATCAAGATGATGTGGACAAGGACAGTTGTAGAGGACGACGAATCTCTACAATGTCACTACAAAAATCGCCACAATAAAACGTCTATCAACATAATCAAAGGGACCCATGATCATTCAAGATGTGTCACCAATTACAACAATAGATGCATGTTTTACAACCACATTCTACCACTTGGAAAACAAAACCAATGACAAAAAAATGATTTTAAACCAAAAAATAGCATGATCAAATGGATCTTAATTTACAACTACTATTTATATTTTAGATATATTTCATGTTTCTATATTTAGAAATGTTTGTCAAAAATGGAGGATTTGGTCAATTATGAATTTGAACCTAGAGATTTTATCTTGTCTAGAATCGAATTGCCATCTCAACAACATTTTGATGAGCCTTGGGTTCCAACTAGTGTTTTGTCAGATAAAATCTCGGTTCTGTCTGAGCTTAGGGAGTGTTACATGGAGACTAGTCCCTTTGTCACGTTTGTCATTAATCTAAATGCTTTGGTTCAGTGGGGTATTTCGGAGACCGGACCTCTAGGTGGTGATGGACATTCAAACCCTAGTTTGGCCTCTAGTTTTGGGCATGCCTTTGCCTCCCAATCTGTGAACCAATGCTCCGGGCTTCTTGTTAGTGAATGATTATTGGTAGACTTTTCTTAGGTAGAGGGGTTTTCATCTGCAGTTTTTTACCTTCATCTAGAAGCGGGATGACATGATTTATTTAAGGCTAGTGGATTATCGATGGGAAAGGGGTTAGATCTGCTCAATTTTCTCCTAGTCTGCAACTCTCTCATAATTTTTGGTGAAATCCCTAGAGGCTTTAGTTCAGTAGTTTCTGATTTGGAAAGGGAAAAGAGAAGGTATCAGGATATGGAAAGAATTTAGGAAAAATTGGGGGAGGATAAATGAGTCAGAACATAGGACGAGGGACAATTCCGCGTGGGGAGGAAAAAAAAGAAGGGAAAATGTACTAATATTAAGAACAAGAACCAAAATTCGGTGTTGGGCGAAGTCATCCGACTTGATGAAGTCATGGCCATGTCTCAGAGGGCTTTGGTAGGGTGTGCCAGAGGCATACATTTTTCCTTAAAGGTTCTGAGCGACAGGAACAATAAAGGATGGGGAAACTCATCGGTGAAGGCCCCAAAGGTAAGAATTATGGTAAGAGGATGGTTCTTCTTGAGGTTTGACTCGACAAAGACTGTTTCATGGGTGCTGGAGAAGAATTGGAGTATAGACTCCTCCCTTATGCTCCTGAAATGATGAAGCCCTTTGTTTGATGCTAGTCATGAATGGCTTGAAAGTGTGTGGCTTTGGGTCAAGCTGTCAGGTCTTCCCCCGTAATTATGGACTCTAGATGTTTTTCAAGAAATTGGGAATAAATTGGGGGTTTTTCTTGAGGTAAATATGTCCTTCTGAGTTACATAGCTCATATTAATGGTTAGGATTTTGGTGAAACTGGACTTGAGGTAAGGGTTCTTCACAGAACAAATTCTTAGCTACAAGGGGTTTTTGCCTCGACAAATAATTAACTATGAAGGCAATCCATTCATATGCATAATGCATCACCGTCATGGACATGTATTGAGGGATTTCCCCCTCTCTTACAATGGTAATAAAGTCACAAGGTCTCTTCGGGGTGATAGAGATGGTGGCTTTATGCTTAGAGAAATGGAAAATCAAATGGCCTCTCCCCATCCTTTGTCTCCACATGCCATTCCTCCATCACCAAGGTCAAAGACTACGAGAATTATTGATTAAGGAGTGAGTTCTGCAAGCATGGGACCTCGGGACATTCGGGAGGTTGGCGCTCCATCCCTAATGGGTGTCCTCCCTCCTGGTAACTCTTCCCCCATCCTATTAAAAATCTTATTTCTTATTTTAGTTGTTTGGCGTTGAGGTCTAGTCCTTCGAGTACCCTTCCCCCTTCTAGCATGTCATTGCTTCCCTACCCTCTTATGGATCTTGTGGTTTGTCCCTGTACCTCAGTTGTCTCTACTTGCTCCTCCCATAAACCTATGATTCTCTCTGAATATATGAACTCTTTAGAGTCTTAGTCTTACCATAATCTTCACCCTAGGCCATCCAGAGGAGACTCCTTTGCATGATAGGGGGGACTAGGCTCCTTATCTCTGTCCTTTCATAAGGGGTATTCAAGGTAGAAAATTTTACATTTCAAAGGCTTAGATTAAGGCTCAACATGATATTGTTGAAGGTAGAAATAAGTCAATTGTAGGGGCACTTAGAGTAGCCAAGTTCTTGAGTTGTTTTAATTATGATTGTTATCTCCTTTAATTATAGGGGTTTGGCTAGCCCTTTCAAAAAATTAGCCTTGATACGGTTGATTCTTTTCAGAGAACCTAGATATATTACTCTTTTAGGAAACGTTTGTCAATGGAGACAAGATTTTTGAGACTTTAGGGTCTTTGTTCCCGAGCTATTTTTTCTTCGGATCTGATGCAAGGGATTGTTTTGGGGGTTTGGCGATGGCCTTCAATACAAAATTGTTTAAATTAAAAAATTTATGGGGCGCAAAATTGGTCCCGGGAGCTGATATTTTTTCCTTAGAGTTGGGAATGGATCTCACGGTGGCCAATATATATGGCGCTTATCTTGAACATGCCCCTTTCTGGAGCCGATTAATGGAGAAATATTTTATGAAGTCCGGAAATTTGATTGATGGGGGGACTTAAATTTCACCATTGGTGCCTCTGAAGTTTGGGGTTCACACAACCATTTGGATTCCATATGAATTCTTCTCCTTGATTTTGGCAGAAAACAAGTTTGTTGATGTAAACCTCATAAATTATAAATTGACACAGAGGAAAATATGAGTTGGGGTGACAATGGTTGCTAAGCATCTTGATAGATTCCTAATGATTTAATCTTTGATGGAGATAATCCCTCTATTTTGGTAGTCGATTAGGGTTGGTGGAATTTTCAATGATCATCCGATGCTCTTAGAACTGAAATGGGGGATCTGGAAACCTGCTAGCCCTTTTAAATTCAATGCCTCTTGGTTGGTTGATGAATCTTTTCTCCATCTTGTGTCAGAAACTGGATACAATACACTGAAGACTGAGAACTCCTGATAGCACAAAATTTTGTAGAGAATCTAAAAAGGGTTAAACAAGCAACAATTCAATAGTCTCATTTGAAGAGATTACGGGATGATGCTAATCTTAAATTTATGGAGGAAGAGTTGGCTAGGATGGAGGCCCTTGAATGGGGAGGATATGAGTCAGAGGAATCTAAACACAAAATTCTTCAATTGGAAGCATCTAAAAGGAAATTATTGTAAGAGAAGGAAGAACTTTGGAGGCAACAAAGCAGAGTAATCTGGATGAAGAGTGGAGACAAGAATACAATTTTTTTCATTTTTTTTTTTTGGTAATTGAGGCTAAACTATATTAATTTGAAAATAAAACATTACATATGCTACAGATTGAGTTGGTAAGTTGCGCTTAACCAATCCCAACCTTTGTTGTTTTCGTAGTTACGCATGTATGGGGCTGCCTCTGTGGAGGAAACCAGCCCTGAAATAACATCAGACAGAAGATTACAAAATGTGTCATGGCACCTATGAAAATAAAGGTTCTGTGATAATAACTGGCATAACAAAAAACAAAAAAGAGTTGATTTGCCACACAGTCATGGGGCTTCTGCACCATCCTCGGTATCTGGATATTCCTCCTCGATACGGCAAGCGTACTCATGCGCTATGGCCTCCTCTTCAGCAGTAGGACGACACAGAGGGTTGGAAGCAGGTGCGCAGAGGATGGGAGCGACTGGGTACTCAGCATCCGGTACTCGCATCTAGGTGCCCTCCAAATTCATTATCCATACATCAGTGTCTTCCCCCTTTGCCACCTATGCCGAAAGAGGCTCAGTTTTTCGGGGCCTGGGGTGCTCCTGGTGTGCAATGTTGGATTTCCTTGGTCTGCTTCTACCTCTCTGCATTTCATGAATGGGGGCCTCCTCCTCTTGGTCATGCGCAGGGCTCTGGGGGGCATCCCTGGCATGATTGCCCAAAGAGGAGCCCTCAAAGGACTCCAAGCGTTTATCAGGCCCTCGCTGGTAGCGTCTAGGGCATGCACCTCTTTGGCCTCCTCTGATTGTTTTTTGGCGTAGTCTTAGAGCCATGGAATAGTAAAGTAGAGGGTAGCTAGGGGGTTGAGAGGTATGGAGAAGAGGCTCTGACTAGAGACAGGGAGAGTACAACGTGGTGCTATTGGACAGGGGGGTGCATAGGTGGAGGATGCATAGCTGGGGTAGCTTGGTGACGGGAGCACATAGGCTGGAGAAACTAGCAAGGCAAAGGGAATCGAGGTGAGGCATGCAATTAGGGGTGCGCAACCAGGAGGATTTTGCGCAACACAGCTTTGGGGGGGAGGTTGCGCAACAGGCAGGGCGCACAGGAGGGCTAAAACTAAAACATAAAAGCCACAAGGAGAAGAATTTGAGTAGCATTATGCGGAAGGGCCTCCCCTTTTGTAGGCATGTGGCACAAGCATAGATGTTGTGCATTATTATGACTCACTCGCAGATGCATGCTACGAATTTTTTCATGTGGAAGCATGTACTTCGAGTTATGGAAGAGCGTCATATCCATCTGGGAGCTCATTCAAATGATTGCAGCTGAGAGGTACCATCGAGGGTGGTTGTTGGCTTTGCGTATCTTCATGATGCCTTGCCTCTGTCACCTCATGTGAATTATTGCAGAAAGGTGGATCCCCTTCAAGTGAAAGCCTGTGTTGCAGATCTTCATCATCTCGAACGTGGGAGAGATTGTTTTCATACGTGCTTCCAATGTCACTCGCATCTGGGGTGAGACAGTCCTTTTGGATGAGATTTAGGAATTCTCTTCCTAAGGAATCATCCTCAATTTGGGAGGTTGGAGTAATGCAGCGCGTTGTGGCTTTCCACACCCTTGTTGGCTAGGAAATCCACAACAATGTTCGCTTTCCTACGCACATGGTGAAAAGTTATTATCCTGTGATTTTGTATCAACTGTTCCAGGAGTTTGAGCCTATTAGCGAGCCTCCAGATGGTGGAGAACTTTGTGGAGACCTTTGTGGAGGAAGAGCCATGGAGACTTCGAGTGGCCACCTGTGTGATAATTTGTGAATCTCCCTCCATTTCCAAGGGAAAATAGTTGAACTCGATGGCTCTGGAGATGCCCTGGATGAGTCCCTCTAGCTCTGTAGAGTTGTTGTTATCCCATCCCATATTGTCATAGAAGACCAGAAGGGGCTTGCCCTGGGAATTCCTGAAGATACCTCTGAATCCTACATTTCCTGGGTTGCCTTTGGAGGCTTCTTCGAAGTTACATTTGAAGAAACCATTTGGATGGTGATTCCATTGTTCAAGGGCGTTGGTTCTTCCTGCATTCCCAGGGGGGTTGTCCATAGGGGTTTTTATGCTCATATGCTAGTTGCTCCATATATTATGCTTTGCATTAGGTGTCGGGAGGTATTCCTTACTCCAGGGAGTTATGGCAAGGGTTTTTGTGAGATTGACGTGTCTCCTTGCCCAAATTTGCTCTTGATTGGATGCCTTGGCTTTAAAGATCTGGCTGTTCCTTTCTTTCCATATGTTCCAAATAAGGAGACTTGGAATCAACTGCCAGAGTCTGTTCAGAAGGTTGCCGGAGTATGGATTTTTCGTCTACTTGCTGATGGTGTTGATGATGTTACCCCTTTCTTTGTTGGTGCGTCTGCGTAGAATTTCGATCCTATCCCACAGTGTGTTGGATATGGGGCAAAGGTTCAACAAATGGTCGATAATTTCAAGGTCTTCCTAACAAAGAGGGCATCTTGAGGGTCCCACAAAACCTCGTTTCAATAGATTCTCCCATGTGAGGACGCGTCGTTTAATTAGCAACCATAGAAAGGCGGCTACTTTGGGCCAATGCTTGGAAGACCATATCTTCTTCCATATGAGATTGGATGGATTTAGGTTCTTCTGTTGTAAGAGATTGTAGGCTTCCTTAGTGGAGTAGTTGCCACTTGAATTATGGCCCCATCGAAGAACTTGAAGTCCTTTTTGGGCTCTGATTCTTCTTTTAGTTATTAGTTCCTCCCAAAGGTCTCAGTGTTTTTCAGTGTTCCAATCTTCTTACCATCTGTCAGTGTGAATCCAGGTCCTGTAGCCCTGAGTTGTGTCATTGGTCCAGAAATCCTGTACACAGTTTCACTGCCTTTCTTATAATACTATGCTCCAAAGGGGTCTGGGAAAAATTGAGGATAGGCTAGGCATTTGCTGCCAGGAATCCTCCCAGAATCTGGCTTGAGTACCACTGCACAGCTCCCATAAGCTATGGGTTTGGATCAACTGCTTTTGGTTGCTGGTCGCTTTCCATATTTGGGATCCTCCTGGATCTATGTTGTATCTGATGAGGTCCTCCTTGGGCCAATTTCTTACATATTTGGCTGCCCATAGGTTTTCCCAAGGTATGTGAGGGTTGGAGACCCATTTCCACCAAACACTGGCCCCCATGATATTGTTGTTGTGCTTTGGATCTCGCAACCCTAGCCCACCATGACCTTTTGGTTTGCAGACTTCTTTCTAATCGAATAATGTCCATTTATTTTTCTCTTTGGTTCCTCAAAGCTTTGAGGACCCATTTTGGGGCTGCGAGAACTAAGAAGAGGTAGATGGGGAGAGACTGAAGAACCACTTTGATGAGCACCATGCGGCCCACTATATTGAGAGAACGGTGGGTCTAGTTGGATATCTTGGTTTCCATTCTGTCCAGTAGCGCTCGCCGTGAGGAATGATTTATGGCTATCTCTGTGAGAGGGGCTCTAAGATATTTGGAAGGCAAGGAGGCTATGGAGAAGCCCAATATGCGGGTGATGTTGTACTGGCTGATAGGGGAAGTGTGGAAGAAGAGGATTTGAGATTTTTCAGAGTTGACCTCTGTGCCAGATGCTTCAGAGAAACAGTCGATCAAAGATTTGAGGGATCGGGCTTCCTGGATCGAAGGGTGTCCCATTATCATATTGTCGTCCACAAATTGTTGATGGGAAATGGGGGGGGGGGAGATTTTGGAGGGGTATGCCTTGTAGGGTACCCGAATAGACAAAGCTTTTGAGCAGGCGACCCAACCCTTCTGCCATAATAATGAAAATGAAGGGCGAGAGAGGATATCCTTGTTTAATACCTCTTAAAGGATTGAAGGTTGCCGAAGGTATGCCATTGACTAGAATGGAAAGAAAGGGGGAGGTTATCAGGCTCATTATCCATCGAACCCAGGTGTGGCTGAAGCCAAAGGCTAAGATGACTTGCTTAATGTAATCCCAACTGAGTTTGTCAAAAGCCTTGGACAGATCAATTTGGAGGAGCATACCAGGTTTTTTGGAATTCTTGAGAGAGTGTATGACCTCGTGGGTTAAGATGATGCCATCAAGGGTTTTCCTGCCTTCTACATAGCCCGTTTGCTCCGGGGAAATGAACAGGGGTAGGAGCTGCTTCAGTATGTTAGCTATAACTTTGGAGATGATTTTATAAATGACATTGTAGAGAGCTATGGGTCTATACTTACTTGGTGTTGCAGCATTGTCTTCTTTTGGTATGAGAGTGAGGAAGGTGGCGTTGAGAGCCGGTAGGAGACAGTGAATGGTGTGTGATTCCTCTACGACATCCCAAACCTCTTCTTTGATGGATTCCCAAAATAAATGGAAGAAGTTGGTGGTGAATCCGTCTGGGCCAGGAGCTTTCCCTTCCTTTAGTTGGAAGACTGCTTGTTCCACCTCTGTCATAGTGGTTGCTTTAAGTAGTGTCCGGTTGTGCTCTTTCATGACCAATTTAGGTATGTGTTGAGTGATTTTTCCTATAGCCTCATGCCTCTGATTATTGGGTTCTTGGAAGATTTCCTTGAAGTGGTTGCGCAGCTCCTCCGTGATATACTCATGCTTTTCCAATCGCTCTCCATTCTGATTTTTTAGAACTGTGATTCTATTGTGCATCCTGTGCTGGATGGTGGAGAGATGGAAAAAGTTTGTGTTTCTTTCTCCATATTTGAGCCAGCATATCCTAGATTTTTGTTTCCATAGGATCTCTTCCTCACTTCTTTTCTCTTCCATCTGGGTTTTTAGTAATTTCTCTCTGTTCTTTGAATCTGCCGAGCGTCCTTCTGAGATGATTGTCTGTTGGAGCTTCTTCATTTGCTCTTCTAGCTCTCTTTGATCTTTGAAGATGTTGTCGAAGGTGGTCTTGTTCCACACCTTTAGTTTCCCTTTGAGCATATTCATCTTTGTCTGGAGCTGATACATTTTTTATCCTTGAGGTGGTGAAAGGGAGGACCACCAATCTGAGATAATTTCTTTGAACCCTGGATGTCTGAGCCAACAGTGTTCAAAGTGGAATGGTTTGGGCATGGGCGTACCTGATCTTAACCATTGTAGCTATATCGGCCAATGGTCAGAGCCTTCTGTCAAAATGATGGTGGCTACAAGATCTCCCCCAAGATGTATAAAGTCTTTCGTGATAAGAAAACGGTCCAATATGGAGGCGATCTACTAGGTGCCTCCTCTTCTATTGTTCCAAGTAAAGATACCATTGGAAGTTTGTAGATCTATGAGGCGATTGTCTTGGATGGAGTTCTTGAACCCATTGCTGTTTGTATCCAGATGCTGCCTTCCGCCTTTTTTTTCCTGTAGATTGGTTATCATATTGAAATCTCCTCCGAGCAACCAGAGAGGTAGATTTCATTGATTATTGAGATCAGCAATGTTGTCCAGAAGCTCAGTTTTTTGCTGGATATTCTGGGGGAAGTAGACGTTCGTGAGCATGCCATGGATGGCGGTTCCAATCAAGTGAAAGTTGGCTTGAATGAAGTGCCTATTGGCATGATAGTTCTCTAGGGTGATGATGTGGGGGTTCCAGATGATTTCAAATCCTCTTGAAGTTCCGTTGGCATCTACCGCTATTGTTTTGCAGTCTTTCCATATCCTTTTGAAGATTGTTTCTAGAGTGGAGCTGGAGCATTTGGTTTCTTGCATGTAGAAAATTGCAGGGTGTTCCTTAGTGATTCTTTTCTTGATAAACCTGTGCTTTGTGGGGCTATTTAGCCCTTTGATATTCCATGAGATGATCTTCATTGAGGGGGGTTGGGGATGTAGGAGTAGAATCGGGTTAACTTTGGGAATCTCCCAGATTCTACCATCTCTCTGCCCATTTCGACTATTATTTGCACCTTTGTTTTTCTGCCTCGTTTGTGGGATTATTTCAGGATGAATTTTGTATTTAGGAGTGTACCTTCCTGAATGCCCATAGAGGGGAGCTGTTGTGCTCGAGTGAGGATTTATTCTAGCTTCTGGATTTGTTGCTGGGGTATTGAGATAAATCCCTTATTGTTGCATGCATCCTCTAACCCTATGAGATACAGGCCCTCAAAGTCAATGCTCTCTGGCTCTTCCTCCATGGCTTTTGGGATTAGGTTCAACACCTTTCCTTTGCCTTTCGTTGCATAGTCATCCCCTGCATGTATATGGGTTTGGGGTTTCATAAAAGCTTCCGATTGAATCTTGTCTTATTGTGTCTTTGAGATTTGGGGTTGCTCCTACGAGGATCACCCTATATCTTTGGAAGGTTCCTTTTCATTTTCACTCAGCTGAGCTAGGGCTTCGAAGCTATTGCTAGTCATTGGGGTTTTTTGTTCTGGTTAGAGTTGGATCTCTTGATGTTCCTTTTCTTGCTTGCTACTTTCGTAAACCCTTCTGTAACTTGATCATTTGATTCATTGTTAGCTGCTGCTTTTTTATTTAGGGGGAAGTATCTGAATAGGTGCCCGTGTTGGTGACACCTCCGACATCTGAAGGGAATATGTTCATAATTTATAGTTTGTATCCATTCAAAATCATCATGCAATAGGCTTACCTCAACAGGGAGCGACTCTGCGATGTTCATGTAGATGCAGATTCGTGTGTATGCTACATGTCGGTTGATCTTTCTTTCCTCCATCATCTTGATGAATTCTCCTAAGGCATTGCCTATGTCCCATAGAGTTAGCTCATCCTAGTAGTCCTGGGGGGAGGGAGTAGAGTCGAATCCAGACTGGGGCCTATGTGAGATCTTGCTTGTCAAGGTTGAAGTGCTCTACCCAGTTGCGCAGGTATAAACCTGCCGAGTTGAAGAAGTATGGCCCTCCGTCTATGATCCGATTTTTATCTTCATTGCATGTAAAGATCACATTAAAGAAGCCTTTGGCACACAACTGAAGGTCAATATGACCCTTTGGCTTCCATTTGGAGGCTATCCATCCTCGAAGAGCTTTTTCGGTGGGCCAAAAACCCATGAACTTGCCTATCTATGCGTGATCCTTCTTGAATTGGATTCTTTCATTGATTCGATGCGCAGGGAGCTCGATCATGGTTCTTTTGGTATCCTTGGGTATGCATGTGGATAAGGTGATATTTGATGCTTCTGCTTATGTTGTGGAGGTTTGTTTCGTTGTGGGTGTCGCCCTTGTTGTATCATGAAGCGGGCCAGAGTTTTGCTAACGGTCGGTGTTAACCCCTGCTGCCGCTCCTGTGGGAGGCTGGCCTGTGGTAGGGGAAGCAGCAGTCCCCCCGCTGGTTTCTGTCATGGGTTAGCCTCAAGGTGTTTTAGGAGTGTGATCGCGTCCTCAAGATCTGGGAGGGAGGTTTGCCAGGGGTAGCCTGCGCTGAAACCTCCAAACCCTAGATCATGGCGGTCGGCCTGGTGCTAAGTTCGTCAACTCTATTTAATTTTTATTTTTTTTCAAAAGTTTACAAAAGGGTGCAAAACACAACAAAATATTGGACTAAAACACTCTAGAGGGAGGTAAAGCATCATCTTTTGAGGAATTAGATTCCCTCGAGAAAAACCGCTCTGGTAATCTTTTCAAAGCCCCGAAGGAAGCCACAATTGTTGAAGTGGTTTGACTGGCTTAGGTTTTTCCTTGTTTATTTGAGGATGAGGACAATAAACGATTGATTGATCCTATTAAGGATAGGGAGCTTCACGTTGTCCATCATGGTATGCAAAAAGACAAGAGTCTTGGACTAGACAGAGGGATTGTGGGGTTTTTTCTTGGGTTTTATGATTTATTGGAGGCAGATCTTCTCAGGGTGATTGAGGATTCCTACGAAAATAAAAGAATTATTGATTCATTTAACTCTACATTTATCACTCTCATTCCAAAATCCAATGACCCTCAATCTTTTGACGACTTCAAACCCATTTCTCTCTATAACTGTATATACAAAGTGATTGCAAAAGTTATTGCCGATTGGATCAAGCCAGTCCTCTCCATAAGGGTGTCAAAGGAGAAATTTGCGTTTTTGGAGGGTCGTCAAATTCATGAAGCTATTGGAATTGCCTAAGAAAACCTGCACAATTTAAAAATCAAGAAGTTGAAGGGCTTGATCATTAAAATATACCTTTCAAAAATATATAATAGGGTTAATTGGGTCTTTATTCATTTGATCCTCACACATATGGGTTTTGAAGTTTCTTTCATTAATTGGATAATGAGTTATATCTTCTATTTCTTTTGCAATCCTCGTCAATGGTTCAACCTTACCTTTTTCCCATGCACAACATGGACTAAGGCAAGTGTCCCCTATGTCTCCTCTCTTGTTCCTATTAGTAATAGAGGGTCGCAGTGGATTTATGATTGCAACCAAAAATAGGGGGGATATTAGAGGAATTGAGGTTGCCGAAAATCTTGCAATAACTCATTTGTTATTTGTCGATGACATACTTTTGCTAAGCAATGGATCTAGATAGGACTCAAAAACCATTAAATAAACTTTTTCTTTATTTCAGAAGGATACAAGTATGCAAATCAATGTGACAAATTCCACTTTATCTTATTCAACTTTATCTCGTGGGGAAGTTCGCAGAATGCAGGATAATTTTCTCTTTCAAGTGAAAACTTATGAAGAAGGTTTGAAGTATCTTCATTTTCACCTCATACAAAAACGAAGATGTGGTTGTTGGAAAAAATTGAGAAGACATTAAAGCAATGGAGCTTCAGGTGGACGTCCAGGGATGGCATACTAGTTCTGATAAAGTTGGAGTTGGAAGCCATCCCAGTTTATTGGATTTCCTTATCATGGATCCCCAAAGGCACAATAAAATTTATTTGGAAGATGTGTAGTCAGTTTCTTTGGGCTAACTCCAAGGAAGAGTTCATTCTCCTTTAGGTGAGATGGGATAGGACAACTGTGCCTAAAGCATGGGATGGTTGGGGAATCAAATTCTTGCCTTTATTTGCAAAAGCATTAACAACCAAGGTTGGGTGGAGGTTATTGACTAACAACAGTGTTTGGACCTCGGTGCTTTACAGAAAATACATGTTTCCATCGTCTGTTGGTGACTAGGTTAGATTTCTTTATAAAAAGAAAGCTAATGTATCAATCATATGGAAGGCGATTATATCATCCTTCTCTACGGTGGAAGGTGGTCTAGCCCGGAAGGTTGGAAACGAAGGTAAGATGAGAGTTGGCATTGATCCTCAAGCTGTCGTAAGGAACATTTTCAGCTCCCTCATGACCTTGTCACTTTTCTAAATGAGAATGGGAGGATTTACTTGAATAATATTGTCGATGATACTCGCCCATCCATTGGGATCAAGATTAGATGGATGCATATTAGCTAAATCTTCGAGAGGAATATATTGTCACCTGACAAAAACACACATCTGCTCTTAATTCCTTTCACGTTAGAATCAAAGGCAAAGAATATTTCCTCTGTTGGGTTCATTCTCTGGATGGGTAGTATACTCCAAAGACTGGGTACTTATATCATATCTCTGTCAGAAGACAATTGGATCCTGTCTGGTGGTGGAAAAAGATTTGGAAGTTGAGTTGTCCTACTAAGGCTTAGGTTTTCCTTTGGTGTAATTGAAAATAAAATTCCAACTTGGGACAATCTCCAAAAGAGGCAGAAAGAAGGGCCCAACTGCTTTATTCTTTGTAAAAACGTTGAGGAGTTGGTGGCACACTTGTTTATGTCTTGTCCCTTCACTTTATAAATTTGGTCGGTCATAAAGAACAAATTGGCCGATGGTTTAACTTGGCATGGTATTTCCTTTCATAATTCTTGGAAGTCATGGTGGGACACGTTAAAAGATGATGATTTCATAAACATCCCCCCTCTCATCTGTTGGGGAGTATGGCTAGCCAAAAATGAGACAATTTTTCAAGACCAAGTCTCGTCCCCTGACTGAGTGGCAACCCAAATTCTTGTTATTTTCTCCCTTCTTCCTTCTTTGGATGCTTCTGAGGCCCCTTAGATAATCTCAAAAGAATCTATAATTTTTTCAGTTCCTTGGCCCTACTTTGATGATGCATCTCATGATACCAACATCTGTGGTGGTGGGATGGTTCTGTATCTTAGTGAACATCATTTCTTCAAATCTTAGATTGGCTGGGAAGGGGCACAAATAATTATGCATAAATGCTCTCCTTAAAACTTCTCCTCTATTTTTCCATTGAAAAAGACTGTTAAAATTTACAAATATTTTGGAAATTTAATGAATGTTATAAATTGGTTCAATGAAATACAAAGATGTCATAATCGCACACTGCTACCTATTTTGGAGGAGATTCTTCACGTAAAGCTATATTTTGATCACATCTCTTGTCGCCATAGTTATAGGGAAAGGAACACGGTGGCAGATACATTATATAAGTGTTGGAGGAGATTCTTCACCTAAAGCTATATTTTGATCATATTTCTTGTCGCCATATCTATAGGGAAAGGAGCACGGTGGCAGATACATTATCTAAGGGAGGCACTGAGCATAATATGGGCATTTGGAAGATCACAAAACACCTAGGAGAAGAGGCACATGAATATTATCACCATCCTTTCATGGAAGGATGACTGTTGGCATAACAACACAATCAACTATGTTATATCTATTTACTATGCTATATTTTGATCATATCTCTTGTCGCCATATCTATAGGGAAAGGAATGCGTCGACAGATACATTATCTAAGGGAGACACTGAGCATAATATGGGCATTTGGAAGATTACAAAACACCTAGGAGAAGAGACACATGAATATTATCACCATCCTTTCATGGAAGGATGACTGTTGGCATAACAACACAATCAACTATGTTATATCTATTCACTGTGTTGTGTTTTTGTGATGATACTTTTAGTTGGACTTTTTACTGCCACGTAGTTTCACATGTATATTTATGATATTTATGGATATTCCAACACATTTTAAAGTGCTCTCTCATGTTTTTCTATTATTAGCCTGTAAGAGATTGGACAATATTTTAGACATTGTCTCTAGAGAGAGCTTAAGAATGCAAAAATGCATATACATAATGTAACTATTTCATACTATATTTTTTCAATATATATAATAATAAAAAATTTTCCTTCAACAAATTAAATTTAATCAATTTATTAAATTTATTATGTTTTAATTAAATCAATATTATATATATTTATTATTATTATTTGATAAATACTTTATTACAATATTTCTCATACACTTTTTCATTTTGGAAGTAGTTCACTGACTAGGGAGATGAGTGACTTGGGCAGATCCACATCACTTCTTTTTGTCCCTCATTAATGAAGCCTAATACTAAAAGTGTTGACTAACCTCAAATTCACCCAAAATTACTTTTACCCAGATTCTAGTGATTTTTTTTTTCAAAAAATCTGATGATTTCTTTCATAATGATTCAACACCATAACAACCACCTTAGCAACCAAAATCTCAGTTTAACAGCTATAACCAAAATTTCTGCCTAGCCAATTTGTATTCTCCCTAAACTACTCTCAGAAAAACAAAAAGAGACTATAAAAAATAAACAAGAAGAGAAAACGGAAGACAAACTAACAACGAAAATTATAATGGCATTGATAGTAGAATGAATTTGTAACGTGTAAACACGTGTCAATCAATTATGCCACATGATTTCAGAGCACCAGCCCTGTGATTCCGTGACTGCTCTCATTTCGTATTTATAAAACTCTCATCAATGGATTTTCTGTACCAGTGAACCGGGCGAATCCACGACCGAAGGGGCTACGGGAATAGCTAGTTTTTCGAAGGTACAAAACTCTTCTTAACGTTTTCCGTCTTCACCTTAAAAAAAACTACTGTCCACCCATTTCAGTTCCAGAGAATATGAATTTGATTGAATTAGACACAAGATGGTCCCGGTACATTCACACAAAATGCATGGCATTACCGAGGCCAATCCTGACAACTCTTGAAGTTTCCGGTGATGGGCGGTTCTGGATCCCTGCCACCGCCGCAATCTGGCTTGCCCCTCTTCCTCTTGCTGGATTCTCAAAGCTCAGATGGTTCTGTCTGAATTTCTTCATTGGTCTCATTTTTGATCTAATCTTAATAGGGATTCTCAAGTCTTTAATTAAAAGGCCCAGGCCTGCATACAATAAAGGCATGTATTTGGTGCTCTCTGTGGATCACTGGTCATTCCCTAGTGGCCATGCTTCCAGGGCTTGCTTTATTGGCTCATTTTTCTATCTCTGCTGGTCAGTCTTGCAAGAGATTATAGTTCAACTCGGCTTCAACTCCGGGGTTGCTCAGGTTTTGGTTGTTGATCCAAATTTACGGCTTGATGATGACGGGCTTATTAAGGTTGCTATTGTGATAATCGTGATGTGGTCCATTGCGACTTCGGCCTCAAGGATATTGCTTGGTAGGCATTTCATGCTTGATGTCTTAGCAGGTGCAATTTTAGGTGTGTTGGAAGCGTTTATTGTCTACAATCTGTTCTTTGTTTCCGAAATTTTTTCGGAAGAATCCTACTTGTGGATTGCAGGCAATGCCTGCGGCCATGAAGCGTATTTGCCTGTTTTTGTTGGTTCTCTGTGTAAGGGCTTAAATATTACTCGAATTTAATCTGTTGGGCGTTTTCTTCTGCTTGGATTTGATTGTTCTAATATACACATATTGACTTGAATTTATTTAACATAGACCCTAACGGAGCCGTGTGGTTTAAATGTAAATTTCTGTGTAAGATTGATATCGGATCTGAATTTTATTTTCTTTAGGATCAATCAGCTTCATGTTAGATTAGTTGGAATGTTTCGAAGCATACTGATTACATGACGAATTTTAAAGCCGTTTAGTCTTTCTGCAAATATGCAGAGACATGTAAAGTTGGAAAGAAAAAGTAACCATAGATCTTACCCGTTTTCTGCAGCTAATTGTCACAGTTTAAAAATATATTAATCAGTTCGTTCTGCAGCGTTCAAGCAAATTTCATGTAACATTCACGATTTATTAGTAATTACACACCTCTGCTAGAAAAGTACTCGGACTTTACATCATCCACGAAGGCGATAGGTTGTCAACAATTGGTTCTGCTCACAAATAATACATTCTTTCTTTTGCTTAGTATCCTGCTAGTTGCAACATGCAAACTTTCCGGTGGATGTTGTTTCTTTGGTTATCTGGTGGAATGCATTTTCATCAGAGGGGGTTTGACTAAATATTGTTATTCAATTTTCTGATTTGATTTTTAATACTAACAATCTATGTCTACTTCTATTTCAGGAATCTTGTATTTTCCTATGTTTGCAAGCTCTCATATTTAATGCTGTTAGATAGTTTCTATAAATCCAATAACCTATTGAGAATATTTTTTTCGAAGGAAAAAAGCGAACTTTTTAAAGTATATCTAAAAAGTTACAGAGTACATGCAGTAAAGCATTCGGTAGGTAAAAAAACCTCCATAATATCCCAGTAAAACAGTGCAGTAATATCCCAGTAAAACAGTGCAGTAACAACCAGTGCTAGAGGAGTCACTGTCATGACAGTTCACATACAAAATACCCAAGTATACCATTCGGTAGGTAAAAGAACATCCATAATATCCCACTAAAACAGTGTAGTAACAACCAGTGGTAGAGGAGCCACTGTCATGACAATTCACATACAAAATACCCAAGTATACCAGGCCTCTCCAAGAAAGGAGAAAACAGCCCGCCAGAAGACAAACAGTCCAGAAAACAAAAATGCCTGAAAGCATTTCATCAAAAAGTGTTTAAACTTTTTACCAACTGTGAACCAAAAAATAAAAACTCCCCGTAGAGAGGCCACCAGATATACATACTTCTTACAGATAATAAACTTATAATCATTCCCGCAGGAAAAAAACCTGCAGGTATTATTACTGTGTAGAGACCATTGTCAGAATGCGTCCAAAAAAAACATAACCAAAACCATAACAGAAACCCGGAACTGAGAGATAGATAGATTTATATAGCAAATGGTCTCGTGTCCGACACGATAGATTTATATAGCAAATGGTCTAGTGTCTGACACACGAACACTGTCACCTTCAGTATCCACCATGCGCCGGCAATCCAAATCCTGTTGTAGGCCCTCCTTAGAAAGGAGGTCGGCTGCTGTGTTCCGTTCCCTGTAGATATGGCACACAGATATAAAATCAAATGACATCTTTAAAAGTAGAATTTCTTCAATGATAGGTGTCAATACAAAATTGAAAATTCAGACATCTCTGAGTATTGTTGAACCAATTTATAACATTCTTGGAGTCCCCAAAAATTTGAACATTGTCAATTCCCAAATCTATGAGCCAGCAGAGGAATAGTTTTAAAGAGAGTAGTTCAGCAAAGTTGTTTGTGCCAGGGCCTATGTCCACAGATGCTTTTAAAGTTCTCTTTTCATCTAAATGGATCACCAAGCCAGTACCACATCAGTTTTGATCATCCGAGGCGCCATCAAAATATGCCCATGGAATATCCTTATTGATCTGTTCATTGGTGATAGTTCTGATAGTCCTGGAGATTTCTTTTTTGGGAAGAAGAACCTGTTTAGAATATTATTAGAGGAACCTTTTTTTTTCTTTTGTAAATAAGTGGATGGTTTTTATATTACAGGAAAAAAAATTACATTGATATACAACTGACAGGATTCCAGCCAAGTGACGCCAGTCTGGAGCCTGTGATCCAATTTGTTCAGTTTTAGTCTTGGGTCTTTCCATAATAAAAACTGTCACAGACTTAGGTTGAACAGTATAATTCCTTTCTACTGGTACCAACACCTTTCTACTCTGGTATGCCTTATGCGGTAACAATTTTTTCCTTGTTATTAGATTAAGTCTTGGTTCTTAATCAACTTACCATGCCAATACAAAGTGCACAACACAATCACAATGAACACAAATAGCTTTATGTTTGGGTACCCCACCTCGGATTAACACCTGAATATATAACATTCGCAAGTGTTTACAACCCTGGGAAAGCAACCCCTATACAAGAGATACAATGTTAGAGCAGTTGGCATGACTGTGCCAAAATACAAGTCATATGAACCCTTGGCATACACACCCAATCCACTTGATTTGGGTGGTGTACACCACACTACAGCTATGTGTTGTGCATCTCTCACCTTTGTTCAGTTGAGTCGTGTGAGCTTTGGCCAGCGCCCTCCCTTCGATATGCGATAGACTTTGTATCACCTTGCTATCGGTGAGCTTCCACTCCTTGACCTTGTCTCACAGCTTGTCTCTTGTCCCCTTGCTTGTCTCCCCCCACTTATGTACTCTATTATTACATGTGCTCCTTTGCCTCATGGGTGGTCGCGTCCCCTCATTCCAACTCGGGCCGATCGGTCCATCATGTTGCTCAATTAGGAAACCCCAAATTTTGTGTCGGTATACATCCAGTTGCTTGCGATATGTGTTGAGCTGACTTTCCATCATACGCTCTTGCCCGACTAACTGACTTCGATGTGTTGTATTGATTGTTGTGTGATCTTTCCCGTTGAATCAACCCAAATCCTTGGTGATGTGCTGATGTCGTGCAACTTGTGACCTATGCCCTACCATCATGCAATGGGCATGTTGCACCCATCATGCACGTCATCTCCAAAATTCGTCTCATCTCACCACGTGCCTGCTCGAACGCCCACGCACTAATTGAACACGTCTTCTCCAAACAACCTCAACTAATGAATTGTGTCCAATCCTCTTATGCCTTGTACCTCAACTGATGAAGTGTGTCTGATCCTCTTGTGCCTTGTTCATGCGGTCCATGCTTGGGCAAGTTCCTTGGCTATCCTTGCATGCTCAAGACAACATGCCATGCTTGATAAAAGTATTGAGCGCCTTGAACCATTCGATTTTCTCTATAGGTAGGTGTGTGGCAACCCCAACTTCGGTCTCGTTGAAGACTTGGGTGAGGTTGTGCATGCTCATCTAGTTGAGGGCCTCAGATCATCCCCTACTCCAAGCTTTGGTCGTCCTCGGTAACCTCCCAACTAATAAATTCGAACCAAGTCTACCAATTAGAATGTCATTGTGAAAACTTGTTGCCAAGTCTAAGAAGTCATTTCGTCCGACCTCATGACATACTTCCACATCCATTTTTTTAACTACCTCAGACCTCCTCATGCCAAAGTACAATCTTTTCCATTTACTTTTATGTCATGTAGACTGTCAAACTCCTCATTACAAGAAGAAAAAGTCACTCTTCTCGCGGCCTACAATTATGCCTCTCAACTCAAGTCATCAAAAGTGCATTACCTTTTACAACAATGCATCCATCCTTAGCTTATCTCAATAAATGTAGGCTTGGAAAGCTACTCTGACACTGCGAGAAATCATTGTATTAAACTGATGCTTTTTCTTCAAAAAGTGCATAACCAACCAAACTTCCTTCATTGAACAACCCAACTTCACAGATTGGTCTGTTGTTGGCTGAAAGTCATGGATACCCCTGGATTTCATGCAATGATTCACAATGGTTGCAGGCTCTCTACCCTCCTCTCCTACCTCCTTGTCTTTCTCCAAGTAGGGTTGAGTGAAAGTCTTCATGCTTTCCTCAACTACTCTGCTTGGGTCGATCCCCTCATGTAGGATGCTAGGCGAACTCACACAACCCTACTGTCTATCTTGTTCTATCACAGTTGCAAGTTTGGAATGACTCTCATTTTCTCCCTACGGTTATGGATGAACCTGTAAGTGGCCCAATCTTCCTACAAGAGACTGCATCGATGTCTCTACATTGCTTGTCTTTGGCTTCCCATGATTAGTATCAACAATCTGATTTCCCTCTTACTGTGATGTCCTAGGTAAGGACCCTTCAGTCCTGTATGAACCCATCCAAACAACCTAATCATAGAAATATGTGTTCTTCGTCCAAGCATACTCTTCCTTGTCATTGGCACACCTGATGACCCAACCTCATATAGGAATATCAAGTGATCTGCTGCAATTAATAGAACTGCCTTGGCGGCCTTGAAGAAATCTTGCCTCAACACTATTGCATGGTCGTTTAGCGAGGCATTTGTCAAGTACATACTACCAAACTAATCACATATCCAAATGGATGTTGAGTGAACTATGCCTGTGGTTGAATTTACTTTTGAATTGACCATCTTGTACAAACTTTTGTTCATCTGCAGATTACAATGAAGGGACTTCACTGTCTTCTCATTGATGAAATTATAGGAATTATGATGCACTGTCTTCTTCCCCATTGTTGTTGCTTGCACGAACAAAAGGCCTCAAAGAACCTTTGTCCTTTCCTCTTTCATGAAGGTCGAAAGTGTCCCCAAGTCTTTAAGAACCCTTTCAAAAGTTGACTGGGGTGAAACCACCTCTAGAATTAGGAGCATCTACCTTGTTCGTGTGTTCGAGAGCTCCTTGTCCTGTATCAACTGAGAAAACTTCTCCTTTAAACAGACAATCCTATGCATGCTCTGCATCTAAGCACAAGTAACACTTATGCTTCTTCTTTTCTTTTCTCCTTGCTGTCACTTGAACTTGTGGTGAATTCTCTTCAAGTGGTTTATAGTTTGGCATGATTGCTTCCTTACTTGGCTTGACCAATCTCCTACTTCATGGATACTTCTTCACATAATGTCTTTGTGAACAAGAATAACGTGTAGGTAACTCATCTTCCTTGTGTGCTGGTGGGGTTGTTCTATAGGGACAACAATCCCATCCTTCTCCTTTATTGGTTGCACTCTACATCTCCTCCAAGGTGCACAAATTTGTCTTGGCCCCTGCCTCTTGGACTCCTTCCAAGCTGTCGAGCCATGTTTGCTCCTTTGGACAAAATTTTGCAAGGTGTTCTTCCAAGCATATACAACACTTGATTTCTTCAATTTGCGAGGATCGTTCCATCGTGAGATCATGGGTGTTCTTTGTCTCAACTTACCCCATCCTCGACACTTGACAAGTGTCAACATCCTTTAGTAGATCAATCAAACGTCCACTCTACACATCCCATCTTGCAATGGTCTCCCTCATATGGCCCAGATTTTGGTTTGTTGCCTCAAAATCTGCTTGCCAACTCTCTTCGCCAATGATGGCTCCGTTCTCCATTGTGTCATTCCCATCGCTCATATTGCTCATAAATTTTGGCTAATCAATTAGATGGGACCAATTATCATGAATTTGCTCTCCAAATGCCACTCTACTTGTGAAGAGCGAACTTGGCTCTGATACCAACTATCACAATGCTAGAGGATCTGTATTGATTTGGGTGCTTTGTCAACCTTTGGCTGTGCAACATTAACACCTTTCTACTCGATGGTGTGACCAACTCGACTATTCTTGGCTTGGATCACACCTACTTCTTTCCTTATTAGATTAAGTCTTGTTTGCAAAATTTTATACTTACCAATTTACCATGACAATACAAAGTACGCAGTGCAATCACAATGAACACAAGTACCTTTATGTTTGGGTGGTCCAACTTGGCCTAACACATGAATATATAACAATCACAAGTGCTTACAACCCTGGGCGAACAACCCCAATACACAAGATACAATGTTACAATAATCAACATGATTGTGCCAAAATACAAGCCATGTGAAAACCTCGATGTGCACAGACCCAGTGCACCTGAATTTGGCTGTGCGCACCACAGTACATCTGTGTATTGTGCATCTAACCCCTTTGTTTGGTTGAATCATGCAAGTTGCGGCCTATGCCCTCCCTTCGACTTGTGGTAGACTTTGTATCACCTTGCGATTTGCGATCTTCCGCTCCTTGAATTGTGCCTTGTGACTTGTCTCTTGCATCCTTGCATGTCTTCCTCCAACTCATCGTTTGGTTTATTAATATGTGTGCCTCACAGGCAATCACGTCTCATTCCAACTTGGGCTGACTTGACCATCGTGCCACTTGGTTAGGAAACCCCAAATTTTGTACGAGTTTCCATTGTCGTGTAGTCTTGCCCCTCGAATCGACCAACATTTTGTGATGTGTGGATGTCGTGCGACTTGCGATCTGCACACAGCCATCATACGATGGGCGTGTCGCGTCTGTTGTGCACACCATCCCCAAAATTCGTCTCATCTCACCATGTTCCCACTCAAACACCCGCACACTAATTGAACTCATCTTCTCCAACTGATCTCAACTAATGAGGTGCGCCCGATCCTTTCCTGCCTTGTCCATGTGGTCCATGCTTAGGTAAGTCCCTTGGCGTGCTTGCACGTCCATGATGACATGCCATGCTCGATATAAGTGTGGAGTGCCCCGAACCATTCGGTTTGGTTCATAGGTGGGTGTTGCAACAACCCCAAATTTGGTCTCATCGAAGACTTGGGTGAGTTCATTCTTGCCCATCTAGTAAAGGGCCTTGCACTAGTCCTTCTGTCAGTCAAAGGAACTGGATGTGGAGGGTTTTCACCCGTCCCGAGTGTCCTCTTCCCTTGTGGTTTGCTCCTTTCCTTCAATGGCCTTTAAGAGAAAATAGTAGTTTTCATCGAGTTTTCTTAGCTCCGCATTGATGCCATATAGAACATTGGTTGAACTCTTCTCTCTCATCCATGAGCATGGCCACAAATTCCTTGGCATTCTAGTAAATGTTAAGCCTCAAGGGCAAGCGAGAATTAGTTGTTGTAGCTATCTGTTGATCCTGGTTTGACATAATGTCAGCGAGTTCTATACCTAGTCACCGGGTTAGGTGAACTTAATGGTTGAAGTTTGAAATTCGCCGAATTTGAACCGAATTCGAACAAATTCAAATTTGTTCGCTGAACTTCAAGCTGAATATGAAGGCGAACTTCAAGGCGAACACGAACACAAATTTTAAGTCGAACATCAACGATTTTTTTTGAAATTCGGGTAAAAATTCGATTTTATTTGTTTAACTGTTAGGTTCTGGCATTCGCTTTCATGGTTTATATGTGGAAATGATGTAAATGTTTTAGCAATAATCCTATCATCTATGTGTTTGCAATGTGCATTATGCACTTTGAAAATTGACATGCTTATTTATTTATGTGCATCATATTTATCTTTCAACATGCTTAAAATTGTTGTATATATATATATATTTCAAATTTCTATATGTCGAATTTTATGCCGAACTTTATCGGCAAAATTTTAGGTGCCGAACTTTATTCGAATTTCAACGTCGTCGAACTCGAACACGAACACGAACCTGGTGACTTAGGCTCTATATCTATCTTGGAGGTACTAGTATTCTATTATATCATTTGAATCTTTTCCTCCATTTGTTGTTGGAAATGTTGTCATTGATGGCAAAGGAGTTGGCAAAGGAGGAGCATCTGAAACAGTAATTAGGCAAAGAGAGAAGCAAAGTAGCAGAGAACATAGGCAGCAGAGAGGAGGCAGAGGCAGCATAGAAGGAACAAAGGTAGCAGGAGACAGATGAGGTGGTGCTGCAGAGTAGTGAGGACAGTAGAAGAGGGCCATTTAATAGCAGACCTGGAGAGACAGAGTAATGAATATGCCTGGATTCAATAGATATATGGAAACCTCCGAAATAGGCTCTGAGATGAAACCCTGTATCGATTGACTTAATTTCTGTGTAAATTATGTATGCATTCTTGATCTGGTACTGGAGAAGGAACATTGAGTTCGGTGACAAGTGAACCCTGTGTTATTGGCTGAGAGGGTGACTCTGTTTTAATTAGAGTTATTAATATGAGTTGCATTCATACTATTTGAAGAAGATCGACCACTGAAAGGGTCGATCTCGTTGAAGGAAGTGGAATTGAGTATAACTCGTGAATATATCGAATTGGTTGAAATTGATTGGGGCTACATTTTTGGGTTCGGGTGGAAAGCACTTTTGAAGAGCTTTCTTCCACTTACTGAAGTATAGTCTCTGTTTAATTAGGACATTTGAACCCTGTTTACATGTCTATTAAGAACTTAGCTGGTTCCTTGTGAAGTCGATAGAACCGATTCATCCTTTAGCGATCACATACAACAAACAAGCACTTGAGTCCCATTTTGGTGACAATTGCCTGTGCAGAACGTATGTATTGAGGAGTTAGAGGTCGGTGGAGAACCAGTCTTGTTGAGGGTTAAATCGAAACCCCGTAGAACGGAAAGGATGAATTAGTAAGGGTCGGATATCATTGCAGGTGGAAGTCGATTAGAATTGCAGTTATTGAATGCGTAGTTGAAAAGTCTGTATAAAACAGGAGGCTCAATTCATTGGATGTTAAGACAGAATGAAGAAATATTATACGTTGAGCCAACGAGGAGAGCGAAACTCTGAAGATAAGGAATGGAACCGTGAAATGCACAGTAAAACTGGCTTCGAGAAACCATCAGTCTCGCGCTGTGCAAAAGTGGTAATAAATTTTTGGTGAAAAAACGCGATCTATCTCGACACTTGACACGTAAGCCAAGAGTGGTATTCATAAACCACTCTCATCGCGTGAATTTGGAGCGTTAACGCTCGGAGATTGAAGAAACGCGATAAGCGTTCTATCCGTCCGATCAAAGGTGTTGGGGAATCGACGGTGGCCATGATCGCGCGATGGACGAGAGTTAACTCGAGGAAAGTAGCTGTGGGGCTGACATTTCAATTTAATATATGGTTTTGATATTCATTGGTGAGCGCGGTGATAATTTGTTTATTATAAAGGTTTCATGACATAATACGGGTCAAATATTAATGGTTTGGACTTACAATATATCATACGAAGGGTAAGCCTGGAGCATATATATATTAGGTCGAACTCCGTCAGGGTGAGAACCTTTGGTTTATTGAGCTATTAAAGGCTGATTTCATATATGTATGTTGGGTTGGTGTATAAAAGGCGAACGTTGATTCGAAAAGAAGGTCAAGACAAAGTATGAAATGTCAAGGGGTATGCAATACATGCTGATATATATATATATATATATATATATATATGTTATGCTGATGATAATCCGAACCTCTTATGAATGAGTCGGTATGCGGATATATAAGCTGTGGGCCCGAAACCTTATGTTAATAGTTGAATATAAACCAAAGTTAATACGCAAGTGGGACCCCCTACATGAAATTCCGAGAATCTTAACCCAAGTTGGAGGATACATAAAAGCTGAAGCGGAAAGTTTATATATATGCAGCGCTTTATATACAAGGGACCAAAGTATATATGTATGTAGCGCTCTATTGTTCGGGTTTAAAACAAACCATTGAATATGTGGGACCCTCACGAATCGTATCAGAGAAAATTATGGCAGCGGAACATGTTGACAAAAGTTCTAATTGCGATAGCGGACCCGATTCATTATAAACCATGATTCTCATATTTGTTTGAGTTCCGGCTTAAATCGCATCGGCGCGGTGAAGTGCAGTGAACAGTGAGCCATCGCATCGACACAGTGAAGTGAACAGTGAACCATCGCATCGACACAGTGAAGTGAACAGTGAACCATCGCAAAGGAGATTAATCGCATCGGCAAATAGAAAAAGGTCCAATATTGTGGGCCCGAATACCATGAGTCTTGTTCCAAAGTCTTGAATGTAGATCCAAACCTTTGTGAAGGTGTAATGTATGTTGACGAATATATATTATATGATAAAGCGATGCCTGTATGCAATGAGTGTGGACCATATGTGTGAACATGAGTTGCGATATATCATATTGAAGCCCGAATGTTAGTTCGAATGGATGTGAAATACTATCATATGGTGAGTGGTTAAAGTGTTAACCCACACGAAGATTGATATCTGATTAATATCTGTTACTGGACCATAGAGTCATAATTTGGCTTTATATAAAGTTACATATGCGTGAAGCCAACAGTAAGAGATGTTGAGTTTTAAATGAAAGAGCAAAGACTTATAGTTGATATATTATAGTTGCCGGAACATAAGAATGAAAGGAGTTATAATATTAAGTTGCGATAAATTGAAAGAGAAGAATCTCAGGCAAAGTACTTCAGTTAATAAAAGAAGTTTCTGTGATAAAGGAATGAAAATGTGGGCTCAACAGGTATACATACACAGTGAACAGGAATATGCACAGGAATGAATTTGACAGGTGTGCAAGCACAAAAAATTGGAGAATATGCAGAAGACAGTGAACAGAGTATGCAGAAAAGTTATATGACAGCTGTAGATACACAATTGCAGTAAATAGCAGAGGAAGGCAGAGCAGTTACCTGACAGCAGTAGAAAAGACAAAACTAGCAAACCAAGTGTTGGAAAGAAGACTGAGTGAAATTTATATACGTAACTGAAAATGAGAATGTAAATGTTGTAATTGATTTTATATTGTTTGTGATGCATTGGCAAATCTCCGGAGGAAAACAAAACTCCCACTGCAATACAGAAATTAATGCATATTGTTATATTTTTTTTTAATGAGCGGGTAAAAGAAATGAGAAGGCAGAAGGCAAAGAGGCATGGTTGTCCATTCAAATTCCCTGAGGAATGCTAACAGTCAAAAAGAAATTCCTATAAATGATATCACCTTGATATGCGTAGAGATGTTAGAGAGTGAGGAAAAAGAATGCAAAAATGAAGCAGTGAGGCAGAAAAGAAGGAGGAGCTGAGCAGAGAAGAAGGTGGAGCTGATAGAGAATCCAAGAAGATGCAGAGATTATACATGACAGATATGAGGACTGATGAACAGCGGAAGAGAAGGTACAAAACAAAGCTGATATCCAAGGTAAATCAGCAAGTGTTTTTCTTTTGAAAAAGTAAGGAAGTTGGAGCTTTCCTATCAAGTTGTAGCTTGATAGATGTTAGTTGTAGCTGACTGAGGTAGGAGCCTCTTGTAGGTTGGTGCCTGCAGAAAATTGATGGGAGTTGGAGCTTCCTTGCAAGTTGTAGCTTGTAGAATTGAGGTAGGAGCCTCCTGTAGGTTGGTGCCTACAGAAAATCAGTGGTGAGAGGGAGTTGGAGCTTGCCTTTGCATCACAACAATAATAAGATGTGGTTTTCTCCCTTTATGGGTTTCCACTTATACCTGGTGTCTATGTGCATGATGTCTATGTGTTGATATGGTATATCTATTCTGCTAATACTTACTACTCACATATTAAGACTGCTGATACATTATCTAATCTGCTTATTAATTGTTGCTCACAAATAAAGATTGCTCACACATTATATTGATCATGAAATGAAGGTGTTAATAAAGTTTAATGAAAAAGTTTTAAAAGTCCATGAATGTGTTAAACTGATTCACCCCACCCTCTCAGTTTAACTAAGGGTTCAACATTTGTTGCATGCGCTTGGATCTTGGTGTCCTTTGAGATCCATTTCCCTTAAAATATTTGGCTTATCTATTGTTTCTCCTCTCCCTTGTCTACCATGTAGGCTGGTGGCTATCAACGAGGCGATTTAAGGTAGATGTAGGGTTGCATTTGGACTTGGTGGTTGTCCAGTCTCCCATCTATCTTCATGCAAAAGAAGTGTCATTCTGCCTTGTCACCTTGGCTTTCTCATGGTTATGGGAGGGTGAGTGTAGTTCCATCCCCTTAGTTGTACGATGTACCTTCCACATCAATGCCAAGGGTGTCCACATCATCCAAATGATCAATGGTGACGTTGTGTGGACCTTGTCCATAGGCCAAACCTTAAGAGCCTAATATGCGCCATTTCCATCCACTAGATGTTGGCCATCATGAGTCGGAGGTGGATGTACTTGGGGCCTTGTGATCCTATTGAACAACTCATTTGGGGGAATAGAGGAACCTAATTGACCTCTAGGTTTTTTTACGAATTAATGGTCAATATTGCTTTTTTATTAGTTATATGTTAAAATTAAAATGACTATGTTGAATGTTTTCATGTATCTAGGTCGCTGAGCAAACTTGACATCCTGTTGAGAGATAATGTTTTCATATGTGTAGGCCATAGTAACATTAAGTAATATTCACTCATATTGGTTGAACCATTTTTGCCCCAAAGTTTTTCCATTCGTAACTATATTTTATCCTGTATATAACAAGTTGCTTTAGTCTTTATATTTTTGGATCTTATGCCTCTCAATGGCTATTTTTTGTGAAGTATTGGAAACGGAAAATGGCAAATGATGGAAAACAAGTTTTGGGGGGATGGGAACAAGGCTCAAGTAAGGATAATAAACTTGGGGTTGGCTTCTAGGGAACTACAAGAAACAAGGGAAACTCCAAGAAATTATTTCCATAAATGGAAATAAATTTATCTACTATCTGTCTATACTAAGTCCATAATTTCATTGATGCATAAAGCAATAAAACCATGAAGCACAATTTATAATTTGAATTTTGATGCCTAGAGGATTTGATTTTTTACTATCATATTAAATTAAATTTCATCTCATATAATATAATTAGTGTTCATCTCTCTTTCTCACAGACACTCTCTCACAAGTAGGAAAATCCTAATTGCAATGCCATTAATTATAGATGAATAAAATGTTAATATTCTAAAATTGTATGAATTGTATTCTAAAATGTTAATATTCTAAAGTAGGTGACTAGGTGGTCACTGGTGTATGAAGTTCAAGATGATCATTGTTGCAGTGACTCATGCACCTCCTCTTCCATTGGCAAGTAAACAATATTAGAGTATCCATCTCTATTAGCCAACCTGCTCCTGATTGTCAGGTTTGATTGCTTCCTCTGCATTGACATGCCAATAAATTGTTTGACTCTGCAAATAAGTTAGTTTTTTCTATCCCAGTAGTTGGCAAAGGAATTATGTTCTAATGACATTGCCTCTTTAGAAGGATGCATTTTTGATTCAATGCAGAGGCTGCCACATCCAAATATGTTTCGATTATTAGTTTATGTCACCTCTCATGAAGAACAACTTTGATGTTGCACTAAAGTTCTCGTCGGATCTTTAGGCCATTCAATTACCTTCCTTTTATTCATAAATTTTATTTTTATTATCTACTCATTTTTCCTTTCTTTCCCTGGCCTTAGATTTTAGAACTGCTTAGGGGATGCTCTAGACACAACATATTTCTGTTGTAACTCTGTCCTATAGTAGGGGAATCAATATCTGAATATCTAGTTTCCATATTATTGGTTACATGAAGGCTATTTTCTTGGTCCTTGCACCATTTTTTCAAGCACATATTCTTGGATTTTTTCTTCATGCTCTGTTTTGGACGCATTCCATTTCTTGCAACCAATTACAAAAGTTGTGGTGCATATTACTGTTTTACATTGAATCATATGTTTGATGGATTTTTATTTATTTATTTAAATGTTGTATATATGTATTAAGTGTATAAAGTATTTTTTATGAAAATAGTGGTCTGCTTAAGCAGCCACTACAAGCATCAGAATTGACTAATTGCCTGAATCTAACTACTATCTACAATAAAGTTATAAACACATAAAATTTGTCATGCCACTTGGCACAAGTGATAGAGTCCATGGGCCCAAATGTCAAAATTGCCATAATGGTAGATTCAAAAATCAGGATTATGATTGCCTAGATCACAAGGGAGTGTTAAGTGGTTGCGAGGATCAATCTAACGACAGGCGACCATCGTTGTCATTATTATGTCACCCTCCCAAACCTTGAATCAACAAGTTGGGATCGGATGCATTTTCTTCCTATCCATCATTTTGTTGCTCCAGGGCTTCTTTGTTCTCGAGGTTGTAATGTTAGTGTGGTAAACCCATTATTTGGGGCCTGTGGTTGGGGGGGGGGGAGGGTGGGGGTGCTATGAATCTAGATGTGTCTGTGTTCAATTAAAATTAATTCAGACATACCCTGTATCTATAGATTTTAGTGACTGTAGTCATGCATGTGTTCTGTATATGGCAAGAGATGTTATGTTGGTTGCATACATCTGCATAAACTTCGCCTACATAATTCTTTAACATTCGGATCAATCTTCCACATATATTTCAGTTAGTAGTTCTTGCACTGCATGTGGTGTCTGCAAATGTTGAACATGGTCTTGCACTGATTACCTTGTAGAATGACAAAGGTATTCTACACCAATAGCCACTTGAACTATATTTGAGGCTTCAACCTTCTTAGTAGCATGTTAAAATATCTCGTATTGGAAATTTATGCTTTTATACTTTTCAGAGCATTTTATTCCCTTTAAGAAGTAAGGACATTCAAGATAGCTCACAATTATTTTTAATAAGGGACGATAACTCCTTTTTGTCTAACCATCTATCATGCTTGAATAACCATATAAAATCCAAAATTGTCTATGCATATGCATTTCACTCGAAGTCTTATGGTGGTTCTTACTCTAGCTTGAAGCGTTCTGGAGCTTGCTTTGTTTGTTTCAAATATTTTCTCACAAGATGATGACCATGCTAAACTAAAGAAAATTTAGTTGCATTAAAAAATCAGCGATTACATCGTTTACTTTTTTTTAAGGTGGTTCGCGGACACTGGGTGGCCACTACATCCATGGGAAAATCCAGGCAGATCAACTTGAAGGGATCTACTTGCCGGCTAAACAAGCAAAGCCTAACTCCAAGGGCGTCGAGGAGATATGACCTCGTGACCTCCCAACTGGCGAGGTACTTAGCAACGAGAACTCGACCAACTGAGCTAACCCTTGGGGCTAATTACATCTTTTATTTGTCCACACTAACGGATGTTAGAATATGCATTACTTAATGAGGTATTTTATAACTTGTATGTATGCTAATCTGGTAAACTATGTGTGCTATCCATTGCTAGTGCTTTAACATTTTAAGTGGCAAAAAAGTTCGAGTAAGTAGTCTAGTTATTGTTATTCTCTTAATACTTTTGGGAAGGCTCGATATGGCATGGTTGTTGTACATAAAGGAACTTCAAGTACCATATGGGGGCAATATATCAAATATAGGCAATTAATTTTCCTAGCATCCATCTCTTTTCTCTTTTGTGTGTCTTGTTGATTTGTTAGGATCAAAACTTGATGATCAATCCTTCTACATACTTTGATTTCGGTTCTATTTTTGGCCTTGGTGCCTACACATAATCAAATATGAACTTTTTAGATTTTAATCTTACTTTTGGCCTCAGTGACCATCCAAAGTTTGCATCATCACTACCAATGAAAATCTCATCCTAGTGGCAATATATCTGCTATGAACAACCCACATTGCATTCTTATGGCCTCAAAGTTAACACCTTCATTTCCACACAACAACGTACTTCTTTAGTGACTTTTATTCCTTGGTGTTATTTGCTATACTTGATGCTCACTTGTCATTCATATCATGTTCTTGTGTGGACTCCCAATACTCTCAATAGGTGGTTCTACCACTAGTGTTTTCTTGGTTCGCATGGTCTTTGTGGAGTTTTGTAGTCTTCGTATTGTATGTGGACATTTATTTAGCAACGTCGTTTGTTCCCAAAATTAATGATTCCCTCTACTTGATGGGCCACTGCTTGTGTGACCCTTGTAATGTCTCTCAAGTGGTGCACCCTCTCCCTTCATTTCCCCTTTGTCAACCTATCTTTGATGTCTTCCTTTTTTTACAGCTATGAAGTTGCTCCATACGATGTTGTCCATTGTGTGTCCAATGAATTTTTCAATGGTAATCTCTTTGTCCTACCATTCTCAACAATGAAGTGTGGAATCTTAGTGCCATTCTTTCTTCCATCTGTCACTGTTGAACGAGTTTCCTAGGAGCAGTGCTTGAACCCAACCCTTTAGGATCAAGATTGGCGCTTGGAACAAGATTTCTCCTTGAAGGATTTTAAATTGGATTGAAAATTCTTACTGGTGCTCTTTCATTTCCTTTTGCCTTAAATGTGGGCTCTTATGTTCTCTCTATCTAGCATCAAAGCATTAAACCTCTTCTAACTATTAATTTCTCACTTCTTAGTCATTCAAGACGAAATTTGGGCTTTCTTAATGGCTTGCCACGCCTTTTGGGCCTGTTACCCACCACACGTGGTTAGTGTCCATAGGAGAATTTTTTTTCTCCTATATGGTCCTCAGTCGACAACCAATAGCCCCTTGCAGCCACCAAATAGCTTGATGTGCCACTATCTCCGCCACCTGAGCTAGCCATATGCTCCCTTGCCCATCTATTATGATAGTATGTTTGAAGGTGGGTGGGCCTTCCAACCCTGAATGTATGGCTTTTCATTGTGTAGTTGGGTATTTTTGTTTACTTATCATGGACACTTTTGGGCATGGATTGGTGGGGGGATTCAACGGAAAGAGTGGGCTTGGCTTGTAGTATTGTCTCCTCTGTCCTGTTACCTACCACATTGTGGGTGATATCCCTAGGAGAATATTTTTTTTTCTCCTAGATGGTCCTCAGCTAATAGCCAACACCCCCTTGTAGTCATTAGATAGCTCGACGTGCCATCTTCTTTGCCACCTAAGCCAACCATGTGGTCCCTTGCCCATCTATTATGATTGTATGTTTGAAAGTGAGCCTCTCGACCCCAAAGGTATGACTTTTCATTGGTTTAGTTGAGTAATTTTGTTTACTTATCATGGACACTTTTGGGCATGGATTGGTGGGGGGATTTGACAGAAAGAGTGGGCTAGGTATGTACTCTTATCTCCTACACCCGATTTGGTGGTTAGCCTTGTATCCTAGTCTCATGGGATCTTCTTTACTGACCACTAGCTTTAGTGCTGACACTAAATGGGAAATCCCAATTTTGGTTGCATGGTCTTGCTCCTCGATACCATATACATCACTCCCCTCCGCTCATTTTAACTCCATTCATCACTTTTCTCATCCAGGTCCACATTTGTCCGCTGGGTCCACAAAGGGCTAGCCTCCCCCTCCCCTTGTCCACACTTTGGGTTGGGCCTGGAACAATGCCACAGAGGTTGATGCAGCTAAAAATGAAGGAAAAAAACATAATTTGGCCACTCTCAACAGGAAATGTACCACAAAGTGCAAAAGATGGTTGGGACATACAAATTTAGCACGTGAGCAAAAGGCAAACATGAGCTCTACCCCTGATCTATGGCCATCACCCTAGTTCCTATGGGCCCTAGATGAGCCCCCTCCACATTAAGGAACCCATGATTGTTCCAACCCTTGGTGGGCAATGAATTGCCCCATCTTAAAGGGGGTATCTACTGCTATATCCTACACATCATGCTCTCATCCCCTGGAGCTGCCGAGTAGTTATGAAGAAAAATCAATCAAAGGCAAAAGACATATGAAGAAGGGTGAAAAGAAACAAAGGTCGGGGTAATTCATGTACCACGATTGCTCCCTCCTACACTCATATACCCAAGTGCAGACTTCCCCTATTATAACTACCCTTGTACCATGGCATCTGGCTTGGAACCTTCCGTTGATCCCCACTCCATTCCATCATTATTTCACATGCCACCTACCACTTGATGGATGTACCATGGACGTGTTACCTCCTTTAAAGGTTGAAACCACCTAGTAGGGTCCTTGGTAACACCCTTATTGAGCTTGGGGACACCTTTACATGCCAAAGCCCATTATGGAAGGGCATGCCTTGATGAAGTGCCCGATTGATTCTAGGATTTGTAAGCTCTTTTTCTTGATTACTCTAATGATTTCTTGTACTAGAAGGCTAGGGGACGCATTGGATCTTATGTAGGATTGCAGGTGGGTCTCCATTTAGGGTTTGGTCTCCCTATATGGGGTCCAAGCCCTCTAGAGGGCCACATTGGCACTTATAGGGTGAGCGTAGAGAGCCATGGGCCTCCACCATAGCAGACAACACTTCATGGATCCTTAGCATCACTGAGTGATTGCTTGTGTTCTACCTTTTGGATGAGGATGATGCACCTGGTTCACCATGCCCAACCTGCTCCACACTTGCACCATACACTTGGCGGATGTTCAGGGTCTAGATGAAGATGTGTCTCACTGCAGGAGACAAATGGAGGGCTTATGTCATCATCCTAACCCTTACAAATGGTTTACAGGCATTATCAATCCACTTGGAGACCCATGGGGATGGCATTATGCCCCCACATCGACTTGGGAGCACCACATGTGACTTGTTTGGAAAACAAGGGGCCAACCTCTTGTCCACTATGTATGGAGCCTTTTCACTCAACTTGGCACATTTGGACTCCATTAGGCCTCCTCAATGGCCCAACAACTCATCATACTCATTATTTTGCCCTCTTGAGAGGCTATTCTTTGTATTTATGTGATAATCAGAGTTGCATCAAGCTCTCTAAGAATCCTGTGTTTCATGATCGGTCGAAGCACATTGACATCAAGTGTCATTTTATCAGAGATTGTGTCCAGCGGGGAGCTATACAGTTGCAGTACACTCTTACAAGAGAACAGGTAGCTGACATCCTCACTAAATCGCTGGGAAAGGCAAAGTTTGTTTACTTCAGAGAGAAGATGGGGATGATCATGAATCCATTTCAGTAGCAGAAGTGGACAGATGCAGAATTGAGAGGGAGCTGCAGTACAGATGAGGCAGTGACAATGGCAATGTCATGGGTAGTAGTACAGAAGGTAGCAGATGAGGGGCAGCAATTAAGCATCAGCAGGGCAGAGGGTGCTTCAAAGTCAAAGCAATATGCAGCAGGCAAATTGCTAGAACACTTTCCTTGCTAAGAGGGAGTGTTGATTTTTGTAGCATCGGAAAGTGATCTAAGACTCAAAATTTGTGAGGAGGCTTGGACACCAGTATTCTAAAGAACCCAAAAACCGTTTGTGGAAATTCCACTCAGTTTATGTTTTATTAAAATAATTAATTATTTTAATGGAGACCCTAAGTCTAAACTTAGGGAAATTAAATAATTAATGGGTATTAATAAACAAAGTGTGAATCTTCTAGCGAACGAAGAACAAGTCAAGATTTAATGTTAGCCATCGATTAGACTTCTAATCTGGGTCGTTGATTTGTCAATGAAAAGGTTATAAAAGAAGACTTGAGGGCCATTTGGAAAGTAAGTCGGGCACACACTCACTAACCCGAGGGAAGTTGATTTTGCAGGAAATAGAATTTGATTTCAGAGGGAGTGTTGCAGGGCGGAGGAAGCAGAGGGCATCAATAGTGTCAGGGCTTGAGGGAAGAAGGAAGCAGAAGGGCAGATGAGCAGCATAGAGGAGCAGTGCAAAGGGCCCAAGCAGTTGTGATGCAGTCTCACGCAGGCTCTGTGCATGGGTGATGCAGAGAGGGTTAGTGGGTCCCTTAGGTGTCAAAAATTCTCCCAAGGCTTGGAGAGAATTTATTCCAGGTGTTTTCTTAAGAAGTTTTTCAGTTATTCTGCCAGTCTTCCTTGTAAAGAGTTTGCTGCTGAAGATTAATATATAAACCCTCATCCGCTGCACCGGTTTTCCCAAATTGGGTTTTTTGGAGGACGTTTGTCCAAAAATAACTATCATTGTGATTGATTCTTGTGCTTGCATTTTACTGTACTTTCTCTATATGTACTTGAGTGATAACTGCAGTAGTGTTTATTTCGAAATTTACTGGAAGGGTTTTGTAAATAACTTATTGTGAAAATAAGTAGGAGGAATAAATCAATAACTGCAATAGAATTTCAAATTTGAAATTTTCTCAATACCTTTCCAATGGCACAAATATCACCTCAATCAGAGTCTTTATGCAAAAGTTATGCCACTTGGAAGTTGACCTTCCTGTTTTGACCACCATAATTCAGAAGTATACCACATCATCCCCCATTATTCATGGAAAAGGGGCTAGCCACTTGATCATGATGAAGAAGACTCTAGAAGAGTCCATATTGTAACTCTAAGAGTTGAAGGAGTCAAACGTAACCACTAGTAGGCTATCGGGTTTTGTTATAATTATGCCACTGGGAGGAATAGGTGTTCCATTCTGTTTGAGTGCATTTTGTTCCATAGATGAGCTAAGTAGTTGAGAGTGGATAAGGAGAGAGAAAACAAAGAGTATTTGTTCATTGTAGTAGCCCATGGGCCACATGCCTCACTTCTTTCAACTTTGTACTTGCATCCATTTTCCAGTCAGAGAAAGAGAGTAGAGCAGCCTCACCTTCCAGCTGCGTTTTCTCCTAAATGGGTTTCCTAGGTTATATCTTATGTTAATTTGTCGTTTGTTTCATTTTGCCGTTCTCTATTTTCTTCATAATTATAACTTATAAGTTGTATGCATATGCAATAAATAGTAATTTATGGATTTAGAAATCTAAGGAGAAATAAACCGTCATAGTGTATATTTTAGAATTTAAGCATAATGTTATTAGATGTATTGTGACGAATTGTCCAGAGGATTATCCACAGTAGTTTACACCCAATATTGGTATTAGAACAAATTTCTTTGGGAATATTGCGAGTTACTACAGGGGATCAAGATCTGTTAAGTTGAAAGTCATAAAACCTCAGTCATGGCTGAAGAATCTGCGAATAACCCTCGTGATCCCATAGAGGAGAGGTTTGCGAGGCTAAAAGCACAAGTCACAAATATAAATTGTAATGTGAGCCTCCTCATGGCAACTCTAACCAATAAGCTTGGGTTATTTGGAGAATATGGAGGTTCTAACATGAAGGTTGGATTAGAGGGGAAATTGGAAAATCGAGAAGAATGAGAGAGGGAATCTAAGAAAAAACACAAAAAGAACCAACCTAGTGCAAGTGTCGTGAAGCATTCATAGTCCCTGTTCAAAATGGAAGTGAAGGTCAACATCAAACCGTATCAAGTTGAGATTGGCACTCTAAAGTTAAATCAGTAGTTTCAGCAATTAGAAGTTTATTTTAGTGTTCATCATATAGAGGAAGGACAAAATATTTCATTTACTTGGTTAAAAATAGATGGCCATGCCTTAACCTGGTGGGAAAGACACATAAAGACCTTGAGATTGGAGGGAGATCCTCCAATGACTAAGTGGGAGGATTTCAAAATACACAAAGTCACAATTTTACCCTATCGGGTATGTAGAGGACTAGTGGATCCAATGGCATTACATCAGGTGGAAGCAGGGGCATAGTGTACAGAAGTACACCATAGAGTTTAAAGAGATGGTCATAATGTTGATTATCTCCTCAAAGAACCCAGATGTACTCAAGTATCTGGGGAGTCTACACAATCATCTACAGAAGCAAGTGATGTTGTTCAAACCTAGATCAATGGACGAGGCTTATGCACAGGCACAATACCTGGAGAACATAGGCCAAAAGAAAGGGAAATCAAGTGATTCGAAGCAAAAGGAGCACCAAGTTGCTTCTAAGGAGGGGAGGAACTAGGAAGGGAGAAAAGATAAAAAAGCGATAGCCTCAATACACTAGTGCAAAGATACCAACTACCACTACAACAACTATAACATTGATACTCATATAGCGGAGAGGTGTTGGAAGTTGCATCCAAAGTTTAACCCAAAGAACAGAAAGAAAGATGCAAAGAAGAAAAACCTCATGGCCACTAAATTGAGCAACCAAGTTGAAAGTAGCTTGGGCATGAAAAGATCATTTGTACATCAGTGCAAAAGGAGGTGAATTTGAGTAGCCTTTAGCAACGAGAAGAGAACGAAAATACCAGACCCTTCCATACAAAGATATAGGTCAAGAAGACAATGATGCTCTATTCAACTTAGGATTGCAGGCGAATCTCATTACAACAAAGCTAGTCAACAAATTGGATTGGAAGTTCGTGATCATTCAAGCCCATATCCATTAGGATGAGTAAATATGGATACAGAAATAAAGGTAACCAAACAGTGCAAAGTTAGATTTACTATCAGTTTTGATTTTATTGATAAAGTAGAATTAAATGTAGTTCCCCTTGATGTATGTGGAGTGGTGTTTGGAAGTCCCTATATGTATATGTGAGATGCAAACTTCATGTGGAGAGCCAACTAGTACTGCCCCGTCAGGATGGAAAATCCTTCACCATCAATGCGCACAAGGGCAAGTCCAGAATTTTGTTAGTGAGTACCAACCAAGCGAAGAAACTAATTAGTTCTACCAAAAAGTATGTTTTATTCTTTTTAAAGAGAATCAATCTATAGAAGAGTCAATGAGAGCAAAGTCATCCCTAGAGGGATGTACTAAGAAACAGATAAAGCAATTGGAAGAGTTGCTACAAGCATACAAAGATGTGTTCCACGAGCCTAAAGGGCTACCGCCTAAGATGGAAGTGGAGCACGAGATCTAATTATTGTCAGACTCCCCATTGCCAAACATTGAGTTGTATAGGCAGTCTGTCATAGAAGCAAGTAAGGTGAAGAAGCAGTTGCAACAGGTACTAGAACAAGGTGAAGAAACAGTTGCAATAGCTATTGAAACATGGTGTCATTCGACCAAGTACCTTGCCATGTGGGTTGCCCATCATCATTGTGCGAAAGAATAATGGTCTTGGCAAATTTGTATTGATTATAGGGCGTTAAACGAAATTATGCCCAAGAACATGTATCCCCTGCCGAAGATAAATGATGTTTAGATCAGTTGCAACAAGCCAAATACTTTACCAAACTGGACTAAAGTTAGGATATCACCAATTTTAGGTCAAAGAAGAAGATACCTAGAAGACTGCCTTCAAAACCAGGCAAGGTTTTTATGAGTGGTTAGTCATGTCATTTGGCCTATGCAATGCATCAACTACATTTACGAGGTTGATAAATGATATACTACGCCCTTTTATAGATTCATTTATTATTTTATATTTGGATGATATACTAGTATACAATGCTACCTGGGAGGAGCACATCTCACATTTGACGCAGGTGCTAAAGACATTAAAGAAGCACCAACGACTGCCAAATCTAAGAAGTGCGAGTTTGCACAACAATTTTTGGTGTATCTGGGGTATGTGATAGGTGGAGGAGAGTTGAAGATAGATCCTGCCAAGATGGGGGCCATCATGAAGTGGTCGGTCCCTACTAATGTTTCTGAGTTCAAGAGTTTCGTTGGGGCAACGCAATACCTGAAGAAATTCATAGCCTCGTTTTCAGTAGTAGCAACACCACTCCATGTCGTAACAACAAGTAGCAAGAGATTTCAGAGGGGAAAGGGTCAACAAGGGGCCTTTGAGGAGTTAAAGAAGAAGTTCAATTAAGTGCTTATTTTGGAATTACCGAAATTGCAGCAGTCTATCAAAGTAGAGACGGATGCCAATGGGTATGCTATGGGAGCGGTCTTGATGCAAGGAGGAAGGCTTGTATGCTACCATTCTAAAGTATTTCATGGGCAGATCTTAACTACCCTACCTACGACAAAGAGATTCATACATTAGTGCAAGCTGTGAAGAAGTGGAAACACTATATGATGGAAAAGGAAACAGTAATCCACATGGATCACCAACCACTACAGTATTTGCAAGCCCTTATATTCTACACTTAAATGTTAAATAACTTAACAAATGTCCTTTTACTTATGTCAAATTAACAAGACATGCATGGTTATAATCTAGCAATGCACAAAGAAATATATAACTAAAAATCAAACATGGAAATTGCACAAGTTTTGGACCATTGGAAACTTCATTAATATGCTCAAAGATGAAGTACATGTATATGACATAGCCTTCTCTCAAGGTTAGTACAAATCCTCCTCACTATCCAAACACTAGTTAGGACAAATCGACAAAACTCCAGTAGCCAAGAAGATGCAATACGCAAGAATCACTCGAAGACAAGGCATTCTCTTCTCTTCTTCTTCATAATTCCACCTAGGGTTTTATCACAAAATCCTTATCTCCAACCTCCAAGGGCTAAACCCTAACCCTAGACCGCCAAAAAGCTTTGAGATACTCCAAGAAGAGAAAGAAACACTAGCAACTAGAAGGAGAGAGAGATCAAGCACATGGGAAAAATATAGAGAGAAGAGACTAGTGTGCACTCTTCTCCAAGTCACATCACATCACAAGAGGGAATACAAGTGAGTGAATGAGGTAAGGGAGGCCAACGATACAATGTGGCCCTAAGCCCTCACATGCAACCTATCATGAGCACATGTAGACCAACACAAGTGAGACACTACACACTCTAAAGTACATGTGTCATGCTTCAAGGTGGTATCATGCACAATAACGACTCCAAGTGATGTAGCTTCGTAAGACAAGTCCAAACCCTCCATCATAAGCCTCCACAAACTCATCGATCCTACTAAGCAATGTATTCTACTAGACCTACTACCCCTGCAAGAATACTATCAAAGCCCCTGGTGTACTTGAGCAATCTCCAATCCTCCTAACATGACTCCAAGCTACTATATGCCAACTAGGACCTGATGCCCTCCTCCATGCTACACAATGCTCCTCATCCCATGTAGGGCACTCTCCACGCATATGGATTCTTCATGAGGTCCCAATGAAGGGCATCCATCAAACTATCAAGAGAACTCCAATGCCTTAAGGGAAGAACACTAAACCAACAACCACTTGTGGTCAAGCATCCATCAAGCAAGCTATATCAATTGTGCAAATCCATCAAAGACTATCTCTCAAGTGCCAATCCATCTTGAACCATTCAAGGGCTGAACATGCATCATGTACCAAAAATCTCATGAAGCACCCCAAGAATGGTGTAAATACTTTTGAAGTAACCCTAAATCCTAACAATGTTAAGGTTCACACTAGTTGGTAACCGAGGAAATGTGCCACTTTATTTTAGCAACAATTTTGCACTTTATGATGGCATGGGACCACCACAAGTATGTCACCCACTTTATGCGTCAATGTCCTTAAAACTTTGATTATCCATTGGGAAATTATAATAGTTGGTGATCTGTATGAATGATTGTTGCATTGTCAACGAGGAAGTGTCACTAGTGTTTGAAAACTTATTACAAAACATGGAATTCTTTATCACATACACCACATTTCAGTTTGGCATTTGATAACTTCTCTAAATGATATCCAACTACGTGCAATTGGGTGGCTTCCCTTGCTTAAGAATAATACCTAGTGCATACCAAGAAGCATCTATATCAAATTCAACAGGCTATTGGAGATCAAGCAATACTAATAATGGTGTCGTACACCTACCAACTTAGAAAGCATCGAATGCACAAACAAGTGTATGTGTAGGTAAAAAATTTACTAGTGCTAGTGAGTTGGTGGAGAGTAGAGAATAATGTAATGAGGAGAAATGTAATATAAGTTTGCAATAGTATTAATGTTTCCCAAAGTATTTTGTAATCATGTAATAGTAAAGGGTGTAAGCCACTCTTTTAATTCTTCTGATCTGTATATGTAAACTTGAAGGTTTATGAGAAAGTTTGCAAGTGAAATGTTTAGTTTTTTTATGCAATTATGTCAATTACATTAACACATAAACATGATTTTAAACTCAGTTTTGCAGAAAATAATGAAGACATTAGTACCATAACAACATACACAAGACAGTAAATGATGGAGTTAACCCCTCCTAGGCTACATCTCTTGGCCCATCTTCCAATGTTGGGCCTCTTTCATTATGCTCAAAAATATGTGTTTACATCAAGTTAAAGTGCTCAGAATGAAAAAACAATGTTTCCAATGGCTCCAGAACAGTAAAAAACCTCTAGTTGGGCTCTTTCTGCACTAAAAAAGGTCTAAAACTGACTGAGTTATGCTCCAGAGAAGTTTTCTTGCTAGCTGTCCTCCAAATCGCACCCACCTGCTATCCATTCTACAAAATCCGCCTTTTTCGGCCACGTGGGGCGACAAATTTGCCCCATGCCGGCGAGATTCGCGTCGGTTCGGGTGCAAATTGTCGAACCATTAATTTGCCCATGAACCTCCATGAATTGATAAAATAGCACCACGTTGTGCACTATGGGTCGTTGGATCTGGGCGGTTCAAATGACCCCGCCAAAGTCTTAACTGCACTGGTATCAGAGATTGTACGTGGGTGAGGTTAAAACCCACCGTGTTGAAGTTTGAATTCTCCGCGCCATTTTACAACTGTGGTTTCTTCGTGTTGACCCGTGGCTTGTGGTATGGTTTGTTTTACCACCAAACAAAATTGTGCCATAACCATAAGTCTGCTTCGAATGGTTGCATGTGACAGGTGTTAAGCATTGACCGTTGGTGGTATGGCTAACCACCGTAACATAAAACTTCACTGTGCCTCCACCATAGCCGTTCACATGCCATGAAATTAATTGCCGGGTGTTAAACCATACCTCCTCCGAAACTTTGGGTAAGTTGATATCATACAGTTCGAGAATATGTATTGATCGTCGGCGATATAACATAAAGTTTGTTGCGTTAATACATGGTTGGCATATGGTGTTGGGGTCGGGGTTAACACCGGGCCCTTGTCTACCTGCCACGTATCGTGGTTGGGTGGACCAAGGGCTAGGGGTTAACCCTAGTCCCAACCCCCCAAACGACATTTAAATAAGGTTTAAATAGAACCTTTACCCCATGACTATTAAGAACTACTTGTGGTGTGGTGGTATGAGCCTGCGTTGTCACCCCAGAGGTCTGTTGTTCGAACCTTGTGTAGGACCGATTCGACCCAAACCCAAAATTTTGCAAGGCCAACAAGAGGCCATGTGGCAACCACCGATTGGCCCACGTTGCTCTCCTTAATTGGGCCACTTCACAAACCCATGAGCCAATAAAAACACACCTTGCACGAACCAATGAAAATGAGACAAGTGTCAACCAACCATAGGCCCACAAAAACACAGTCATAACCAGTTAAATGCCCAGTCAACGTACGGATTTCTGACTAGGTGTACCTGCAATCGAAAACTCAAATTTTTTTGTTGTTTACCAATTTGGTTAGAACACGATATTGGGAGCATACGATATCAGTTTTGAGTGAAACGAGTTGTGTTGGATTCAAGGCGATGAGATCTTTGCTTTGGAGCCGGTTTTGAGTTGTTTCGAGAACTTTGAATTTTGAGCATTATACTGATCCACCGAATCATTCCTCCCTACTGGAAGCTTTTGGACCTCCAAAAGCTCATTCTCAGTTCCCTCACCCTTCCAGTCTCAATCCACTTAACTTTGCTTGGATTTGTTGCTTTGATTTTTTTCATGAAGGTACTTCATTTTCCCTAATTTTGGAGTCCCTCTCTTTCTGTCAAAGACGATATCTTGCTGCAATTTTCCAAGATTTTTAGAACAGAAAACTGTCCTTCAAGGAATTTGAACATTCCTTTCTCGGTCTTCAATCAAAGGAAACTTATTTTGTTTCAAATTCACTTTACCTTGAACATTGTCGCCATAACGATGCTTAGCATGTCTAGACTTGCACTTAGCTCGACTCTTTACCAAATGTGATCGCCATTGCCATTCACCATCCTTCTTCAAGGCCAAAACATTATGAAACCCATAAGATGTTTTGGGACCAATGCCCTCTTTGTCAAATAACTTTTGCATTTGCTTTTTGACCCTTGCATTCTTTAACACTGACATCTTGTTCACACCAATGCTCAACAATGATGCATCCTGCTGCAATTTCACTTCTTGTTGTTTACCTCTTTTAGGAGGCAACAATTTAGACTCCTGAAACATCTTATCACATGACTTAGACACCTCATTGAAATTAGATTTCAAATTTGCTTCATATCCTTGAAAGGCTCTAGATGTCTCAACATCTTTGTGCTTGAACAATAATAATGCAAAATTCTGACTAATATTAATCCTCTTGTCCAACATTCACAAGAGATAAACTCATTGCTATGTGCTCTAACAATGTACTCAATCCCATTCTTGAACAAGTGATATTTATTCTCATGGCGATGAAAAATGGCTGTCCTATCATATAGATATGGGCTTCCCAAAACAATACCACATATATCAAGCGAAACTACAAGAAAGTTTGCAGTGATGGCAAATCTAAGTATGCATTTCCTTGTCGCTTACAATTTTGCATTCTCACATACCCAACCTAAAGGATAAGGTTTAGGATGAGGAATGGTTTCTAAGTTCAACTTTTTGACAATGTCTTTTGAGATAAGGTTTGCTTGTGAACCACTATCAAACAGTGTATCTATCTTGGTATGTTTTGAAATAACTCTAATGTGGAAAATCTCAATTCTTGCTTTTTCATATTGAGTTTCATTGAAACAATTTGAAGAACTAGTACTTGCAATGTTCTTACATTTCAATCCCATGTTTGTGATCTTTGTTTCATCTCCGGAATCTTATCCTAAATCATGTTGTATTGTTGCAGCAGCCTTTTCTTTCTCCTTGTTTTTGAACTTTTTGGGTCTCATCTCAAGATGAAGTTTCCAGCAATGATCTTCATCATGGCCCTCTTTGGAACAATGTTTGCATGTGAGTTTTTCTTTCTCCATCTTGATGGCAACATTCTTCTTCCCTTTTCCTTTAAACTTCCCCTTTCCTCTTTCTCCAGACTCAAATGTGTTCTCACTTGTTTCATCAGAAACATTTTTCCCTATTGTTTCTAGATATGTGGCTTGTACACAAACTTCATCTAAATTTGTAGGGTTAAACATGAGAATAGTGCGTCTCAAGTAGCTATGTAAACTTCCAATGTATTTGAGTAAAGTGTCATGAGATGATAAATCTACACCAAAAATCAATGCTCTCCTTCTAAACTCTTGGGTATAACTTTGCACTCTTTGACCTTTTAATTGGCTAAAGTTTTACCAATCCATGATAGCTTTTTGCGTGTATGCTAAAGGATAAAATTGTCTTCTTAATGCAGCAACAAAATCATTCCAAGAAGATAAATCCTTACCATGTTTTTTCATGTCCTCTTGAATTTTGGCTTCCCACCAAATAAGTGCTGCACTTCCCAACCTTAATGAAGCAAGCTGAATCTGGGTCTCATAATCCTTGATCCTTTGTATCCTGCAATACACTTCAAGCTAACGAACCCAATTATCTAATTTCTCAGCATTTACCTCTCCATTATACATAGGCAATTCAAACTGTATCTCAAGTTTCAAAAGTGGAGTTTTGCCATGTTCCTTTGGAGAATGTGGAGGTGTTTTTGAAGGGGTTGATGTAGAAGATGATGATGGTGAAGATGGTGGTGAGGATGGAGGTGAAGAGAAATGTGGAGTAAGAGGCAGTTTATCACCATTACCTCCATTCCCTTTTGGAGGCTTGTCCCCATCTCCTTCATCTCCTTTTGGAGATTTATCTCCATCTCCCTTTGGAGGATTGGAGCTCTCCCCTTGCAACCTTGTATTCCTTTCTTCATAGAGAACTTTCACCATTTGTGTCATGTCAAAGAATGCCTTTCTGAAAGCCTTCCTCATTCTCTAACATATTGTCAGGCTCTCCTTCATGTGCCATGACTGGTGAGTCTTTTGGTGAAACTTGAGGTGGAACTTGTGGTGGAGATTGTGGCAAATGTGCTCTCCTTGACCTAGCTTGAGGACTTGCTATCACAACTTTTCCTTCTCCTCTTTTGAGCTTCAACCTTGTAAGCATCAGAGGCACTTGCAACAAAATTAAACCCTTAAAACAACCAAATAACCAAAGAACCTAAGCTTTGATACCAAATTGATTTGTATATGTTTATGAGAAAGTTTGCAAGTGAAATGTTTAGGTTTTTTATGCAATTATGTCAATTACATTAACACATAAACATGATTTTAAACTCAGTTTTGCAGAAAATAATGAAGACATCAGTACCATAACAGCATACACAAGACAACAAATAATGAAGGAGTTCACCCCTCTTGGGCTACATCTCCTGGTCCAGCTTCCAATGTTGGGTCTCTTTCATTATCCTCAAAAATATGTGTTTACATCAAGTTACAGTGCTCAGAATGCAAAAACAATGTCTCCAATGGCTCCAGAAGAGTCAAAAATCCCTAGTTGGGCTCTTTCTGCACTCAAAAAGGGCGAAAATTGACTAAGTTATGCTCCAGAGAAGTTTTCCTGCTAACTGTCCTCCAAATTGCACCCACCTGCTATCCATCCTACAAAATCCGCCTTTTTCTGCTATCTGGGGCGACAAATTTGCCCCGTGCCGGTGAGATTCACGCCGGTTCAGGTGAAAATTGTCAAGCCATTAATTTGCCCATGAACCCCCATGAACCGATAAAATCGCGCCACATTGCGCACTATCGGTCGTTGGATTTGAGCGGTTCAAACAACCTTGCCAAAGTCTTAACTGCACTAGAACCGGAGTTTGTACATGAGTTAGGTTAAAACCCACTGTGGTGAAGTTTGAAATTTGAATTCTCTGCGCCATTTTACAACTGTGGTTGCTCTATGTTGACCTATGGCTTGTGGTATGATTTGTTTTACTGCCAAACAAAATTGTGCCATAACCATAATAACTCCGCTCTGAACGGTTGCATGTGACAAGTGTTAAGCATTAACCGTCAGTGGTATGGCTAACTGCCATAACATAAAACTTCACCGCGCCTCCACTGTAGTCGTTCACATGCCATGACATTAACCATTGGATGTTAAACCATACCTCCTCTGAAACTTTGGGTAAGTTGATATCATATGGTTCGAGAATATGTATTGAACACTGACGATATAACATAAAGTTTGTTGCGTTAATATATGGTTGGAAAAGGGTGTTGGGGCCGAGATTAACCCCGAGGCCCTGTCTGCCTGCCATGTATCGTGGTTGGGTGGACCGGGGGCAAGGGGTTAACCCCGGTTCCGACCACAAACGACATTTCAATAAGGTTTAAATAGAACCTTTACACCATGACTATTAAGAACTACTTGTGGCACGGTGGTATGAGCTCGCATTGCCACCTCGAAGGTCTGCTGTTCGAACCCTATGGAGGCTCGATTCAGCCCAAACCCGAAATTTTGCAAGGCCAACAAGAGGCCACTTGGCAGTCACTGATTGGCCCACGTGCCTCTTTCTAATTGAGCCACTTCACAAACCCACGAGCCAATAAAACACACCTTTCACGGACCAAGGAAAATGAGACAAGTGTCAACTAACCATAGGCCCACAAAAACACAGTCATGCCCAATCAAATGCCTAGTCAACGTACAGACTGCTGACTGGGTGTACCTGCAACCCAAAACCCAAATTTTTTTGTTGTTTTCCAATTCGGTCAGAATGCGATATCGGGAGCATACGATATCAGTTTTGAGTGAAACGAGTTGCATTGGATCCAAGGTGACGAGATCTTCGCTTTGGCACCGGGTTCGAGCCGTTTCGAGCTCGTTGAATTTTGAGCATTATACTGATCCACCAGATCATCTCCAAACTTCTCAGGGTCCATGTGGATCCATGGATAGTCAATCACACAACACATATAAGAAATGTAGGTTTAACCAAATAAACATTTTTTGTATTTGGCCCTTTGTTAGTTCCATCATAGGAGATCAAGAATAATTTGGACATGTTAGAGTAGGAAATCAAGAATAATCTAAAGTTTAAACATCTTGGAGATGCTCATTCCACATTTATTTGTAAATGAGAATGTCAACTAAATAAGAAATGACAAATTCACCAACACATAGGCACAATATATCATTGATGAGGTGCACAAATATATATGGGGCACCTGAGATCCCTATTACAACTCAAACTAGCAAGGGTCCTAAGAGGGGTTCCTATAGAGCAATTACTAAGTCAAAGGGCAACAATGGAGCAATAGCCCACTATCACCTCAGCTAAAGATCCCTGTAGAAAATCCACATAGATTCAAGTGATCTTGTAATATGCTAAAACAAAATACTTGAATCTACTCTACAAATTGAGAAAACCAATTACAATCGCATAATCACATGAATAAGAAAGAGAGAACTTCAATCGCACAACAAAAAGATTTATCTGGGGAAAGCTTCAGCTAGAAACCCCGCTATCTGTATATTTCATAAGCCAGAGAATATGAGAAGATTACAATGATTTTCTCCAAGCTGAGAAACCTCTGCACTATCTTTATCTGTTTCAATTATTCCTAGACAAGCCTGGTTCAATACTTAACAAATTTTTGCCTTGCCCAAGTCCCTATTTCCTAGCGCAGTTTTCTTGGGTAATTAGGCCCTATTAATTAGGGAAATTCCCAATCCATACTGTGCAATCCATTATGGGCCTTCCTTTGATTGCATCCACCACTTATACTATTCAGATACTTATACAACTGATAGTACACTTCCCTTGAACTCCAATCTCAACTGAGTCTTTCTCAGAACTAACATGCATGAGCTATTTATGAGTGAATTATTAGTTATCTGATTGATCACTACATGTGAATTGAATCTAATTTTCACACTTTGACCTCTCTCCAATTCCTCCATCAGTTAGAACTAGGTAAACTGACTTTAACTCAGATAAACTGACTTTAACTCAGATAAACTGAATTAATTAATTACAACTCAAAATAAACTCAACTAGTGCTCCTATAATGTAGGGGATAGTCTACATGCCTCTAGTTTGACCCTCAACTCGAAAATTGAACCAAGTCATCCTAACTTAGTTAACTCGGATAAGTTGTCATGTGATGTGGAATTACAATTTTATTCTAATTTTATTAACGAAAAATTAAATTAAAATCCTTCTTGATGCCATTTTCAAGATTTCTTGTTGCCATTTTTAACACTCCCTCTCAACAAGAAATGAATTCAACTCTATCCCAATCTGGTACCTTTTGAATGTTCTGCATGCATCACTTCTCTCTGTTATTGTTGCAACTGCAACATCTGCAACTGAAAAGCATCCAAAAAAATAATTGAAGTAAATTGAATCAACTGTGATCAATATGATGCATCTGTTACCTGAGTCTCTGACTGTTACTAGCTACTACATTTTCTACTGGAAAATCTGCGTTGTTGCTAACTCTGGACTATGCCATATGCACTGCTGCCAACTCTGCACTGTTCTCCCCAATATCTGATTGCTACTGGTCTCTGCATCTGTCACTCTAGCATCTGACTACATCAACCACCATTGATCCATCCTGCCACTGTATACCATGGGCCCTCGTAGCAATGTAATGATCCATGAGAAAAGAGATCTCATTGGATCCTGCCCAAATTTCTGCACCCTTGGGACTTTTGCTTCACATCGCCCCACCTCTCACCTGGAGGTATGGTTGCATGTGCTCCCTTTGCCCACTTGGCTTGAAATTTCCCCCTACTCGAGGTCTCTGCTTCAGTGGATGTCTCCACCCGGCCTCCTCTTTGCTTCTCCAATTGTAGTTGCTCCACAACTTGCTGAGACTACTTCTGAGGTTGCATGTTGAAAGGTAATTCATGCTCCCTCTCAACCACCAAGTCTCTGCCCTTTGCTTTGCTCTTCAAAGCTTTGCATGCATCTTCGACCTCAAGTGCTTACAGGTTCTTGACTCACACACAGATCTACTTTACTCGTCCTGTGGCGATGTGTCTAAGGAAAACCTTTCCTTTGTTAAATATGACATTGTAGCCACGGTCTTTCAATACTGCTACGAAAACAAGATTCTTCTTTAGTCCTAGAACAAACAACACATCCGTGAGTCTGAAAGGGGAGCCAAACTCCCTCTAAAAGGTAATAGTACCAATGTCGGTCGCGCTATACCTCCCATCATCTCCAAACTCTATGTTTTGCTTGAGGTCTTTCCCCTCCAAGTCACTGAAGAGATCTCTATTCCCTGTCATATGGAACGAGGCACCGTTGTCGAGATACCACATGCATCCCATTACAGTGCTTGTCATGCATGCAATGAGAGTGAAATCAAGTTCGAATTGTGAAGCTCAAGCTTCACTTGTTGCTGTTACTGCAGGGTCCTTCTTGCTTGCCTTCTTCTGTGGACATTTAGTGGCATAGTGCTCGAACTCATGACAGTGAAAACACTTGATGTTGGACAAGTCTTTCTTCTTGCCCTCTTCGCCTTGAGACTTCTTTTTCTTGGCTTTCTTTCCTTTACTGACTAATGCAAAGTCCTCTTCTTTGGAAAAGGTCTTGTCGCTGGTGTTTCTCCTAATCTCTTCCTGCATCAAGTCAGACCATAGTCGCTCCCACTATGGTAGCTTCTCCCTCCCATTTGTCGAATCCTAGTAGTTGTGCCAGCTCTTGGGAAGGCTTAGAAGTGTTAGGCTCACCCGATCATCCTCGACAACTGTAACACCAACACTTCCAAGCTCATCCCGACATTGAATGAACTTGGTCAAGCACTTTGGTATTGTGTCACCCTCCTCCATCTTGATTTTAAAGAGCTTGTCCTTCAACGCCAACTTCCTATGGTCATTGTTGTTCTGAAACAAATATGTTAAGGCCTTCGACATAGCATATGGAGTTGGCTTTCCATGGAGGTTCAAGACAATATGATCTCGAACACCTTCCAACAAAATCCTTCTTGCCTTTGCTACGCTCTTCTTCCATGTCGCCAAATCTTGAGCATATGTTGCTGCAGGCTTAGGAATATCACTATCTATGAATTTCTTCAGCCTGTTGACTTTCAACACTGCTTCCATCCTATCTCTCCAAGCTATGTAATTCGAACTACCCTCAAGGGCATATTCGAGTCTCAATTCAGAGAAAGACATCCTGATCTTGCTACTGGTCCTGAAGAGTAGATTTGCAAATTCGATTCACCGGCACAGAACAAACTCGTATTCTTCTCTTTTAGAGTGATTCCTGCTTTGATACTGTTGACCACTCTTTCTCAATGACCCCATAGCAGTACACCCTCCATTTTTTTAAAAAGGGATTTATTATGTTCGAGGTGTTCATGCCATTCAGATTTTATTGTTAGTCGACAGTTTTATAAACGATGTAAACCCATTCTGCATGTTTATGATGTAAATGATCTAAGTAAGACCATCATTTATGTAACAACCTAGGTAAGCCTAGTATCTTGGTGACGATTTCTATCCTGGGAGGTTTTTCGTCTCATTGATTCATTTGTGTTTCTCGACGCAAATGATCGGCAGAGTTTTTCTCCTTCAGCCTCACCCCAAAGCTAGGGTGGATTTTGTCGTCAAGATACTAAGTGAGTCCTAGTGTTTTCTATCGAGTCTTTGTAAAAGTAGTTTGGGAATAATCCTAGCTAATTGGCTAGATTATTTTATTACAAGCTACTTGGTGTACTAGATCATGTTTTGAGTCGCATAATTGGGTAACTATTTGAGGGTCTATTACGAATGGGTTTTCCCCCTTCATGTGTCAACATGTATTTATCTTATGTAAAGAGGGTTGGAAAAATAATTATTCCCCTCATGAGTTGATTAATTAAATTTTCTGGCCAAATTAAATTAAAAATTCTAAGCCAGAAATTTAATTAGTTTTAGGTCTTAGGTAAATTAAATTCTTCGAAGACAAAATTCGTGGGTCTCTAAAAAATAAATTTTTAAAGGTCTCAGGCCAAGGGAATATTGAGAATTTTGAGAAATTTTGGACCTTTGGGCTTTAGTGGTTAAGTCAAAGTCAAATTTTTGAGGTAATTAACTCAAAAATATTATTTTTGAGTTAATTAAAAGGGAATTAAATGATAAATTCAAATTTTCTCAAAAATTTATAATTTCGACGGACGAGATTAAAAGATGATCAAATCCTTTCCAACGGTCGAGATTACTTTGACGTGGATCAAGTGAACTAGCTGCTGGAGATTTTACCTATAAATTACAGGTCAGTGTTAGTCTGATTTTTCATCTAATCTCTTGATTGTGTACTTTATCTTGAAGCTATCCTATAATATTTTTTGAATAATACAAACGAAGTCTTTGGGGTTTTGTTTTGATGGTGGTGTTCCTCTTTAACATTTTATGGTAAACTTGTTCTTTATATTCTGCTGGTGATTATTTTAACGAATTGTTGATTAATGGCTCTTGTAGAGTAATTTATTGCACATGTATCTTGCTTAGGTTACTGGATTTAGGGTAAGAATATTAATTGGATTGAGTTTGTAGCTATCTCGAACTCTTGAAAATTTTATCTTTTATCTTATTTCTCTATTAATTTGATAGTTTAACTTTAAGTGTGCAGAAATCTATCGGATTTAGAATTGGGTGTTTGGAGAAGTCCTCGGTTGGACCAGTTGACTTCCAAGGAAATAAGATCTGAAGGGCCCTCCAGATCTAATTCTCCAAGCTTATCTTAAGTTATCTTCTTGCAGGTTTTCTTTTAGAGCTTGTGCTTAAATAAAAAAATTATCTTAACTTTTATTGAAATTTAAAGTTAGATCTGGCTAGTAAGAGCCTTAGATCTTTAGATTTGGGAGCGAAGTCAGACTTATGCTCCTCAGATCTGACAGATCTGCAACTCTTGTGCATAGATCTGTAAATATATTGTATAGATCTATAATTTACATGTGTAGATCTGAAGTTTTGTAACATAATTTTGAATTCTAAGATTTTGGTTTTTAGGATTTTCTTTATTATTGTACATATTGGGTATTGGATTTTTCTCTTTTCACTTGTGTAAGAATAGATCTGAAAATCAGCCAAGGAAATCTTCAGATCTAGACCTTAGAGGGCAAGCTTTGGGCTCAATATTTGTTTACAGTTAAGTTGCACGAAACGGGGAAACGGAAACGAGTTTCCGAAACGGGAAGCGATACGAAATGCGACCTCCCCAAATTTTGGAAACGGGAAAACATGATATATATATTATAATTTAGGACATTTAAGAAATGTCGTGTGAAATCATAAAACATACATGATAAATTCAAAGCATAAACTATTACAAGTTACAAGACATTTACTCATGAATGATAACGGACACATAATAAAAATAACAATATCTGAATATCCAAAACCAACCTTTATTATATATGAAAATCTCAAAATCAACGTTTATTATATATATGAGGCTGCAAGTACAATAAAGACTATGAGGTTGCAAGTACAATAAAGACTATGAGCATGTCAAGTCAAGTTTTTGTTTGAGTGATGGGTACATTTTTATTAGGGTCATGACCTTGGAGTTTGACAACAAATGTCATTAACATGAAGGTACATAGGTCTGTGAAGCAGAGGTCAAATGGCGAAAGGCACTAGACTTTCACCGGATCCGCCCAGGATCAAACCTCCGTGGAGACATACGCCTGTTGTGTCTTGGCTAGAAGAGTAGGTGACCCCATAGCGGACGTCTCGGCTCTTGTTGAGGCATAAGTTAATTTCTATTGTGTGCGGCTTGCAGGCTGTTGCACCTAGCCTAGGTTTATAGTGGCAGCCAATTGGATTTGATCCTGGGCCTTGCTCAGGAAACTCTCACCAATTACCGATTACCCTAGATTCAAAAAAAAAAAAACATCAAGGTACATAGAGGGATTGGTGCTCTTGATTAAATATAGGTTCCATACCCTAATACATGACAAAATCCGATGGAAACATTGCAATCACCCAATCTTGAAATCCTGAAAAACTGATAAGTCTGCTGGATTTTGAATGAGATCTAAAATTCTACTTTCTCCATATGAAATCCAATGAGGTCGAAACCACTCTCAAACATTTTGAGTCATTTCATGGTAATGTTAAAAATTTAGGTAAGAATCTTCATTTTCATCCTTTTACTTTAAGAATTAACATTACCATGAATCACATATAAATACTAGGGCCATAGGCTTGATCATTAGAAGCGAGAGTCTTTTTATAAGTTGAGAGAGCCATCTAGAAGCATCCAAAAGACACTTTCCACAATTAAAAAAATAATATAACACATGAACTCCCCAAAAAAACAAAAAAATCGAAGTCAAAACGACGAAAACACACCCATACATCTTGGAAATGCGTTTCCGTCCATATTGGGCACGTTTCCCCCACATGAAACAACCTGCAAACGCGTTTCCGTCCGTATTGGGCACGTTTCCCCCACATGAAACGACCTAGTATGGACGGAAACTTGTTTCGTGGCCGTACGGTACGGGAAAACGCGTTTCCATTTCGTTTCAGGGCGGAAACGGACCCCTGCCCCACGTTTCTTGCAACTTAGGATTGCAGGAATCGATTTGAAAAATTAGCTAAGGAAATCTTCAGATCTGAGCCAGATCTAGACCCTAGAGGGCAAGATCTAGGCTCAATATTTGTTTGCAGGAATAGAGCTGAAAAATCAACAAAGGAAATCTTCAAATCTGAGCCAGATCTAGACCCTTGAGAATGTATAGGCTTTTGAAACTATTTTTGCTAGATTTTGATCTCCAAAATTCTAATTTCAAGCATCACATTATCCCAAAATTTCAACGATTTTCAACGGTGGGATCTTCAAAGCCTTGGGCTAAGGGTTTGATCTCTAAACCCTTATTTTCTACAAAATTTTATTACAACAAACAAATCACAAATAATTAGGCCCTAAAAACACATTTTATATCGTCAAAGTTGTTTAGAATTGCAAAATCTTCATTTTTAGAGTTTTTGGCCACTTGGGCATCTTTAATTTCTGTTAGATCTGACTTTGAAGCTTGCTGGAAATTACTGCATAACTGTGAAAAATCAGCTCTGAATATTTCTGATGCATATCCTTAATAAGGTCCAAAAAATTTGAATTTTTATTTTTTCGGCAAAACTTACTATTTTTAGACATAGTGAGAATCATTTTTAGTATTTTGAGTTTGCTGATCTGTTATCAATTTACTACTGTTATAAATTTATCAGTTCTTAAAATTACTGAATCAAACTCTCTTAAAGCCTTAAAATTGATTTTTTCAGGTTTTAATATATTTTTGCTATTTCTGGAAGTATTTGGCAGTTTTATCTTACTGATTTGTCACTGTTTCACTGCTGAAATAAAAAATATCAAATCTGAAGTTTTTTTTAATCAAGCCCTAAAAATTGATTTTTTTTTTCAAGTTCAATAATTTTTACTATTTTTAGTCATTTTGGGCATTGGTGCCGGTATCGTTTGTTTGTTGATCGATGGTTTAAATTACTGCTGCAATTAATATTTCAGATCTGAAATCTTGTTGAAGAAAATATCCTAAGTTTAACTATAGGAGAAAAACAAAATTTTATTGGATTTGCATTATTTTAGAATATCGTTCAATCCATAAATTACTTGATGAAATGTTTATTTAGCATCTAAATTTCATGGTATTTCTTGATGATTAATTTTTGAGATTTAAGCGCTAATTACTTTCATATGCTTCAGTTGCGTTTGATGGGATTTTAAATGTTTGCTATCGATTAAAATCACTTATTGTTTTATTTACTTGAATTATTGGATGTTTATTGAATATTAATGTTTGGGAAATCTTTTCAAGTAATTGTGATCGATATTTTTCAGAGCTTTATTGTGGATCTTTTAATTGAGTAAATTTTGACATCTTCATAATTGACACTCTCCCTTAAGTACTTAGTGGTTAGATCAGAGTATTTATAATCTAAATGCGTTAGGCTTTTAACACCACCTTTCATCTTCAAAGCTTGCTTCATCTCGCCCCTTCAAATCATTTTCCTTGCATTAGCATTGCATAGCAGCAGTTTCTCATTAAGTACTTGGTTGTAATTTCCTTAGCAAGATAGTTGACTCCATAAGGCACTGGTATCAGTTTTTTCAAATTCAATCGAATCCTTTAATCTTGTTAGATCTTTTGCAAGTATTTTGTCATTTCACTGTGTTTTCCGAACTGGTTGGTTCCCAACTAGTTCTCCTTCATTTCATTTCCATAGGGTCTACCCCCCTTAGTCTGCTATAAGGAGACAACTTAAATAGAGAGATTGGGGATCAGGGTGACAACCCCCGATCTGAGCCGTTGTCGCGGTGCCTAGACATTCGGTGCGACAACAAATACCATGTAGAAAATCCATGTAGATTCAACTGATTTTGTAATATGTTAAAACAAAATAATTGAATCTACTCTACAAATTGCGAAAACCAATTACAATCGCATAATCACATGAACAAGAAAGAGAAAGAATTTCAATCGCACAACACAGGTTTATCTGGGGAAAGCTTCAGCTAGAAACCCCGTTATCTGTATATTGCATAAGCCAAAGAATATGAGAAGATTACAATGATTTTCTCCACGCTGAGAAACCTCTGCACTATCTCTATCTGTCTCAGTTATTCCTAGACAGGCCTGGTTCAATACTTCACCAATTTTTGGCTTGCCCAAGTCACTATTTCCTAGTGCAGTTTCCTTGTGTAATTAGGCCCTATTAATTAGGGAAATGATGTATATAGCAAAAGCGTAGAGGGAGTGATGTATATAGTGACGAGGAGCAGGACCACGCAACCAAAATCGGGGTTTCCCATATTGTGCCACCCTTAAAGTTGGTAGCCAATAAAAGAGATCTCACGAGACTATGATACAAGGCTAACCATCAAATTGGCCATGTTGCCGCTCAAACTAGCAGGGATCCTAGGAGGGGATCCTATAAAGCAACTACTAGGTCAAGGGGCAGCGATGGAGCGATAATCCGATGCCACCTCAACTAAGGCTCTCTGCTCTTTGCGGAATTTCACCGATGGGAGGAGACCCGACATAAGAGGAAACACAATGATGAATAGATCAATGATCGGATAAGGAGTGATTCCTAAAGCCTATTCACAAGAGAGGCTCAAATAAATGGTTTACTTGCTTGAGAAGCAAGGTGATGGGCTCTCAAGGAAGGGCTAAGGGGATTCTTGAGTTTAGGTTTAAGGAATATGCTTTGAAAAGAAGGTTCCTAGACTCAAGGATCCCAATGAAGGAATGGTTTCCAAGTAATGCTTGTGGAATTTGAGTTGTAGATTTGTGGGACCACAAAGAAGCCAAGTGGACCCAAACTAGGTCAAGAGTGTGGAGTTGATCACTCAGGGAGGGGCTTGACCTAATTAGGGGAGAAAATAGGAACAAAGGACTAATTTTCTTTTGAAATTTGATTGCAATGATTCAAATGAGGACACTAACCCAAATCAGCCTAGGGAGAGAAATGATCCTCGAGCTAGGGCTTGCAATATCTTGGGATTCAACCATCGGATTGTGCTCAAATTTGGAGGACCCCGGCGCAATTGTGGACCAATTTTCAAGTTGTTTGGATGGCTATAAAAGATTTTTCTTGATGCCCTAGGTGACCCTCTAGGATTAGGCCTAGAATTTGGAAAAGTGAAGAAAAGAGTGGTAAATTTGACCACCAAAGGGATACGAGGATCAGTGCCTTATTGCTTGGGCTTAATGGAGTTAAGATACATATATATCGAGGATTTTCATGAGCTAAGGAGCCCTAATTGATCTTTGCTAACCTCTCCAAGTGCAGCAACTAGGTCAAAAGGGATTTATACTTTAAATTTGCCAAAGAGATGAAGTTTCGAGGTCTTTCAACCTAAGAGGTGCCTCTAGGAACATTCACCCAATCCCTTAATGCATGCATTAAATTGCTTATTCAAGGTCCCGAAAGAATTTCACATTACATTAACCCATACGAGAACAATGAGAACAATATATATGCATTTGACAAGATAACAAGAATAGCTTAAAAATTTTGACTTACATGAGAGAGAGAGTATATCCATTCATCCACTTTGCATTAGAAAGAAGCTTCAAAGAAAATAGAAAAAAATCCAAACATCATAGTGCATCAAGAAATCTCCAAAATTTATCCCAGCAAAAAGTGCGAAAATCTCTCAAGAGATACTAATCCAATCCAAGTGACGATGAGAGAAATGAATCACCTCTCATTTATTTATACAACTCAAAAGGGGATTCGATTTTCCTAATTAGCCTAATTTAGCCCCAAATAATAAAATAATACATAATAATAACATAACTTGGTGACAATCCCACCAAGATAGCTTAATGAATGCTGATCGCTTCCATCTTTTCCTTGAGTAGATTCACAAGCAGCTTCCTAAGCCATATGGCTTCACATGAAGCAATGCTTGCTGCCATATCTTCCGCCTCAGTTGAGCTCAGAGCTACATATTTCTATTTCCTGCTGCACTAGGAATTCATTCCTGATCCAACGTTGAAACAATACCCAATGGTACTTTTCCGATCTACTGAACTTCTAACCCAATCTGCGTCAGTGAACCCACTTAGTCTGATGTCATTGCCTCGGGTGTATCTCAATCCATGTTGGACTGTTCGTCGCAGGTATCTGAGAACATGCTTGGCTGCTGCCCAATCTGCCCTCCTTTGTTCCACCATGAATTGACTGAGGGTGTTGACAACGTAACAGATGTCTGGCCTAGTGTTGACTAGATACATCAGAGACCCAATGAGCTTTCTATACAAGGTAGGATCAACCTCATCATCTTCGGATGTATCAATCTTCTTCCAATTGGTGATCATTGGAGTAGCCATGGGTCTACAGTCCTGCATCTTGAATCTTTTCAAGATTTCTGTAGCATATCTCCCTTTACCAAGGAAGATTTTGCCCTTCTGCTGCCAAACTTCCAACCCCAAAAAATAATGCATTAGCCTCAAATCCTTCATGTCGAATTCTACAGCAAGGTTCTCTTTGCAATCCGTGATGAGCCTAGATGAACCTGTCAGGAATAGGTCATCTACGTACAACGCCAGTATCAAAGGCTCATTCCCTACTTTTAGATAGTAGAGATTGGGATCTGCATCGCTCTTGACGAATCCCATCTTCTGCAAGTAACCATCAATTTGACCATACCAAGCTCTAGGGGCTTGCTTAAGTCCATACAAGGCTTTCTTAAGCCTACACACATGAGTCTTCTGCTCATACGTCTCAAATCCCTCTGGTTGTTCGATATATACTTCTTCTTCTATCACCCCATTCAAGAACGCAGTCTTGAAATCCATCTGGTGAATCTCCCACCCCGTCTGCGCAATAAGGGATATCACAAATCTAATAGAAGTATATCTGGCTACTAGGGTGAAGGTTTCTTCATAGTCTATCCCCTCCTTCTGGGCATACCCCTTAGCCACGAACCTGGCTTTATATTTTTTCACGCTGCCATCTGCAGCATATTTGATCTTGTAGATCCATCTCGAACCCACACCAGATTTGTCCCAAGGCCTAAGAACCACTTCCCAGACATCATTCGTCATGATGGAACAATACTCTTCCACCATTGCATCTACCCATACCTGATGCTGAGCTGCCTCCTGAAAACTAGAGGGTTCCCCAACCTGAGGTACCAAGGCTTGTTATCTATCCGGTTGCCTGTGCTGCCTCTTCTCATTTCTAGGAGCTCTGACAAACTCCTCTGCGTTCCTCATAATCTATCGTAATTCCCTGCTTGTCCTACCACTGGTAGTGGGTGGATCTTCTTGTTGCTCCTCCTGCAAATCCTCTTGAGATGAACCTCCTGGATCCTTGTGCTCTGGAGAAGCACTCGTGTTAGTTTCTGCTGGTCGTAGTGGCTGGAACAGTGGATCATCTTCAGACTGCATTTCAGAAAGCATCTCCTAGGATTTTCTAAAAGCTCTTTCCTCCATGACTTTACATCTCGCCGCATTACAATTTTCCTGCTGTCAGGAATGTAGATTCTGTAAGCCTTAGCATTCTCGCTATATCCCACCAGATATCCCTTTTCCGCAGTCCTATCCAATTTCTTCCTCTTTTCTTTGGGTACATCGCAGTATGCCACACTACCAAAGATCCTGAAGTGGCTTACTTCTAGCTTCCTGCCAGTGAAGACACTTTCTGGAGTGATCTTACCCAATGCACTGTGAGGAATCCTGTTCTGAACATACACAACTCTATTAGAAGCTTCTACCCATAGAAATTTGGGCATGTCTTGATCATACAACATTGCCCTTGCAGCCTCCACAATAGTTCTATTCTTCCTTTCTGCAATTCCATTTTGCTCCAGATTATATGGAGCAGTCCACTCTCTCTGATGCCTTCTCTTGCGCAAAATTTTGTGAAGTTTTTATCATTGTATTCTCCACCATTATCTAGTCGCAGTATCTTTATCCGCTTTCTTGTCAGATTCTCAACCAGAGATTTAAACTCCTTGAATTGATTAAAGACTTCATCTGTGTTTTTTAGAAAGTAGATCCAAGTTTTCTTGGAATGGTCATCAATGAAGGTGACGAAATATTCGGCACCGCTGAGAGCTCTAATGGACATTGGTCCGCAGATGTGTGTGTATTAATCCCAACACACTCTTAGCCCTATTGCTGCTCTTGGGGTAGGCTGCCTTGGCGTACTTTCCTAGTACGCACCCTCTGCAAATGTCATCTCGCTTGGTGCTCAAATCTGGAACTCCTGTGACGGTCTTCTTGAGAATTCTCAAAGCCCCATGGTGTAAGTGCCCCATTCTCCTGTGCCATAGTTCATTCAAATCCTTCTCACCACTGCTACCTATTAGTGCCATTGGAGATTCGAGCTGCAACTTATACAGTTTGTTGCTCTTGACTCCGATTTGTGCCTTCTTCTTCCAACTCAGGTGTTTGACATATATTCTTTTGCCAATGAAGTAAACATCATAGCCCTTGTTTTGCAGCTGTGACACTGAGAGTAAGTACATCCCCAAACCAGGCACATGCAACACATTGGTGGCTCGAAGCTTATTGCCATCTCCAGTTTGAAACATTATGGTACCTCTTCCAACACAGGTGCACTTCGCCTTATTGCCCTTGGTGATCTGGAAGTTCATCTGCTCTTCTTGGTAGCTTGAGAAACATTCTCGTACTTTCGCCATATGTGCAAAAGATCCACTATCGATATACCAGACCTCTGGAGATGCAGAGCTTGATACACAAGCGAAATCTTCTTCCAGTCTGGAAGCCAATACAGAGATGTCATGATCCATCTTTTCTTCCACGCTTTCCCTTTTCTCCAGAGAGATGTTTGAACCCTTACGAGTTGTTGCTGCAACAACGTCTAGACTTCGTTCCATCGTAGAGTCTCCAATCCTGTTACTTGATCTCAACTTTGATACCATGAGAAAATTTCAAATATGAAATTCTACTGTAGTTATTGATTTGTTTCTCCTACTTATTTCACAATAAGTTATTTACAAAACCCTTCCAGTAAATTACGAAATAAACACTACTACAGTTATCATTCAAATAGATATAGAGAAAGTATAGTAAAACGCAAGCGCAAGAATCAATGACAATGACATAGTTATTTTTGGACAATCGTCCCCGGAAAAACCCAATGTGGGAAAACCGGTGCAACAGATGAGGGTTTATATATTAATCTTCAGCAGCAAATTCTTTACAAGGAAAGACTGGAAGAATAACTGAGAAACTTCTTAAAAAAACTCCTGGGATAAATTCTCTCCAAGCCTTGGGCAAATTTTTGACACTTGAGGGACCCACTAACCCTCTTTGTGTCACCCCTGTGTGATTCCCTGCGCAAAGCTTGCATGAGACTATGTCACAACTGTGTGAGTCCTCCGTGTTGCTCCTCTGCCCTTCTGCTTCCTTCTTCCCTTGAGCCTTGACATTGCTGATGCTCTTTGCTTCCTCCGCCCTGCATCTCTCACTCTGAAATCAAATTTTATTTCTTGCATAATTGACTTCCCTCGGGTCATTGAGTGTGTGCCTGACTTACTTTCCAAATGGTCCTCAAGTCTTCTTTTATAACCTTTTCATTGACAAATCAACGACCCAGATTAGAAGTGCAATCAATGGCTAAGATTAAATCTTGAATTGATCTTCGTTCTCTAGAAGATTCACACTTTGTTTAGACTTAATTATTTAATTTCCCTAAGTTTAGACTTAGGGTCCCCATTAAAATAATTAATTATTATAATAAAACATAAACTGAGTGAAATTTCCACAGACGATTTCCGAGTTCTTTAGAACGCTGGTGTCCAAGCCTCTTCACAAATTTTGAAACCTAGATCACTTTTCGATGCTACAAAAATCAACAGGTATCTGTGTGTAGAATAGTGTTAAAAGGTGTCGTGCTCAAATAACAAATTTTTACCCCAAAAAAATACGGTTTGATGCCTCAACTGCTCTTAGAAGGTTTCAGACCCTAATTTGCCAAATTGGGTCCCACGGTCCCACCAATAAAAATGGTCTTGAAAGTTGATTCTTCCACTTTTTCCACTTTGACAGCTTCATGACGAATGCCAAACAATATAATGATCCAATCCAGATCATATTCAACACTAGGTCCTACTAATGCTATATAACTAATGGTAGTGTTAAGAATATGCTATATAATTAATGGTAATGTTAAATTTCCTTTATCTTTCATTTTCATCCTTTTACTTAACATTACCATTAATTGCTTCAAGATGTTTGAGAGTGGTTCCAACCTCATTGGATTTCATATGGAGATAGTAGCATTTCATATCCCACTCAAAATCCAACAGAAATAATGGTTTTTAGAATTGGGGGGATTGCACATTTCCATTGGATTTTGTTGTGTACGAGGGTATGGAACTAGCATTCAATCAAGGGCACCAAGCCCTCTATGTATCTTGATGTTAGTAGCATTGATTGTTGAACTCCTCTATCATCACCCTAGTAAAAATGTACCCATCACTCAATTTTTTTTTTGAATTTGACATGTTTAGCTTTTTCTATCTTATTTTTATTCTCAGAGGGTGTTATTGATGATGATGATCCCAGTATAGGAAATGATTTCAATGATATGTAGGTATTTGTTGTGGCATTATTTTATTAGGCCTTCGACCTTGTCTCTAGCTCATTTATTCATGGATTTGTATGTCTATTATAAATTATAATGTTAAAACTCAAAACTTACATGTTTTCTTTCAAAGTTTCAATATAATTTTCTCACTCTGGTAGAGTCTAACTAGGGCATCAACATATCGTTCGTTGTCTTCTTCTCGGATATATGAGGGATCATATGATCATTTATGGCATCCAAGATCATCCGTTGGCCTTCACTTCCCTCTTCTTGTGAGCTACCAACTATTTACGAAAATACTTCCTATGAGCAAGGTTAAAATAATAATAGAGTGAAGAGAGAGAACACAGATTTAAAACCCAAAGTAGAAGGGAAACATGCATTCTTATAACTACCTATTCAATTATGAATGTATACATGGGATTTTAACAATTGGATAAGATCTTGTTGAGAAGTTCTTCTGATCCAATTAGGGAGAGCAACGTGGGCCAATTGGCGGCTGCCACGTGACCTCCTGTTGGCCTTGCAAAATTTTGGGTTTGGGCCAAATCAAGCATCCACAAGGTTCGAACAACATACCTCTGGGGTGATAGCACATGCTCATACCACCGTGCCACAAGTAGTTCTTAATAGTCATGGGGTAAAGGTTCTATTTAAACCTTATTGAAATGTCGTTTGGGGGGTCGGGACTGGGGTTAACCCCTAGCCCCCAATCCACCCAACCACGATACGTGGCAGGCAGACAGGGGCCTGGTGTTAACCCCGACCCCAACACCATATGCCAACCATATATTAACGCAACAAACTATATGTTATATCGCCGACGATCAATACATATTCTCGAACCATATGATATCAACTTACCCAAAGTTTCGGAGGAGGTATGGTTTAACGACCGACAATTAATGTCATGGCATGTGAACGACTATGGTGGAGGCACGGTGAAGTTTTATGTTATGGTGGTTAGCCATACCACCGGCGGCTAATGCTTAACACCTGTCACATGCAACCGTTCGGAGCAAACTTATGGTTATGGCTCAGTTTTGTTCGGCGGTAAAACAAACCATACCACAAGCCATAGGTCAACATGGAGAAACCACAGTTGTAAAATGGCGTGGAGAATTCAACCTTCACCATGGTGGGTTTTAACCTCACTCACGTACAAACTCCGGTTCCAGTGCAGTTAAGACTTTGGCGGGGTTGTTTGAACCGTCCAGATCCAACGACCCATAGTGCGCAACGTGGTGCAATTTTATCGATTCGTGGGGGTTCATGGGAAAATTAATGGTTCGACAATTTGCACCCGAACCGACGTGAATCTCGCCGGCATGGGGCAAATTTGTCGTCCCTCATGGTTGAAAAAGGCGGATTTTGTAGGATGGATAGCAGGTGGGTGCGATTTGGAGGATAGTTAGCAGGAAAAATTCTTTGGAGCGTAACTCAGTCAATTTTCGACCTTTTTGAGTGCAGAAAGAGTCTAGCTAGGAGTTTTTGACTGTTTTGGAGCCATTGGAGACATTGTTTTTGCATTCTGAGCACTGTAACTTGATGTAAACACATTTTTGAGCATAATGAAAGAGACCCCACATTGGAAGCTGGACCAGAAGATGTAGCCTAGGAGGGGTGAACTCCTTCATCATTTACTGTCTTGTGTATGCTGTTATGGTAATGATGTCTTCATTATTTTTTGCAAAATTGAGTTTAAAATCATGTTTATATGTTAATGTAATTGACATAATTGCATAAACAACCTAAACATTTCACTTGCAAACTTTCTCATAAACCTTCAAGTTTACATATACAGATCAGAAGAATTAAAAGAGTGGCTTACACCCTTTACTATTACATGATTACAAAATATTTTGGGAACCGTTAATACGATTGCAAACTTATATTACATTTCTCCTCATTACTCTCTATACTCTCCACCAACTCATTAGCACTAGTAAATTTTTTAACCTAAACATACACTTGTTTGTGCATTTGATGCTTTCTAAGTTGGTAGGTGTACGACACCATTATTAGTATTGCTTGATCTCCAATAGCTTGTTGAACTTGATATAGATGCTTCTTGGTATGCACTAGGTATTATTCTTAAGCAAGGGAAGCCACCCAATTACATGTAGCTGGATGTCATTTAGAGAAGTTATCATATGCCAAACTGAAATATGGTGTATGTGATAAAGAATTCCATGTTTTGTAATAAGTTCTCAAACACTGGTGACACTTCCTCCTTGACAATGCAACAAACATTCATACAGATCACCAACTAGTATAATGTCTCAATGGATGATCAAAGCTACAAGGTCATTGACGCATGAAGTGGGTGACATAATTGTGGTGGTCCCATACCATCATAAAGTGCAAAATTGTTGCTAAAATAAAGTGGCACATTTCCTCGGTTACCAACTAGTGTGAACCTTAACATTGTTAACATTTAGGGTTACTTCAAAAGTATTTACACCATTCTTGGGGTGCTTCATGATATTTTTGGTACACGATGCATGTTCAGCCCTTGAATGGTTCAAGATGGATTGGCACTTGAGAGATAGTCTTTGATGGATTTGCACGATTGATATAGCTTGCTCGATGGATGCTTGACCACTAGTTGCTGGTTTAGTGTTCTTCACTTAAGGCATTGGAGTTCTCTTGATAGTTTGATGGATGCCCTTCATTGGGACCTCATGAAGAATTCATTTGCGTGGAGAGTGCCCTACATGGGATGAGGAACATTGTGTAGCATGGAGGAGGGCATCAGGTCCTAGTTGGCATATGGTAGCTTGGAGTCATGTTAGGAGGGTTGGAGATTGCTCAGGTACACCACGGGCTTTGATAGTATTCTTGCAGGGGTAGTAGGTCTAGTAGAATACATTGCTTAGGAGGATCGATGAGTCTGTGGAGGCTTATGATCGAGGGTTTGGACTTGTCTTATGAAGCTACATCACTTGGAGTTGTTATTGTGCATGATATCACCTTGAAGCATGACACATGTACTTTAGAGTGTGTAGCGTCTCACTTGTGTTGGTCTACATGTGCTCATGATAGGTTGCATGTAAGGGCTTAGGGCCACATTGTATCGTTGGCCTCCCTTATCTCATTCACTCACTTGTATTCCCTCCTGTGATGTGTTGTGACTTGGAGAAGGGTGCACACTAGTCTCTTCTCTCTATATTTTTCCCATGTGCTCGATCACTCTCTCCTTCTAGTTGCTAGTGTTTCTTTCTCTTCTTGGAGTATCTCAAAGGTTTTTGGTGGTCTAGGGTTAGGGTTTATCCCTTGCAGGTTGGAGATAAGGATTTTGCGATAAAACCCTTGGGTGGAATTGCGAAGAAGAAGAGAAGAGAATACCTTGTCTTGGAGTGATTCTTGCGTATTGCATCTACTTGGCTACTATAGTTTTGTCGATTTATCATAGCTAGTGTTTGGATAGTGAGGAGGATTTGTACTAACCTTGAGAGAAGGCTATGTCATATACATGTACTTCATCTTTGAGCATATTAATGAAGTTTCCAATGGTCCAAAACTTGTGCAGTTTCCATGTTTGATTTTTAGTTATATATTTCTTTGTGCATTGCTAGTTCATAACCATGCATTTCTTGCTTATTTGACATAAGTAAAAGGACATTTGTTAAGTTATTTAACATTTAAGTGAAGAATATAAGGGGCTTGCAGATACTATAGTTGCTGGTAATTCGTGTGGTTTACTGTTTCCTTTTCCATCATATAGTGTTTCCACTTCTTCACAACTTGCACTAAGGCATAAATCTCTTTCTCGTAGGTAGGGTAGTTAAGATCTGCCCATGAAATACTTTAGAATGGTAGCATACAAGCCTTCCTCCTTGCATCAAGACTGCTCCCATTGCATACCCACTGGCATCTGTCTCTACTTTGAAAGACTGCTGCAATTTCGGTAATTCTAGAATTAGAACTTAATTGAACTTCTTCTTTAACTCCTCAAAGGTCCCTTGCTGACCCTTTCCCCACTGGAATCTCTTGCTACTTGCTGTTACAACGTGGAGTGGTGTTGCTGCTATTGAAAACGAGGCTATGAATTTCCTGAGGCATTGTGTTGCCCCAACGAAACTCTTGAACTCAGAAACATTAGTAGGCACCGACCACTTCATGATGGCCTCCATCTTGGCAGGATCTATCTTCAACTCTCCTCCACCTATCACGTACTCCAGATACACCAAAAATTGTTGTGCATACTCGCACTTCTTAGATTTGGCAATAGCTGGTGCTTCTTTAATGTCTCTATTGATTTATGGTAGCATCAGATGTGTTCTAGCCTTGTAATTTTGTATACAGGCTAAGACACATGTATTCCATAATACCCAGAAATGGTTTTGGAAAATTCAACTTAGAGATGGTTTAATTAAATTAATTAATCGTTTTTTAATGTTTTCCTAAGTCTAAACTTAGGGAAACTGATTAATTAAAGGGTATTAATTAAACTAAGTGTGAATCTTCTAGATAAAGTCATGGATCACCTCTAAGTTAATCTTAGCCCTTGATTATGTTTTAATCTTGGCCGTTGAAGGGTCAACGAAGAATATAAGGAGGGTGAGGGGCCTATGGAAAACACATTAAGCACATTGAGCATTTGGCATTTTCAAGCTTGTGAGAGAAACAACTTTTTGATCAAGATCGAATCACTAGGGTAGGGTTTGCCAAAAATCAGTTTCAGATCAGCCTTGATCAGTTGTAGAGGAGAGGTGATGCAGTTCCAGAGCTTGCTCACACAGGCTTACGCAGTTCCAGCGTAGGCATCACGTAGAGGCAAAGAGGGGCTTCACCAGCGCTGTTCAGATCAGCTGGGGATTTGCAGAGTGAGGTATACCTCACATTTCTTCTGTTGCCTAGATTTTCTCTGAAGGGTGAGCCGAATATTAGCACCCCAGTTGTACTCAAGATTCTGTCGCTTAATAATATAAAACCCTCAGATCTGCTGCATCGGTTTTCTCGAGTTGGGTTTTTTTTGGGGACTTAGTCCAAAAATAACTGTGTCAAATGTGGATGTTTTTCATTGTATTTTGTTCAGTTTGTTTCAGCATTTAGATTTACTCCGCAACATTATTTGTGTAGACTGCTTCAGTAATTACTTCGATATTTCACTGTAATGAAATAATTATGAAAAGTAATTGGAGAAGTAATTTAGATTTGTTGCAGTAGGGATCCAGATTTAGGATTTTTCACATGGTATTAGAGCTTATTCAAGTTGAAGTGCAGGAGAAACAAGAGTGAACCAGCAGATCAAAGCTGAAGAGACTGGGATCTGCGTAAGCAACAACAGACTCCCCTAGAAATTACGCAGTCCAGGCCAAGAGGGTAATCCAGCGCAGAAAAGGCTTCCTCTAAGAGAGTTGACAGAGGGGCAAGCTTTTTCAGTTGCAGAAGAGGCAACGTAGCAGACCAGCGTAGCTGAAGGACGCAGTAGTTGCACAACAGTGAGTGTTGGTGCATAAGCGTCAGAAAATTTCTGAAAAACACAGTAGGGGATTTCTTGACCTAAGAGAGTTTCTTACTCAAAGAAACTCAGTTTTTCCCGTGCAGCAGCAGAAGCATTGACTTACTCTTCAAGGAGTGCATAAGTCTAGCGCAGAGGGTTAGACGAAGATATCGACAGTTGAAGAGATGGTCAACAATGGATTGCGTGACCAAGATAGATTGGAGGGTGCCTCCAACTATGTTATTTGGAAGTCAAGGATTCAATTTCTCCTTGATGAGCAGGATATAAAGGCCCTCATTGACAGCGCAGTTGCAGAGCCACTGGATGCAGCACATCTGAGAGCCTTCAAGAAGAATATGGCAAGAGCTAAACGATTGACCTAGATGGTGTGAAGGATCACATCGTACCTCACATAGCAGCAAAGAACACTGCTAGAGAAATGTGGGTAGGGTTGGGAAAGCTATACCAAGGATCTTTCGAGCAGCGAAATATGTATCTGGAGGAGACGATGCGTAATACCAGGATGAAGAAGGGAGAGCGTTTTGACTCCTTCCTGTCTAGAATTCAAGATAACCAAGACCAGCTGTCAGCAGCGGGATCAACACCCAAAGACTCAGAGCTTGTAAGGCTCACTTCGAACTCGGTTTCAGAAGACTATCAAGTCTTTGTCCAAAGCATTCTGGGTAGAGAAAAGCTTCCAGGATGGGAAGCGATGTGGGCAGCCTTGCAACAAGAAGTGCTGAGGAGAGATCTCCTCAAAATCCATATTGAGGATGGCAGCAACAGTTCGAAAGTCAAGAAGGAGGAGGAAGAAAACACAGCCCTTGCATCAAAGGGGCAACAGAGGCAGAAGAAGAAAGATCTGTCCAAGGTCAAGTGCTTCAGGTGTGGGGAAATGGGACACTATGCCACACAATGTCCTCTTAAGAAAAAGGACAAGGAAGAGAAGCAGGATCCTCAAGCTGGAGTTGCCAAGATTGAGGCAGAAGCTGATTGTGCTATGTTAGCTCATATTCCGAAAGGAGAGAAGTGGGCTGACTTGGATTTGTAGATCCAGAATCTACAGGTGGCAGGATCCTTGAGTATTTCCGAACTCTTGGATCACATGTGAGCTACGACAACCTTAAGACAGTAGCAGGATGGACAACAACAACAGAAGATGACGAGACAAGGTAGTGGCTAATAGTACTAGAGCCTGATCAACGCAGAGAGGGAGCAACAATTGAGCAGCAACAACGCAGTGCACAGTGGTGCAGCGTAGTGCAGTGCAGTGCTCACGCAATGCAGAGCAACAACAACAACGCAGCATATTCAGAGAGCTAGTGCAGAAGTGAGCAATAGTCAGTCTTATTATTCTGATGCAGTATTACTTGTCCAGTTTCTGATGTTTTTCTGTTGCAATTAGCAACAGTGCAACAATAGTTGAGCAGCAGTAGCAACAATGGAGCAGCAACAACGTAGTGCACAGTGGTGCAGCGCAGTGCAGAGAAGTGCTCACGCAGTGCAGCAGCATGGTTACAGAATTTAGAGGGAGTTGCAGTACAGTGGCAGTTGGCAACAAAATGCAAAGTCAGCAGTAGTACAGATGCAACATTTGTGTAGTGTTGGTGAGCAACATCAACAACAGATGTTCTAGAGTCAGAGCAACAAATTGAGTTGTCTTGCTACAACACTTTCCTCGCTAAGAGGGAGTGTTGATTTATGATAGCATCGGATGTGCTTTAGCCTTGTAATTTTGTATACAGGCTAAGACACATGTATTCCATACTACCCAGAAATGGTTTTGGAAAATTCCACTTAGAGATGGTTTAATTAAATTAATTAATCATTTTTTAATGTTTTCCTAAGTCTAAACTTAGGGAAACTGATTAATTAAACTAAGTGTGAATCTTCTAGATAAAGTCATGGATCACCTCCAAGTTAATCTTAGCCCTTGATTATGTTTTAAACTTGGCTGTTGAAGGGTCAACGGAAGAATATAAGGAGGAGGGTGAGGGGCCTATGGAAAACACATTGAGCACATTGAGCATTTGGCATTTTCAAGCTTGTGAGAGAGACGCAACTTTTTGATCAAGATCGAATCACTAGGGCAGGGTTTGCTAAGTGATTAGTTTCAGAGAGGGGCAGATGCAGTAACTAGTCAGGAGGACCGGGAGTACATTTCAGAGAGAGGTAGTGACGCAGAGAGAGGCAGCACAGTCACCTGGAGGGGTGACGCAGTTCCTAAAGGGACTCACGCAGAAGTGACGCAGTGCCTTTTGTATTAAGTCTAGAGATGGCTGGAACATGGTTGCTTGGGAGCGGGAGCGAGAGCGCCATTTTCAAAAGCTCCCGGTCCGGAGCGTTTTGGGGAGCGTTTCTATATATATATATATATATATATATATATTTATATTTTTTATATTTTGATGCATATATGTCAACAAAAGCATGTAGAATGATCAATTAGACATAAAAAACATAAGAACATAGATTGAATCATATAACATCAATCATCTAGAAGTTATAATCTTCATCAACCATGCCCACAAGTTGGAAGCATACAACATATTGACTCTTGAGTCTCGCGAATCATCAATCTGAAGGTTTCAAGCTTTCAAAATTCAATATATAACATTTATCATTGATATATAACATTTATCATCATTGATTTCAAATTTCAATATCTAACATTTATCATCATTGATATATATCATAATTCATTTATCATCATTGATTCATTGATTTCAAAATTCAATATACATTTATCATCATTGATTCATTGATTTCAAATTTCAATATATAAAATTTATCATCATTGATTCATTGATTTCAAAATTCAATATATACAATTTATCATCATTGATATATAACATTTATCATCATTGATTCATTGATCACCATATAACTTTCATGAAGCATCATATTCATAATTCATAATGACTTGTAAACTTATAAATGCCAACTTCAAAGTTTCACCCTTCAAATTCAAACTTCAAACTTAAATTGTCATTAAATATATGAAAGAGTCAAGTTTCAACTGTTCAACTGTCAACAATTATAAAAGATAAAAACTACTAGAAAATAGAAAAGACTAGTAAACAACAAATCTATTTTATCTATTGGCTAGCCCCTTGCCACACCCACGAGAAATGTCTAATTTGTGCGAGCCACGAGGAAATGATGGTCTTCTAGTACTCTCAGGAGTACCACGTCCACGACCAAGACTAGAAGGTGGAGGTTGAATCTGCAAAGGAACAATAGTTGGATATCGAGAACTGACACTGGCACTAGTACTCGCACTGCTACTGGATGGTGGGACTTGCCCTGTGTGTGGCGCTGCTGCTGATGCTTCATCATCATCCCTAAAAAAATTTGCTTCCAATTCTTCCATATGTACCGTGTCGTCCTCCAAATTATCATCCTCTGCGTTGTTGTCCCAGACTCTGTATGATTGATCCTCATATGCCTGATCACAGTAATGGCTCAACAACCTCAAGTTGTAATGCACATAAACCAAGCTTTCAGCTCAGTTTTCATTCAGCCTGTTTCTTCTCACATTATGTATGAAGCTGTAGGTGCTCCAACACCTCTCTACAGAAGAAGTATTCACAACCTGTGAGAGAACTTTTTTTGCCAACTTTGGCAAAAGTCCCATGCTGCCATATGCTTCCCACCATGTGAGAGCATCAAATCTGTCTTTGTCTTCCATTGCATGGAAAGAACCAAAGTTAGCAGTGCAACTGAAGTATTTGCCTAATTCAAGGCGCAATCTAGCACACTCCTCCCTGTCGGGTACCAACTTGTCTAATGCCTTCATGTACCCCTCTTGTACCTCTAGATCTGTGTGAAGTTTGATCCTAACCCCACCTCCAGGTGCAAGTTGGCCCAACCAAGATGGAGAGTAATATTTTGGCGTAAGGATATATGCCAAGGCATGTAGTGGAACATTGAGTTTATTCCACCGTGCACACACACAGTCATGAATCATAACATACAAGTTGGGATCATTATCCTTAACAACATCTTTTATTTGGCCCAACATGCTGTCCATATACTCATAAACCTCCCAAATCACTGGTTTATCTGTATCTGCAAACCGAATCATGTGATAAATGGGCTTGGTGAAATTCAAAATTTCCCTCACACGTGCCCAAAACAAAGGGTCAAGGGCGGTCTCCTCCACATGTTCAAAACCTTGCCTGTCAACTATTGTCGCTGCCCTGTCCTTTAATACCTGCCAGTGTGGGCTTGATACCATTGCGGCCAATGACTCTCTTACCTTCAAAAGGCGCCTGAAGGTGAGGTAATAGCTAGCAAATCTAGTCTTTGCTATCTTCAACAACTCCAATTTGGAGTGAGTACGGAAAAGCCCATGGGTATTGCTATGATTTGTAATAAATTTTATTATTTTTTTACCTCTCTTATACAAATCACCAAGCCATTTGAATTGAGTTTGTTTGTTTTTAATGATATCATGCATCAAAAGGTTCATTGTGTGAACCAAACACCCAGACCAAAATATGTTGGGGTATTTATCCTCAATAATTGCTCCTGCTGCCTTACAGTTAGCAACATTATCAGTGATGACTTGTATGACATTGTATGGCCCAATCTTTTCAATTATTGCAGGTAATGGTTTTGCAATGTTAATGTCGGTCTTGAATTTGTCTGAATAATCATATGCTGATAGGAAGATTGCACCACTAAACGACACAGCCAAAACACTTATCAATGGCTTTCCTTTTACATTGGTCCATCCATCAGAGACAATGAACACCCCATGCTCATTCCACGAATTTGTCATTCTAGCCAAAGAATGGTTTATTTTAGCTTTTTCATGATCAAGACCCACGGTTCTGGCCTTGTCATACCTAGGGCTCTTGTATCCTTTGGGGGCATCATTAATGGCAGAAACCATTTCATGCCAATAAGGTGAGCGAAGAACATTGAATGGCACCCCACATGCATATAGAAACTGGAAATTTTTTGAATCCACATCATTCCTACACCCTTCGTCAAGGAAATCGGATATGGTTCTACGCCTTCATCCATGTGTGCCACTGCCTCCATAACCACTGCCATGGGTGGAAGTTGATGGACTTCTTTGTCCATGATGTGATGCACCTGATGGTGTATAAGAATCAATGAAACCCCTAGATCTTTTAGATCTCTGTAGGGCAGCCTCCTCTTCCTTTCTATATTTCTCTCTTTCTGTTGCTGGCACATTAACACAAATTTTGATTCCTAGATTTTTGTCTCCATCCCTTGGCATTTTCCCACAAAGGTGCCTTCTCACACGGGTGTATGAACCATGGTATTCTTTATTGCAATGGGGGCAAATAAATTTAGTGGTTCCACCACCTTTCCCTCCTTCCTGCCTCTAAACATATTTCCACAAAGGTGTCTGAGTTTGGTCTTGTCTAGTTGGGGTATCTGTGGCCTCATGTTCCCCACTCCCCCCTTCCTCCTCAGCATAATCCTCCTCCTCTTCAGGATTTTCATCAAATCGACCATAACCCACTTCTTCATCCTCCTCTTCTCTAATGTGCCTCTTTCTTCTACTCTCCAACACCATTATTATAAAGAAAGGAACCAGCATGATGAAAATCCCTAGCCATATAGCCATGATGTTTCAAGTTTCTAGCGTGCAAAAAAAATGGAGAAATGCCAAATGGGAATAGGAAATGCAACATAGGAAAAAAACAATTCAATTTTAAGTTTTCAACACAATAAAATGCAACATTCAGAAAAAAAATCGAGTTTTCATTTTTGAACAACTTAAAAAAGTCATCCTAGAAAATACAAAACTAGATTAGAAGACCTAGCTCTTTCTTGCAATCCTCCTCTTGCTCTCTTGCAGCTTGCTCCTTGCTCTCTCCTTGGCACTTCCGTAGCTCCACTCTCCAACTCTTGCTCCAAGCTCTTCTTGCTCTCACTCACTCAACTAAAACAATAAAACAATATGAGGGGAGGGTGGGCTTTTATTTACCCAACCCTCCTCCCTCCCTCTAAAAAAGAAAAAGATTTTTTTCACGCCGCCGGGGAGCGTTCGGCAGCGAACGCTCCCCGATCGCTTCCAGCATTTTAAAAACGATCTCGAAGCGTTTTTTTAATGCCGGAAGCGCCAAGGAGTGTTCACTCTCGAGCGCTCCATGAAACGCTCCCGAAAAGGCAGGGAGTGTTTTTACAGGCTCGGAAGCGCGCTCCCGAAAACGCTCCCCTCCCTGAAACGCTCCCGAAAAGGCAGGGAGCGTTTTTACAGGCTCGGAAGCGCGCTCCCGAAAATGCTCCCCTCAGGAAGCGTTTTTGGGAGCGCGTTTTCGAGCGCTCCCAAAACGCTCCTGAATGGAGTGCATTTTGGGAGTGGGAACGAGGGGGGGTGAAGCTTCCCCGCAACCTTGGGCTGGAAGCGGGGCTTTCTGAGCCAGGAGGGCCAAAACTAAGTTTCAGATCAGCCTTGATCAGTTGCAGAGGAGAGGTGATGCAGTTCCAGCATAGGCACCACGCAGAGGCAGAGAGGGGCTTCACCAACGTTGTTCAGATCAGTGGGGGATTTGCAGAGTGAGGTATACCTCACATTTCTTCTGTTGCCTAGATTTTCTCTGAAGGGTGAGCCGGATATTGGCACCCTAGTTGTACTCAAGATTCTGCTGCTTAATAATATAAAACCCTCAGATCTGTTGCACCGGTTTTCCCGAGTTGAGTTTTTTCGGGGACTCAGTCCAAAAATAACTGTGTCAAATGTGGATGTTTTTCATTGTATTTTGTTCTGTTTGTTTCAACACTAGATTTATTCCACAACTTTATTTGTGTAGACCGTTTCAGTAATTACTTCGATATTTCACTGTAATGAAATAATTATGAAAAGTAATAGAAGTAAATTACTTAGATATTTCACTATAATGAAATAATTATGAAAAGTAATATAAGTAATTCAGATTTGTTGCAGTAGGAATCCAGAATTAGGATTTTTCATAGTCTCTAGCACCTGCGTCAAATGTGAGATGTGCTCCTCCTAGGTAGCACTATATACTAGTATATCATCCAAATAGAAAATAACAAATGAATCTATAAAAGGGCATAGTATATCATTTATCAACCTCGTAAATGTAGTTGGTACGTTGCATAGGCCAAATGACATAACTAACCACTCATAAAAACCTTGCCTAGTTTTGAAGGCGGTCTTCTAGGTATCTTCTTCTTTGACCTAAACTTGGTGATATCCTAACTTTAGTCTAGTTTGGTGAAGTATTTGGCTTGTTGCAACTGATCTAACACATCATTTATCTTGGGCAGGGGACACATGTTCTTGAGTGCAATTTTGTTTAATGCCCTATAATCAATACAAATTTGCCAAGACCATTATTCTTTCGCACAATGATGATGGGCAACCCACATGGCAAGGTACTTGGTCGAATGACACCCTGTTTCAGTAGCTATTGCTACTGCTTCTTCACCTTGTTCTAGTAGCTTTTGCAACTGCTTCTTCACCTTACTTGCTTCTATAACAGATTGCCTATACAACTCAATGTTTGGCAATGGGGAGTCTGACAATAATTAGATCTCGTGCTCCACTTCCCTCTTAGGCGGTAGCCCTTTAGGCTCGTGGAACACATCTTTGTATGCTTGTAGCAACTCTTCCAATTTCTTTTTCTGTTTCTTAGTACATCCCTCTAGGGATGACTTTGCTCTCATTGACTCTTCTATAGATTGATTTTCTCTTAAAAACAATAAAACATACTTTTTGGTAGAACTAATTAGTTTCTTCGCTTGGTTGGTACTCACTAACAAAATTCTGGACTTGCCCTTGTGCGCATTGATGGTGAAGGATTTTCCAACTTGACGGGGCAGTACTGGTTGGCTCTCCACATGAAGTTTGCATCTCACATGTACATATAGGGACTTCCAAACACCACTCCACACACGTCAAGGGGAACTACATTTAATTCTACTTTATCAATAAAATCAAAACTGATAGTAAATCTAACTTTGCACTGTTTGGTTACTTTTATTTCTGTATCGATATTTACTCATCCTAATGGATATGGGCTTGAATGATCACGAACTTCCAATCCAATTTGTTGACTAGCTCTGTTGTAATGAGATTGGCCTGCGATCCTGAGTTGAATAGAGCATCTTTGTCTTCTTGACCTATATCTTTGTATGGAAGAGTTTGGTCTTTTCTTTCTCTTCTCGTTGCTAAAGGCTACTCAAATTCACCTCCTTCTGCACTGATGTACAAATGATCTTTTCATGTCCAAGCTGCTTTCAACTTGGTTGCTCGATTTAGTGGTCTTGAGGTTTTTCTTCTTTGCATCTTTTTTTTCTTTTCTTTGGGTTAAACTCTGGATGCAACTTCCAACACCTCTCCAATGTATGAGTATCAATGTTATAGTGGTTGTAGTGGTAGTTGGCATCTTTGCACTAGTGTGCTATGGCTATCGTTTTTTTATCTTTTCTCCCTTCCTATTTCCTCCCCTCCTTAGAAGCAACTTGGTGCTCCTTCTGCTTCGAATCACTTGAATTCCCTTTCTTTTGGCCTATGTTCTCCAGGTATTGAGCTTGTACATAAGCCTCGTCCATTGATCTAGGTTTGAACAACATCACTTGCTTCTGTAGACAATTGTGTAGACTCCCCAGATACTTGAGGAGTACATCTGGGTTCTTTGGGGAGATAATCAACATTATGACCATCTCTTTAAACTCTCTGGTGTACTTCTGTACACTATGCCCCTGCTTCCACTTGATGTAATGCCACTGGATCCACTGGTCCTCTACATACCCGATAGGGTAAAATTGTGACTTTGTGTATTTTGAAATCCTCCCACTTAGTCATTGGAGGATCTCCCTCCAATCTCAAGGTCTTTATGTGTCTTTCCCACCAGGTTAAGGCATGGCCCTCTATTTTTAACCAAGTAAATGGAATCCTCTGTCCTTCCTCTATATGATGAACACTAAAATAAACTTCTAATTGCTGCAACTACTGATTTAGCTTTAGAGTGCCAATCTCAACTTGATACGGTTTGATGTTGACCTTCGCTTCCATTTTGAACAGGGACTATGAATGCTTCACGACACTTGAACTGGGTTGGTTCTTTCTGGGTTTTTTCTTAGATTCCCTCTCTCATTCTTCTTGATTTTCCAATTTCCCCTCCGATCCAACCTTCATGTTAGAACCTCATATTCTCCAAATAGCCGAAGCTTATTGGTAGAGCTGCCATGAGGAGGTTCACATTACAATTTATATTTGCGACTTGTGCTTTTAGCCTCACAAACCTTTCCTCTATGGGATTACGAGGTTTATTCGCAGATTATTCAACCATGACTGAGGTTTTATGACTTTCAGCTTAACAGATCTTGATCCCCTGCAGTGACCCGAATATTCTCAAAGAAATCTGCTCGGATACCAATATTGGGTGTAAACTACTATGGATAATCCTCTGGACAATTCGTCACAATACATCTAATAACATTATGCTTAAATACTAAAATCTACACTATGAGGGTTTATTTCTTCTTAGATTTCTGAATCCATAAATTACTATTTATTGCATATGCATACAACTTATAACTATGCAGAAAATAGAGAACGACGAAATGAAACTCACAAACGACAAATTAACATAAGATATAACCTAGGAAACCCATTTAGGAGAAAACCCAGCTGGAAGGTGAGGCTGCTCTACTCTCTTTCTCTGACTGGAAAATGGATGCAAGTACAAAGTTGAAACAAGTGAGGCTTGTGGCCCATGGGCTGCTACAATGCACAAATACTCTTTGTTTTCTCTCTCCTTATCCACTCTTAACTACTTAGCTCATCTATGGAGCAAAATGCATTCAAATAGAATGGAACACCTTTTCCTCGCAGTGGCATAATTATAACAAAACCTGATAGCCTACTAGTGGTTAAGTTTGACTCTTTCAACTCTTAGAGTTACAATATGGACTCTTCTAGAGTCTTCTTCATCATGATCACGTGGCTATCCCCTTTCCATGAATAATGGGAGATGATGTGGTATACTTTCGAATTATGGTGGTCAAAACAGGAAGGTCAACTTCCAAGTGGCATAACTTTTGCTGCATAAAGACTCCAATTGAGGTGAATTTTGTGCCGTTGGAAAGGTATTGAGGAAATTTCAAATCTGAAATTCTACTATAGTTATTGATTTATTTCTCCTACTTATTTTGACAATAAGTTATTTACAAAGCCCTTCCAGTAAATTTCGAAATAAACACTACTGCAGTTATCACTCAAGTACATATAGAGAAAGTACAGTAAAATGCAAGCACGAATCAATCACAATGACAGTTGTTTTTGGACAATCGCCCCTGGAAAAACCCAATGTGGGAAAACCGGTGCAGTGGATGAAGGTTTATATATTAATCTTCAGCAGCAAATTCTTTACAAGGAAAGACTGGGAGAATAATTGAGAAACTTCTTAAGAAAACACCTGGGTTAAATTCTCTCCAAGCCTTAGGAGAATTTCCAACACTTGAGGGACCCCCTAACCCTCTCTGCGTCACCCTTGCGTGATTCCTTGCGCAGATCTTGTGTGAGACTGCGTCACAATTGCGTGGGCCCTCTGGGCTGCTCCTCTGTGTTGCTCATCTGCCCTTCTGCTTCCTTTTTCCCTTGAGCACTGACATTGTTGATGCCATCTACTTCCTCCACCCTGCAACTCTCCCTCTGAAATCGAATTCTATTTCTTGCATAATCGGCTTCCCTTGGGTTAGTGAATGTGTGCTCGACTTACTTTCCAAATGGCTCTCAAGTCTTCTTTTATAACCTTTTCATTGACAAATTAACGACCCAGATTAGAAGTCTAATCGATGGCTAACATTAAATCTTGACTCGATCTTCATTCTCTAGAAGATTCACACTCTGTTTTATTAATACCCATTAATTATTTAATTTCCTGAAGTTTAGACTTAGGGTCCCCATTGAAATAATTAATTATTTTAATAAAACATAAACTGAGTGGAATTTCCACAAACGATTTATGGGTTCTTTAGAATACTGGTGTCCAAGCCTTCTCACAAATTTTGAGTCTTAGATCACTTTCTGATGCTACAAAAATCAACACTCCCTCTTAGCACAAAAAGTGTTCTCGCAATTTGCCTGATGCATATTGCTCTGACTTTGAAGCACCCTCTGCGCTACTGATGCCCGACTGCTGCCTCTCATCTGTTGCGATGTTACCTTCTGTACTGCTGCCCATGACACAGCCACTGTCACTGCCTCATCTGTACTGCAACTCCCTCTCAATTTTGCATTTGTCCACTTCTGCTACTAAAATGGATTCTTGATCATCCCCATCTTCTCTCTGATGTAAGAAAACTTTGTCTTTCCTAGAGCTTTAGTGAGGATGTCAGCCACCTGTTCTCCTGTCAAAGTGTATTGCAACTGTACAGCTCCACGTTGGACACAATCTCTGATAAAATGACACCTGCTGTCAATGTGCTTTGACCGATCATGAAACACAGGATTCTGAGAGAGCTTGATGCAACTCTGATTATCACATAAAATGTTGGTCGCTTCCATCTTTTCCTTGAGTAGATTCACAAGTAGCTTCCTAAGCCATATGGCTTCGCACGAAGCAGTTCTTGCTACCATACCTTCCGCCTCAGTTGAGCTCAGAGCTACATACTTCTATTTCCTGCTGCACCAGGAAGTCATTCCTGATCCAACGTTGAAACAACACCCAATGGTACTTTTCTGATCTACTGAACTTCCGGTCCAATCTGCGTGAGTGAGTCCACTCAGTCTGAAGTCATTGCCTTGGGTGTATCTCAATCCATGCTCGACTGTTCCTTGTAGGTATCTGAGAACATGCTTTGTTGCTGCTCAATGTGCCCTCCTTGGTTCCACCATGAACTGACTGAGGGCATTGACAACGTAACAGATGTCTGGCCTAGTATTGAGCAGATACATTAGGGACTTGATGAGCTGTCTATACAAGGTAGGATCAGCCTCATCATCTTCAGATGTATCAATCTTCTTCCAATTGGTGATCATTGGAGTAGCCATGGGTCTACAGTCTTGCATCTTGAATCTTTTCAATATTTACGTAGCATATCTCCCTTTACCCAGGAAGATTCGCCCTTCTGCTGCCAAACTTCCAACCTCAGAAAATAATGCATCAGCCCCAGATCCTTCATGTCGAATTCTGCAACATGGTTCTCCTTGCATTCCTTAATGAGCCTAGATGAACCTGTCAGGAATGTGTCATCGACGTACAACACCAGTATCAAAGGCTCATTCCCTACTTTCAGATAGTAGAGATTGGGATCTGCGTCGCTCTAGACTAATCCCTTCTTTTGCAAATAACCATCAATTCGACCATACCAAGCTCTAGGGGCTTGCTTAAGTCCATACAAGGCTTTCTTAAGCCTACACACATGAGTCTTCTGCTCATATGTCTCAAAGCCCTCTGGTTGTTCAATATATAATTCTTCTTCTATCACCCCATTCAAGAACGCAGTCTTGAAATCCAGCTGGTGAATCTCCCACCCCATTTGCAAAATTAAAAAAATACAAAAATATTCATTTTAATTTTTTTTTTAGCATCTAAAGTATCCACAACATGAAATAAATGTATTTCCACATAAACATGTAAAGAAAGCTAATATATAATATGTATATGAAGTCTAGTGCTACATCACATATCAAAATAGTGAATCAAGTCTAGAATCTTGAGTCCTATCTCAGTCTTAGCTCCCAAGAGTCAAAATATCAACAAAAAATATAATAAATGTATATCATGAGTCATCTTCATGTCTTAAAGTAATCTATCACTGAGATCCTCTGCATGGCTTTGCCTTTTCCTCTAGAGGAAGAAGGCCTTACCCCTGGTGATACAAATGGACTCGGTCGTCCTCTAGAAGCCAATAAAAGAGGTGGCCTTTGTCCTCTGTTGTTGTTGCTGCCCATCCTAGATGGTGTCACCTCCTCCTCCACAAATGTTGACCTGAATTGGAAAAGTGATGGATGGGGCTATTATGAGCGGAGGAGAGTGATGTATGTTGTGTCGGGAAGCGGGACCACGCAACCAAAATCGAGATTTACATGTAGTGCCAACCCTAAAGCTGATAGCCAGTGAAGAAGATCCCACGGGACTAGGATACGAGGCTAACCACTAAATCGGGTAGAGGAGACAATAGTACAGACCTAGTCCACCTTTTTTCGTCAAATCACCCCACCAATCTATGCCCAAAAGGGTCCATGCAAAGTAAACAAAATTGCGTAACTACACCAATGAAAAGCCATGCCTTTGGGGTCGAGAGGTCCACCTTCAAACATACGGTCATAACAAATGGGCGAGGGACCACATGGTTAGCTCAGGTGGCAGAAATAGTGGCATATCAAGCTATTTGGTGGCTGCAAGGGGCTGCTTGCTGCCGACTAAGGACCATCTAGGAGAAAAATTCTCCTATGGATACTACCCACTGGTGGTGGGTAACAGGCTGTTGAGAATTTAGAGGGTCGGAGATTAATTCAAATTCTCTTACTTGATAATTACTTGTGAGCTTTCTTCGAATACTTATGTTTTCTCTTCTTAACTTATTTAGTCTTTCATCAAGTCAGTTACCAAAATACAAGACACAAAGTTAGTCTCCTTGAGCCAAGGCAAAACCTCTCCCTCCATAGATCATACTTTTAAATATAGAAGTCCATTACCTGCAACCATATGACATGACTTCACAACATCCAGTGTCAACGTATAAGTATATATATACCCCATACCTTTTTCATTTGAGTCATCCTGTAGCAATTTGTTCTTCATTCAATTGATCTGCTTTATCAGAATGTCATCACATCCTAATCCCAGAATTCTGTAGCATAGAATTCTTGATGAAACCTTTTTGCTTTCTTTCTAATTAGTGAATCCATAGAGAATTCCATTAGAGAGTGTGAGCACCTGTTTCCATGATGACTGCCTTCCATCATTGTTATCAGTGAGGTTTTCCAGGAGCTGTTTCACCAAGAGCTCCTACCATGCTTCTATCATGATGCTATTAATGTACATTGCTTCCTATCATACTATTTTACAACCAACATAAATCACTTAAAGAAGAAGATGATCTCAACCACAATAGAGATCTCTCGCTTCCTCTTTCTTAGATTTCTTAACATCAGGTTCTACCCTTTCATCAGTAACATGGGCTTCTTCCTTTTTCCTCTTGTCCTTTCCAGATTTAGGACAATCTCTTTTATAATGCCCAAGTTCATTTCATCCAAAGCATCATACTTTGTCCATATTTCTTCTTTTATTCTGAGGACCAAATTTCTGAATCTTCCTTTCTTCCTGGATATGGATGCAAAGGCTTGATTCCCATCACTTGATCCTGCATTAGCTTTGTCTTTCAATCTTTTTTCCTCTATTTTACATAGAGACCATAAATCATGGAATGGTATTGCTTCTTTCTTCCCGTATAAACTTGAAGTGAAGTTTCCCCATTCTCCCGGTAGAGCATTTAGCACCACTGTAGTCATCTCAGTATTAGACATTACTTCTCCCATTTCTTGCAGTTGGTCTCTTATTTCAGAAATCCTCATAAAGTATGAAGTGATTCCTTCTTCTCTTGACAATTTCATTCTGTATAGTTCTTGTCTCAGAGAGATTGCTTCTCCTGCAGTACTCACAGAGAATAGCTCCACCAGTTTCTCATATATTTCTCTTGCAGATTTTAGTTTTGATACATAGGGAATGAGTGAGTTCTTAATGGATTCTATGAGAATCCTTTGGGCTTTGATTTCTCCCTTCATGTACTTGGTATGAGTTGGAGCATCTTCTTTTGGGGGTTGAATTGTAGATCCTTCGATGCAGTCCATGATTTCGTCTTCAATTAAATTCAAATCTGTCCTCTTCTTTAATGTACTGAAGTTTGATGACCCAACTAGCTTGTTTCTCTCTTTACAATAAATCATCTTGACAGATTTAAGTAAGGTCATAGATACTTACTTAGAGTGACTCACAACTTCCTTGATGATGATGAAGATGAAGTTAGGAGCTTCTTCTAAGATTGAAATCTCCAATGTAGGTTTTTGGATCCTTGATGATAAAGGATATCTTCAAAAGATGATGTCCTCTTCTAACAATGTCTTGAATGTAAATCTTTGATGGCAAAGATTATTTTTTTGAATCAGTTGATCCTTTGAATGAGATAGAAGATCTTTCTTGAAATAGCTTGAGAGTCTTCCTTGCAAGCTGATTTGATTTTTCAACCCAAACTTTGATCTTTGCTTTCTGGAGTGTCTTCTTTCTCAAGTAGCCCTTGTGTTCAACACCTTAGCTCTGATTCCATGTTGAGAATTTAGAGGGCCTGGGATTAATTCAAATTCTCTTACTTGATACTTACTTATGAGCTTACTTCTATTACTTATGTTTTCTCTTCTTAACTTATTTAGTCTTTCATCAAGTCAATTACCAAAATACAAGAGACATAAAGTTAGGCTCCTCGAGCCAGGGCAAAATCTCTCCCTCTTGGAGAGGAAAACCCGTAAGGAATTCTTCTTATAGATCTTCAAATGACAAGTACCATGACCAAGACTCAGACCCTTGACCTATGAATGCCTCCAAGACCTTGACACTACTTCTTTGACTGCCTCCAATGCTGATCCTTCCCTGCACCAACTTACACTGATGTGCACCAACCTTAGAGAACTCGGGGCTTAATTAGGCCAATTTAGCTAAATCAAATTCATTAGAGTGTATAAATAGAAGTGAGATGATTCATTTTCATCATCATCACTTGGATTGGGTTATTTTCTCTTGTGAGATTTTCGCTATCCCCTTTGGAGGACGAATTTGGATGTAATGGAAGAATTTTGATGTTTGGATATCTCTCTCTTGTCTTGGAGTTTCATTATTGGCATAATGTTGGTGATTGGATATACTCTTTGCACATGTAAGTAATCTTTTCATGTCTATTCTTGTTATTTGCTTTAATACATTGATGTTTCTGGGATTTTTGCTATACTAGATCTGAAATTTACTACTTTTCTTATGCAAATTGTGGAAATTTAGTCTTTTGTAACATTGCATCATCTCATGTATCATATATGAAAGGGTGAATGTTCCTAGAGATTGTTTCTATTATAAGTCATCGATTATTGCAAATTGAAGTGTAAACTCTTCTAGCAATTGCTCTCATGCCCTAATTGCCATGCGAAGTTGTCTAGGAGGCTCCTTTATTGGGTGTAGTTCATCTAAATCACAAATTTCTTCTTGACTCTTATCTTCCCCAAAGGATTAGGCACTGATCCTTCCTTAGGTGATCAATTTCAAAGAAAATTCCTCTCACCTTCCCCTCTTTATCTAGGTCTAGCCTCCGTAGGTCACCTAGGACATCACTTTTATCATGATTTAGCCATCAAAAGAATTCGATTTCTTGCCCACAACTGCGCTAGTGTCTCCTCTAGAAGCCCTCCAAATTTCATGAAATTCCGACAGTGGGATCTTGAGATATTTCAAGCCCTAGCTTGAAGATCGATCCTTGCCCTTGGTTTCCCATTGGCTAGAGACCTCACTAGGATCATAACATTAAATTATCAAAAGAAGACTCTTTCTTTGATTCTCTTCCCTTCCCTAATTAGGTCAAGTGCATCCTTGGTTGATCAACTCCATATCCTTGACCTAATCTTGGGTCCACTTGGCCTTTTGTGGTCCTGCAGCTTGTTGACTTCAATTCCACAAAGATCATTCAAAATCCAAGTACCCATAAGGCCTTCTGAGACTAGGGGCTTCCTTGATAAGACATATTTTCAAACCCTAACCTCATAGGCCTTCTTAGCCCTTTTAAGAGAGCCCATCACCTCGCTTCCAAAGAAAGCAAGCCATACAATTGAGTCTGTCTTGTGAATAGGCCTTACGAATCACCCCTCATCTCTCTATCAATCCATTCATCTTGTGATTCCTCTTTATATCGGGTCTCCTCCCATCAGTGAAAGTCTATAAAGAGTAGGGAGCCTTAGCTGAGGTGACAGTGGCCTATCGCTCCATTGTTGCCCTTGACCTAGTAGTTGCCCTTTACGATCCCCTCCTGGGACCCTTGCTAGTTGGAGTGGTAACAAAGTTCAATAACCATCAACAAAGGATCAATCGTTCAATTCAACAAAGTCTCATACATGCAAACTCAAATTTTCTCTTGGTTCAGATCATGCTTGAGGGATACAAATCATAGTAACTACAACAATATCGTACTTTCCTTTCACTTCAAGAGAACAACATTTTCAGATGATAATACTTCAAAATATAGTAAATTTAGACTTCTTGTAGAGTAATGTCGACTTCTTATATCGTCTTTTCTTTATGTATAGAATATAGTCTCCTTCAAGCAGTCATTGTCACACCATAGATCTGAATCTTCCATGAACTTGTGACACGGTAATGAGTTCAAACTATTGGTTACGCAGAGATGATCTCGGGCCTTGTCAAACTTTGATGCTTTGGATGTGTAGCTTCAATCCCAAACACTTTTTCATGAACATCATAATTACAATGATCTCTGGCTTTGATCAACAAATTCACTGGTTGGAATATAATCATAAAGATGACAAACTTCAGACCTTATGAGGGAGCTCAGACTTGTCACCATGGATTTAGAAAGGCAAACTTCGATCCTTGACACATAACTCAGATTACTAAACTCGGATTGACATCACAGAAACTCGTGTCATAGAATTTACGTAAATGATGCCGAGCACACATAAAACAAACTTTCAGTCCTTAATTACCTCCGGATCAAATCTATAATTTGGATTTGTCTTACAGGGATAAGATTTGTCTTGGCCTTCTTAAAAAACTATTGATAAGGACATGATCATTTCAAAGATATGAGGGAGCTCAAACTAGGGTCATTATTTAGATGAGGCTCAGATCTCCCCAGCATAAACTTTAGACCCCTTCCATAATACTACAAATTTTGGACTTTAATACAAGTTCAGATCTGTTACTATCTTGCAAGACAGAGAGACTGATGAAAATAATTACCTTACTCGGATGGCACAAACTATTTGGTCCTTTCTTCCACAGAGACAAGTTTCAAAGGGCTAATACAATTCGGATTTTTCTTGGACTCGGTCTTCTCACTAGTATTTGTAGAATGATAATACCACAGAGATACAATAGCATCACTGTTACTCGACTGTCACAAAGTTAAGAGTGCCTTAGACCTCGCACTGATCACTTCATATTTGTACTATACACAAGACTATTGAAGTCTCGAATCTGCACTTATGAGAGCCTCAGATTTACATTGATTCCATAGAGAGTGGGAGCCTTGGGTCCAAAAATTTCCATAGAAGATATGTGTCTCAGGTCCACAATTTTTCATAGGGAATTGGAGCCATGGGTAGCTCGTATAACAGAGATGTGATACCTCAGGTCATAAATAAGAGTGCCATAGAATAGTTCGCATGAACGCAACAGAGAAGTTCACATATAATAGTCCCATAGAAGAGCTCGCATACCTCTATCACAACTCTGTTTTCAAGTGTTACTACAAGTTCGACCTTCTAGAACAAATATAAACCACAAAGATACTTCGTATTCCAAGAGACTTCTTCAATTTGCTTCTTTACTTAACATACTCTTATCAACTCGTCCTCCTCTTCAAACTGATCTTCAACCTAGCTCTAATACCATGTTGAAATTTCCAGGGAAAACAAGTTAGAACAATTTTCTTCAACAAATAACTACTTCCAATGATTGGTTAACATCAATTACATATATATCATCCATTATCTCCATAATCTTTTTTTTGTTTGTCAAGTTGTTTGTGATCCTCCAGGCTTGACTTGTGGCTTGAGGAGCCGCGACCTAGGGGCATCTAATCCGTCAAATTCACCCAGGGACCACACCCGGCTTGGGCCACACGAACCCTAAGCTAACTGGATTTTTTAGCATGTCTCTTCCCCCTAGCATAGGGCACAACCACCCTCTGTGAGGTTTGATCTTGGGTCGCCTTGCTAACAAGGCCCATCCTCAACTGGTTGTGCTAGTGGGGCTTGACTATATATCATCCATTATCATTAAACAATTACACATAATAAAATTTCAGCCAATAAACATGAAAGAGCAGTAGAAAATAACCATGAGACAATGACACAAGAGACACAAAAATTAGGCCTGAGGCTAGGGCAAAACCCACAAGGGGAAAATCCATAAATCTTTCCTTATGAGAGAGAGTTCAATGTTCATAAAAAATAACAATATCAAGACAAAAGCTAAACCAGTAACCAATAACAAGATCAAGTGTCAAGCCAAGTGCCAAGCCCTCCTGATTTTTGGTCCCCCTTTTTTCTGCTTCTAATTCGCTGGATCAGAGATAACCAAGACACAAATCGATGTGCCAAATGAGGAGAGGTGGTCTCCTTTATATAGTCTTCAAAGGGGGTCGAATGGGTGCCTCCAAGGGGCCCAACCGACTTAAACAATAGGAGGCTGTCTTGAGGTTTTTAAGACGCAAAATTTAAATTTAAATTTTCTATTTCTTCATTTGATGAAAATACTGACCATGGCTACCATATTTCCAACATAATCTCCTTAAGATCTCAATTAAACAATTAAATTGCTGAATTTAATTAGCCAATTGAAGTTTAGACCATAGCCTCAATCACATAATAGCTGGAAATAAAATAGTGGAACCATAAAATAGTTCCACTCATACACAGAATTTCTCCTTCAAAATCAACTTTTTGTTCCTTTGAAAAACTTATAAGGAAACTTCCACAATGTGCTAAAAACCAACAGTTGCATGATCAACAAATCACCTTGGACTTGGTGGTACAACCTTCCTGGGAAAGTATGGCCTGTTGTATGACTATATAGCATCAATGTATGGATTGTTGGGCCTGTTCGTATGATTGTACTGAGTTGTTCTGTGACTGCACAGACTTTTGTACGACTATATGGTACTGTTCCATATGATTGAGTGGAAATGTATCGATTTAGCTATGATGGAAAGAGATTAAGTTAAATTTAATCTTGAAAGCTTGTATTTCATTGAAAATAGGCCTTGAGATATAATTTTCCAACCTATTGATGCCCTAGATTCACCCATTGACCTACTTTTGTGGTCGTTTGTTGGACATTAATAAAATTATCTAATCTTATTTTATCTTGTAATGACTATCCTATTTTTTACCTACTCTAGTAAAAACTCGTCTTAGCTCAGTTGCAATTAAATTTCACCAAACGAATTTCAATGGTTTAACATCTTCATTGTATTTTACGCTGAGCTTTTGTATAGTTGGACATACCCTTAAAGTTAGTACTAGAAATTACCTACTGGTCCAGCTTATGGAGGGCATTCGGTGGACATACTGTGCACACTAATCATTAGAAATTAATGTGTATAAAAGGGGAATTCAGATTGTAGCAACTAAATCAAATGAAATTGCAAAAATAAACATAAATAAAAATAAAATCTATCCCTACACCATACAATGTTGTAGTGAAACACAAATTGTAGTAACAAATAAACAGAATTATAACACACAATGCAAAAATAAACATAAACAAAAAAAAAATCTACCCCTACAACATACAATGTTGTAGTGAAACACAAATTGTAGTAACAAATAAACAGAATTACAACACACAATGGCTATAAGAAACCAGATTTATTCATTCATCATTAGTGAGTACACGGTGGTTATTTTATTCATTAATGTGTAGAAAAGGGAAATGTAGATCGTCGCAACAAAATCAAATGAAATTGCAAAATTAAACATAAACAAAAATAAATCTACCCCAATACCATACAATGTTGTATTGAAACATAAAATCACAAATTGCAGTAATAGATAAACAAAACTACAACACACAATGGCTAGAAGAAAGTAGATTTATTCATTCGTGATTGAGTACATGGTGGTAGCAATCTATGCCATAGAAGAGGTGCATGCTACATGGATGTTCAAAAGCCCAGAAACCACTACAAGCTGTGAAGTCCTATTTATTCATGTTACTGACTGATTTAGTGGTCTTGGCAAGGTCCTTTCAAGGCACTAAGGTCACCTCACTACAAATCCCCAATCTTTAACTCCTAGTAAAGGCCTATGCGAGGCTTTTCTAACATGCATCAGCAACTTCATCAAAGATGAGTAAACTGATGCTTAGTATTGATATATAAGGCAAAGGTAGGAGTTAATTTATTGTTTTCTTATTGATAGACAAAATTTATTGCAGAAATAATGCAGACCAACAAGAAAAAATCCACTCAAACTTTAATTATTTAGCTCTAATAACAACAAATGACTGAGTGGTGAATAATCTTACCAAGTATAAGATGAATTTGTTGTTTTACTCTTGGATAAGTGGTTGTAAGTAGACAATTACCATTTTGTTGTATAGTTTTAGACCTGAAAAATAGTCAAAAACGTAGAAAACCAGAAATCTAATATGCCTTTTGTGGCCACCCACAAGTGTAGAAACACACAAGATCAATAGATTTGTGGGTAGAGAAGCTTGGGCAACAAGTTAGTGATGATAAAAACATCCCAACAACTTAAATCTGCAAACAAAATGTAATTTCCAGCAATCTAGAAATTACTTGCAGTGACGGGAATTTAATTTCCCCAAGGGTCAAAACCCAGAAAATTTTCCAGCCAAATATTTAACTAACCACAGGTTGGAAAATGTTTATTTTTACTCCAAAAAACGAAAAGATATGTGATAAAAATAAATTTGGAATAGAACAAAGGGCTATTAGTGATAATATACTTACTTGATTAATCTCTTTATATGAAGTTCTTTGCTGGATCTGTGTAAAATTCTGCTATAATAAACTGAAGATCTGAAAAATATCTCAACAATATCCTCTTGAAATATATAATTTGAGAGCATAAAATGAGAGGGAAAAATGTCCTTGGATATATATATATATATATATATATATATATATATATATATATATATTGTGAATCAGACTTTCTATTAATTGCCAAAAGGTTTTACATACAGCACAAAAAAACAAGTGGTCTCACCCCAACCGGGTTTCTTGACCATCGATAACTGATCTTTACAAAACATCCAAAATAAACTAAGGGCTACTGCCCATATCCAAGAAGGCCAAAGACACCAACAAAACCTGCAAAATACATAGCACCCCAGTCACCATGGCTAGACGTCGGAAGTGATGGACACTGGATTATCAGGCCCTGTCCTTTGGGGTGGGGGGCAGAGGGCAATACGGGAAATTTACATGGTGCTCCAGATGAGTCAGCAATGCTTTCAACTTGTCCAGTTTTTCTGACAGCAGATTCTGTCCACGCCACACCACAACCACACTTGGATAAAAATAAATTTGAAATTAAAAATCCCCAAGGATCTACTAGGTTTCTAAAGATAAAATTCACCACAAGCTAGGAAAAAGAAAAAAAAATATATTTTATTTTTATTAAGATAAAATTCACCTCAAGCTAGGAAAAGAAAAAAGAATTATATTTTATTTTTATTAAAACTGGAAAATAAAAGAGGTTTAATTTTTAAAATAAGATGGTTGCTATAGTGAGGCTTTCCTTGGCCTTGCTTTTGCTAATTTTCATAGGGTTGTATTGTTCTTCACTTTTGGCAATTGCATTATATCTTTTACACATAAATTCACCCCACAGCGTTATAACATCATAATAGCAATTGTGTAGAAAGAACAATAACATCAATACTGCAGCGGAACATAAAGAAACAAAGGAAGAAAAACATGCACATATAAAGACATCAGGATTGGTCGGAGACCAGAGCAATACCCCACAAAGGGGGGAAACCTGCAATTCTCAGTGTTCCATGGGGATGCGTTTCCTCGCTCCCCCACGCTCCTGGGACGGGGAAAATCCTGGGGAAACTTTTCCCCACGTCCCCTTTTTTGGGAAAACTTGGGGAAACTCCGGGGAGACTTTTTCCTAGTGAAAAAAAGCGTCCCCCCGCGTCTCCCCAATCTTTTTTGCTAATAACAATAAAAAACATAAACAATTACAAACTTTAATATAATTAAAAAAGGAAAATAAAAACTAAAGGATAAGCTAAAACTGTAAAACATAATCATTCATATTTTACGAATTTAGCTTGCCACCCGACATTTTCCTTCTACTGTCACTCAACATTTTACCTTGATGCCCAAGAATTTCCTACTGCCACTGCCTGACATTTTCCATCTGCAATTTTTTGTGATTCGGATTTACCGTTCACTGGGGCTTGAGACATTTGGAGTTGCGATTTTCATTTTGTGACTTGGAGCTGTTGGATTGGAGTTGCGATTTTCATTTTGTGACTTGGAGCCACTGGATTGGAGCTGCGATTTATTATTTAGTACTTTTTGAGAAATTTAATAGTATTTCATTGCTTTCTATGTTTAATTTTAGTTTAATATTCTATGGCTATTTTAGACTTCAGCATAATGTCATTGTCATATGATGAATTTACTTTCGATGTGCATTGTGTAATTTCAATTGTCAAATGATTAATTTAATTTAGATGTACCTTGCATAATATTAATGCCCATTTCCATATGATGAATTTTGATGGAACATTGCATAATGTCAAATGATGGATTCAACTTAGTAATTTACTTTTAGATTTACAATTTTACATTGATGATTGCAGAAATGTCAAATGATAATTATGGTTCATAATATTCTAATACAAAATGATGATCATATTTAGATGTACATGTCATAATTATTAAGATTTACTATTTACTAACATAGTTATTGACATATTGTTGGGTTTTATTTTTTATTTTTATATATTAATTTTTTAATAATTTTATAATTTTTATGACTCTGACGTCCCCCCGTTTCCCCGAAATTTCCCTAAATTTTGGGGTTGCTTATATACGTCCCCCTTTTGGGGTTGCTTACATATGTCCCCCTTGTGCGTATCCTCTCTCCTGCATTTCCCCATCTTGAAAACTCGATGGAACATTAGTAATTCTTCTTATTTTATTAGATTTCATCAATTGTTCAGCTGTGATAGAAAGTACAATATAATGAGACATAATCCTTTACATCAGGCTAACTAAGGACTATCCAGATCTTGTTCACAACTTTGTTTTTGAACAAGATTCGAATGCAAAACACTGTCCACAGGAAGAAGGGTTACTGCAACATCAGAATAGCATAATCAAAGTTTCTCTATAGGGTTAACGGTTAACTATATATGCAGAGATCTTGTTATGTAGAGGGTCTAGCTTTTTTTGTAACGACTAAATTACGGCTAGTAAATCCCTCTCCTAAAATAATATTTGTTGACTTGTTATCCACAAGACCAAAGACTATAAGAACCGTAATAATACTATATATGCAGAGATCTTGTTAACTGTTAACTTTTAACCGTTAACAAGATCTTGTTAACTTTTAATAATACTATTAAAAGTTATGTAACTAATGATAAGATAAGAGATGATGAATGTAATAAGAAGATTGATAGCGATAATTCTAATAACATTATTAATGATAATTGTGAAAATAAAAAAAATAGTAATATTAATGAACATGACTACATCAATAAAAAGAACTATTATATTTCCATTAAGAGTAATGTGAGTAATAATTGTAAATCTAAAAATAAATTTGATAATAAAAATAATAATAATAACAATATGAATAGTATTCGTAGCTCTAATAATAACAATATGAATATTGATAATGGCTCTAATAATAAAGTTGTCAATCTCTCCTGTTTCTCTTTTGATCCCTCTGTTTATAATCTTTTGGAGAAAGGCTTCAATTTTGCCTTTGCCCCTAGAAAATCCCTATTCATGATATTATTTGTGACATAGAATTTGGTATGAGGGATTTACC